>JAMXBD010000911.1:0-576318 GCA_024138025.1 Combretum micranthum | reverse complement strand
AGGCTCACGAGCTGGATCAAGAGCAAGCTCTTTTAAAGCTCGTGAGCTAAGCTCGATAACAAGCTTGATAATAAGCTCACAAGCTTGTTATACTTTTTTCTCCAGTGAAACTATGCATCTTATACATAAAAATACATATCATGTTATTTAATAAAGCTTATATCTTTATATATACAAAATAATATATTTTAGTGAAAAACAAGTTGAATGGTGAAATCAAGCATAGTAATAACATGCTACACGATACACACTGGCAAAAAAAATAAAAAAATAAATGAAATGCTACACAACAAAAATCAAATATTCAAAACAACTATGTAAAATAATTTGAAAAAAGAAGAAAAAAAAAGAATGCAAAAATAAAGTGAATTAAATTACAAACCCAAAAGTTTGCCTTACTATTACTCATTTACTTTCCCACACGCTACCGTAAGAAAACACTAGTTTCCAAATTTGAAAAAAAAAAAATCCCTAATTTCTAAATCAAAATTGATATCTCCTAGTTCTCTCTGCTACATCTTCATCTGTCAATATTCAATTCAAGTTAGCTACTTACTGCTCATCTTCGTCAGCTTGTTGGCTCATTGGGTCCATCATCATCAAGTTGATGCTTCAAGCTAGGTTATTATTATTATTATTTTTTTTAAATCTAAACTAGCTACTATCTACTGAGTTTGAATCTAACTCGTAAACTCATTCTTCACATGACTTGACTCAACAGATCTTCGATTCGATTTCCTCACTTGGCACTAAAACTGGAGTTCATTCCAGTAGAAATACAACTGTTACGACTAACAAACGTGTTTTTTTACCTTTTCTTCGACGACAACAAAGAGGTAAATCTTCAATTTATTTTTTTAATAATTATTATTAAATTCATTGCTCTGATCTTCTGGGCTCTAAATCAAAATAATGGTATGTTAAGATACCAACAAACGAAAACGTAGCAGTAAAATTAGATGTGTGTGTGGGCGGGTGGGGGAATCATATATTGTAATAGCACTTAGGCATAGCTTCTCTAAAAATATCGAGATGGTTGAGGTTATTTCACTGCTCAGTTTTATTGGAATCTTTTGATGCTTTAGGATGTGTTGCTGCTCTCAAAAGTTGTGATTATGTTTGTTTACGATGTTATTTTTTATTGCTGAAAGGAGTGAAGCTGAGGGCACATGCATAATTAATAGCTTTGTAATAATCATGGGTTATTCCATTTTTAGTTGAAATGGGCACTTACTTGTTATTTAAGGGTTATAGTATAAGTTAAATAAGTGATGCTTGGGTGGTATATGATGCATGTGGACAATGTATGACCAACACAAATTAACTAATTAAGTATAGAGAGGAAGTATGATGTTGATTCTAAGTTAACATTTCCATAAATTTGGTCATTTATGTTTGATTCCCATGTTTGTTGATCCAATTCTCCTTTAACTGGTTTTAAAAGGCCTTTGATGTTAGAATATACTTATTTTTCACTAATTAACAATTAGGGAACTTTACCCCTATTCCTTGGAGTAAAATACATGCGACAAGTAGTAACATAGCTCATTAGTTATGATTTACAAGTTTGTACATATAAGTCGTAAAACATTGTACATTAGTTTGGATCGAACTAGTATAATTCAATGGTTGTTTTTGTGTCTATGTTTATTCTTTCAAGGTGAATAATATATTACGATATTCATTTTACTAGAAGATGTCAAGTGATGCAGGTGTATCTTCTAGAGCATCCAATGCTCACAATCTTCACCATTTTACAATAAACCTTAACCCCGAGCATAAAGCAATATGCAACTATTTTTATGCAAGATGAAAGTACCTTATTCTTGACGACACACTTAGATTTTTGTGATAGGTAGAGTAGAGATAGATGATACTGAATCACGTATAGCATATGTGGCCCATTAGTAAAGATATGCAATTATAATTTTATTATAAAAAAGTTCTTAATTATGTAAAGATTTTTCAGGTTCAACTTGAGATATTGTTTTATTATATTGCTTATGAGTCATTTATTTTATGTGAATTTGACTCATTCATTCTTTTGTGTAAATTTTTAGTGTTTCGTTAGATCACTCTTTTGTCATCTTTTTAAGATCTTCTTTGAAAATATGAGTGAAGTTGAAGTTGCGGACAACAACGATAAAGCGTCGAAAGGAAATAAAGATAATAACGAAGATGCAAATAACGAGGAAAATTTTCAAAAGAAAAAAAACAGAAAGGACATCCTAAGTATGGCTGGAATTCAAAGAAATCCAGCTTACAGATGGCACCTTTAAGGCTGAACGTACTCATTGTAATACAAGGCTATCTATGAAGGATGGTGCAACTACTCATTTCACTTGGCACTTAAATGGTTGTAGTAGAGAATGGTGAACTTAAGAGGTCAACAACAACTTACATTCCAACCCATTGAAGGAAATGATGCCTTTACTTTAGCGAACTTCAAATATGATTAAGCAAGAGTGAGGGAATCCATTGCTACATTTATTCTAGTTCATGAGCATCTATTCAATATAGTGGAGCAAGAAGAATTCAATATGATGATGAAGACTGCCTCACCTTGATTTACAAAAATTTCTCGCACAATGGTTAAAAACGATTGTCGTGCACTTTAGAAAAGAGAGAGGAAGAAGTTGAAGGCAACATTGAAGGAAGTGAACAAAATTAGCTTGACTACAAATATGTGGAAGTTGGGACATACTATTTTTTACATGGTACTCACTAGACATTTTGTGGATGAAAGTTGGAGCTTATAGAAAACGGTACTTAACTTCGTTCATTTGCCTCCTTCACATTCTAGTTATGACCTTGCTACTTCTATTTTTAAGTGTTTGAAAGGCTGGGGTATTGAAGACAAGGTGTATTATATATCCATTAACAATGCAACGAATAATGATGTTACAATTAAGACATTGACTCATGGTTTTGAAAGGAGTAACAGATTGCTTATAGGAGACAAGTTGTTACATATTCGTTGTTGTGCACACATATTGAATCTTTGTGTCAAGATGGTTTACAAGAGATTAAATATATTATTGAAGATGATCGTGAAAGTATCAAGTATATTAGCGGGTCAGAAGCCAGATTGAAAGTTTTTGCTCATATCGTAAAACAGTTGCGCATGTGTGAACGAAAGCTTATACTTGATTGCCCAACACTTTGGAATTCAACCTATAACATGTTAGTAACTGCAATAAAATTGAAGGATGCATTCTTAAGATTTGTAGAGGTTGAGATGGGTTCTCATTTCATAACTACAAAAGATAATTGGAAAAAGCGCTTAAAATCTGCAAACTTTTACAAGTTTTCAATTCAGCTGCTAAAGTCATTTTATGAAAGTGATTCTCTGACTTTCAATTTGTCTCTTAATGAGATTTTTATGGTGAAGCGTTTGTTGGTGTCTAAAGAGTATGATGAAAGAGACTGTATTCGAGCAACGGTTCGAAGAATGAAAGGAAAATTCAATAAGTATTGAGTTAATGTAATTTGTTGATCGCAATAGCGACTGTTTTAGACCAACGATTTAAGATGAAATATGTGGAGTTTTGCTATTCCATGATTTATCCAGATGAATAAGTAAAAGAATATTAAGAAAGTGTAAGACTCTTTAAAAGAAATGTTTGAGTTATACACTGAGAACTTTGGAGAGCACAACCAGAGAAGCATTCATGAGCTTGGATCTTTGGGAGGTTCGTTATGTAATGAGGAGAATGATGTTTATGAAAAATTCAAGCATGGAAATATATTGTAAATTTATGATTTCTATTCAAACAACTCAGCCAACAAAAAGTGAGTTGGATATCTACTTGGAAGATAATGTGATCATTTGTGACATGAATCATCGATTTGACATGTTAGATTGGTGGAAATCAAGTTAGTCAAAATATAATGTTTTGTGAAAAATGGCTCGAGATATTCTGGTCATTCCTGTTTCAACAGTTGCATAGGAGGCTCTTTTAGTGCTGTAGGTCATATTATTGATCCTTGTCGTGCTTCATTGTCTCTAGACACTGTTCAAGTTTTAGATTGTGGAGGAGATTGGCTGTGCAAGCTTCATAACATCAAGAAAAACCCTAGAAAAGTAAGTGTTAGCACTTGTATTATTATTTTTCCATGGTTGAATGAAGTTATATGCACTTCTTTTTTTTCCTAAATCTTTTAATTAAAATATCAAATTTTATGTATAGAAGGATGATGATGCAACAATGGAGATTAATTTAGAGGATTATTTAAAGAAAGGTACGTGTTTTGGAAATATTAACAAGATAACCATTTAATAGTGCAAACTAGTTTTTAATTCACTTACGCAGATTTTTAAATTAGCACAGTATATATATATTTATATATACATATATTACTACATTTATGTGTTTAGAATAATCCTGCCTAGTGTGTGTGTGTGTGTGTGTGTTACTCTCTCTCTCTATCTCTTAATGATAGCTGATACAAGCTCTTTGGGTTCAATTAAATAAGATGATATAGACAACAGTTTCACATGTTAGATAATATTTTTCCCTCTTTAGTTTTGTTTTACTCTTATTATATCTAAGTCAATACGAAATCCATTTTCCATTTATTTGTCTGAGTTTCTGCTACTTTAAGTTACTCATTTGTTCTGATCATGATCAACTCAAGATAATACATATTATCTTAACCAGTTTCCCTGATAACATTCCTATAAACTATGATATCTTCACACTCATGGACTTTATAAAGTATCGTAAACTACTCAAAGTTTGCAATTTTCCCACTGTTTTGCACAAAGAAAGCCTTGTGGTGCTTGTAGTTTAGTAAGCACGATAAATAATGGTCTAATTATATCTATAAGGGTTGTTTGGAATTTCAAATAAAGTTTTCATGTTCTAAATAATGGTGTGTTTATTAAAACTTTGTTATGGTGGATAAAAGAAATCAATGTGCTTCTCTTACAAATGTATCTTTTATTCCTGACAAGCAACTTCAATAAATTTAATCATGCGTGCTGTTTGAAAATGTGAATTCTAATTTGAAAATGTTGCGTTTTGTTTTTTTTTTTGCTTCTTTTCATACTTCTTCAAAATGTTTTATAGATTGTTGAGCTTAAATGGTGTAGTAGTGGAGGCAACTTTGTGGTTGGAAAGCATAGTGAAGGGGACCATTTGTTGTCGTTTTATTAGTTACACGCTTAAATAGACTAGCAGTAAAGGGTAGCAAATTATGAAACTTTTATGTTGAAGCCTGATTTAAGAACTTTAAACATTCTGTTAGATGAAGTTTCTTTTGGCCATGGTTGTTTACGTTGCTATTATCATAGTGTTAATTGCTAGCACATTTATTGCATCGATTAGGACTTGTATAGAATGTGGTTATTTATATTTTGTTCTATTATATCTTATATTTTGTGTGGTCAATGCCCACCTACTATTCGTAGTTAACATGTTCAATATTGCTACATATGATCTTAATTCTTATATGTGTAACAATTTCCACATTTTCAAGCTCAGTGGCCCTAATTTATGCCAAAGAGAAGGAAAAAGCCTTAGATGATGATTTTGTTTATGATTCTACTAGCTACTGCAATTAAGTATGCTTGATTCTTTTCTTTTTTTTTTTTTAATCTTTGTTCTTCAAAAATTGATTTTATATTCTTTTACTATTATCTCATTAAATTCGATGAGACAGGGACACAAAGATGCCACTAAAAAAGAGCTTTGAACGGGCTGAGCTTAAGCTTCTTAACAAGCTGAGCTCAGGCTCATGCAATCTTACCAAGCTCGGGCTTAGGCTTACACTTCTAAAGATTGGTAAAAGCCTATCTCGACTCGAGCCTATCAAAATTTAAACGAGTTGAGTTGAAACCTTCAAAAGCTCGGTTGGCCTGGCTTATTTACAGCCTTACTGGTCGTGGTTCAAGTTGATGGCTCGAGGAGTTATCGTTTAAGTCGTGACAAGTTTGACTCTAAGGCTTAAAGAATTCAAGTGAATTAACAGTCTTGATCGTGGGTCATGTTGAGGCTCGATATATCAAATAGTTAAGGCACAACAAACTCAAACATACACAGCTTTGGTCGGGGGCAAGACCAAGGAGTGAAAAGTTTGAATTCAAGACTTGATGGAGTCCACATAAGTACAAACTTGGTCGAGGGCAAAAACGAGGTACAATACTTTGAAGCGTGATAAGCATTAGAGCACGATAATTTACACGAATGAGCCAATGTGGCCAAAAGAGCTATTGAAGCACGTTTAATACTTGTCGACTTGAAGATGCTGTCTCTAGCGAACATTAGAATTTTTTAAAGGCTATATATTTTGTCTTTGGGAGATTAAATAGTAGAGAAGTGCGAAAAGAGCTTTTACTTACAAACAAATAAATTATTAATTTTCTTTTTCTCTTATTTATTAATTTGTATATCTCATAGAAAGAGAAAAAAAAATATTATAGTGCTCTATTTTTGTATTTGCTATTTATCAAAAAGCATCCAGAGAGAGAAAGGGAATACTTTATTTCCTAAAGTGTTGAAATAGCAGTGTATTGCTTAGCTCAAGCGTAATTATTTGTAGTGATCAATAAAAAAATGGTAAAGTCATCGATTGGAGGCATTGATGGATCGTGGAGAAAGGAAATACTTAATTCACCTACACCTCCCCAATGAGTATTTTATAGTACATTTTTCATGTTTTTTCTAACCTATCAATCAATAATCAAATTACTATGTTACCTATACCAGTCGTTTTATAAGGCAAATAATCAACAAACAAATTCAATTCGGTAGAAGAATCTGTAAAATAAAGAAATTCAATTTATAAAACATTTAACGTTAACTCACAATTATAACTAATACATTTACCGATTATCCAATTTAATAAAAAATCCTATCAAAACATAGCTTAGTATATATTTATACATTTATTTATATTTCATATTCCATTATTTTTAATTTTGAAAAAAAATTTTAAAGGGTTCATGAGCAGGTACATACCCATGCATGTCCTTGTGTTTCCCTTAAGTGAGAAACACGATAGATTACAGATCATGTGTTTGATTTGTCCAGAGAGAAACACAGTTAAATACAAGTGGTCATGCTCTTGTTGTGTTTCCTTATTATATAAACACTTCAACGACCATAGAGAAGCACGAGGTACTAGAATAACCCATATTCCATCTGTGTATAAATAAAAACCAATTATTTTTGAAAATAGAAAAAAAAACACGATTAGATTAAATAAGCCGTCTTTATCCCATGGTGTCTTAAAATACACTTGTTTAACAAATAAGAGAGAAGCATGGTTGAATCAAATACCCCATGTACCAGCTGTGTTTCTTCTTGATTGACTTGATTTTTGAAATCAGTGAGAAACACACCTTAGTATACTACCCTGTGTTCCTTTTGTGCTCGTCTTGAAAAACAGAGTGTGTTATGCTTTCCACTTTAACTTCGTATTTTTTTTTTATTTCAGTTCGTTCAAATATAATCATTACATCAACTTAGCAACATCATATAACATGTATAACTTCCGTTTCATTATTAATGTATTATTACTATCATACCAAGTCACCTATTTATCAAAGTAACTAAACAACTTCATATCTTGCCTATTATACACTTAACAATGTTCAACATATATTTAGACTCAGTATTGACTTCATTGATCAACTTCCATAACTTCCTTCATAATTTCACAACTCCATCAGTAATATAACTTACTAACCATGCAATTCATATATTCATCAAAACAACCATAAACAACTTTATTTCTTGATTCTACCAAGTTCCTTAGCATTATTTAAGTCTAGAAATCATTCTAGTCTTATCAAACTACTTATAATTCTCTAAAAACTTGTTTAGACAAAAATGGTATTCATGAAAGAAACAGGGAAAAAAATGATTGGAATCGCAACTAGAATATTACCTTAGCTTGTCTTAATCTTTAGATGAAGTCTTGAAGGGATTGTTGATAAGTTTTGAAGAAAAATTTGATTGAAGAAGATGAAAGAATAAAGCTTGGAAAATGCATGTTTGAGGGTCGGTTTTTGGCTTTTGTTTTGGGAGGATTTTTTTTTTTTAAATTTTAACTCCCAAATTTGCCTTCTTCACTTTTAAGGCAATTAAAAGACAATAGAAGATTATCCTAAAGGCTTGGGCTTGTGTGTATAGGCTTGGCTTGTCATATATTGTAAAATTGGGCTTAAATGGAAAAAAATAAAAAAGAAAACTACAACTTAAGAATCAAATTAGCCCAACTTAACTCATTGGTAGTTAAGAGTGTTGCAACCAAATAAACAAGAAATTTATGACATGAAGGCTCCATATATGCTCTAATGATTACATACATCAACATAAAATTTTATCATCTAAATTACTATATCCAAAGTCAGACACTAATTAGCACAAGGCAATACAATTCAACACATTTAAATACCAATACCTAATTTTACCAAAATTTCAAATTCTATAATTTAAATCATCAAAATCAATTCATGCATTAACAAACAAAACATACTTGCAAATTTTTAATTTTTGTATATTTAGTTTAGGATATTTCAATTTACTAAGTATAAAAAATAATACAAGTAATCATTGGAGTAAAAGTAAAATATCTATCATGCTCCATTATCTTTATTATAAAGAAATTTAAACTGTATATGTGATATTTTTAAGTTAGGTTATTTATGACAAAGATTGAAAATAAACTATTGAATGACTATTCTTGTGTATGAGGACATAAATTTTTATTACTTTGTATGATAATAATTCATTATAAATTGTCATCCTTTTTAATTAAACACTATAATAACAATTTTATGTAAAATATGAACGGAATGAATTTGTATTATTCTTAAGTGGACAAACTATTCGAACTTGATTTGTAACTCATTTGATATTACTAATATGCATTAAGAGATGGTTGGTAAGGACACCTAGAAAATAGCCATTAGCCTTGATTCGAAGGTTAAGGATCTTTAACCCCATAATTTATGCTTTTGAAAATTTTATGCAAATTGCTTTTTTCCTCTTTTTCTATTATTTTGTGAAAGAAGGGTAATTGGATATAAATGAGATATTCCAGTAGCTTATAAGCTTTGGGCGCATGTCTATGCAATTGAGGGATAAATACGAATGTCTTTTTTTAGGGTATATTATGTGAATATATTATTATTATTATTATTATTATATTATTATATTATTATTATTATTATTTAGAATCTCTTGTACATATGGTAGATAAAAAGACAAGTTCATAACACTTTCATTTTGTAACAAACTTTTATTATTCTTTTATACAAAAGCTCTGTTCGGTTGAGCCCATTTCCATGGGAGCTCTGCAACTTTATATGCCAATTCAATCATCATAAGTAGATTTCTATGCCAATTCAAAATCAAATCCCGAAAGCAATAAACCATTTTTTTTCCCTTAGATAATGATTTACAATTAAATGGACAAATATTAACTTTCAAGGCAAGCCATATTTGTACTCTCCATATGGACTATTCCAAATTATGTATTTGTTTAAGATATGAACTTCTCATTTGTTAATTTATGATTGGTTTAGAAAAGTAAACTAAACCAACCTATAATATCGAACAAAACTATTTAAAAAATATATAATATAATATTTTGCGAAGATTAATGTATATAATAGTTTTATGAAGGACTTTGTTCTTATTTGCAATTTGAATTTTGTAAAACAATTATTTATTTTCTTTTTTGCTTATGGAGCATTCTTTTTTTTTTTTTTATTGAGAAGATAAAAACAATTGAATTATTAATAAAATTTTATGTATGTTTTGCAACACCAATGTCAATTATCTTTACATCTATCTTTGTTTATAACCCTTTCAAAAAAAAAAAAAAAGAAAAGGTTTATATCTATATTTAGCAATGAAAATCAATTATCTTCATATTAATTGGTTTCCTAGTTTTAAATATTGAATATTCGCATAAATATAAAAGATTGGAGCAAAGTATTTTCTCTTGAGCTAGATAGAATAATTGTTTGGTTTGGAATAAAAAAAATAAAATCACAAATTATAGTTTGATTTGATTTTTTTAAAAACCAAAACAAAGCAATTCCTGTACACATTACTGAAAATCATATTCAATCTAAAATCAAGCCCCGATCACTAGTATTAAATAGCCACTCTATGCCAATGACCTCGTAACATAGTAGCCTCGTCTTCATTTTTGAGGTACTGAATTTGATTTCTCATATTAACATCTTGTAATGGTTTTATGTTATCGCATCGTAATAGTCATTGTGGGCTTATAAAGAAAAAAAAAAAAGCCACTCTCTTGGACATCATATTCCATCTCACATCAACCCCTGATTGCTAGTATTAAAGAGGCCATTAAATTATTTTAATTTGTAGTTAAATTTTCACACGAGGAAGGCGACCGGTTTAAGGGATTTTAGAGTGGAAAGAAAACTTGATGTGTGAAAGCTGAATTAAATATGATAACATACTAAGGCCGTAGTCATGGGCCTTCTTCAAACCCAAGAGCCAAAAGGCTAATTAGTAATTATTAGGCTTGCTTGCTATGGCCTACAAGATATACCAGGCTTTCAACCTTGGGCCTGGGCTGTTAAAGCAAAAGCATTGATTTTGGTCATATGAGACCATATATGAAAGTTATACCAATTGCCCCAAACGGCATTATTTGTTCACTTACACACACCATAAATCGTTTGCTGTGTAGCCGGATTGGGATGGCACTCCAACCCATTTAACCCACTATAAACAAACAGATGAAAATTGAAATGAAAAGCTTTAAAATAACTGGTACTATTTGTTTGTTTATCATATTTTGTTCATTTTAGTATTATATTTTATTATTTTTCAATTAAATTTTATCAAAAAACAAATACCAATAAAAAAAATAGTTTTACTTATAAATAAACCAAACAGATATAATACAGATAAGTTACAAATATAAATATGATACATATATTATATTAATAAAAATCAAACAATCCAAACAGTTATTTAAAGTAGGTCAATCCATCACAAACCAGGCTGGATTGGTAAAAAGAATAAATAAATTAAAGAAAAAGTCAAATTATATATTTATTTTACAGTAGACAAAAGCTCATGGCAACTTTTTTAATGACAATAGGAAATGTGAATAATAGACGATTTAGTGGATATTATGTACTAATAAAATTTTAATATATACGACACATGCAAATTATAGGTAGTAATTATGACGATAACTATTATTTTTATTTACTCCACTCATCAGTTTTTCACCTTTTCTAATGTAAATATGACTGTACATGTTATGAGCATTGGGTTAATGTAATGTCCGAACATTGAATTTACTCAATCTATTTTTTTTTTTTTTTTTTTGGATAATCAGCAGAATCCAATAACCCATTACATGCTTCTATGTTTCTTCTTGTTCTGACTTGGAATTGCTTCTCTATATATCTCAATAGTTTCTACTTTTGCCTAGCCTTTTTGGCCACTTGATTTTCAAGCAATTCGACGAAATACGTGTTGGTCAATAAAGTTAGACGATGCTAAAACGAACTTAACTAGCGATTAGCCTGCACACTTCATATTCAAATTTTGTGTACTTAAAAAAGAAATATGTTATTCTTATTCGTGTATCTTTTAGTGTCTCTATATTTGGACGATTTATTTGTCTCCCATGTGTAAATAGTATTTTTATGTTAAATAATATTTATTGGATAAGTTTCTATCATATAACCTAAACTTTTTGGTTTGTAAGGGAATTGCATCTAAAAAAAAATTGTATCTTACCTATATCCGGACTTTTTAATTGTTTCACATGAGGTGTTGAACAGAATCCGGTTATTTCTCTAGTCAAAGATTGATATAGAAAATGGAACTTTTTTTTCTCCTCCATTTATTTATTTATTTTTTAACTTTCCTCTTTCTCTATCGTCTCTTGCACATCTTCTTCTAGTTCTTCTTCTTCCTCAAATTAAAAAAAATAAAAACCATAAAATGTTAGAAACCCATTGAAAAATCCTTTTTCACTTTCAAACCCCTCTCTCTCCAGCTACCTTCCTCCTCCTCCTCCTCCTTCTTACAATCTTCAAACATTACTCAAATAAAAAAATAAAAACCCTAAAATACCAGAAAAACTTATTAATGATGACACACTTATCTCATCCAATTCAATAAAAAGTGGCTCAACCCTCAATCTTTTGAATAAATATTCAGCTCTAAGGAATACCTTCAAAACAAATTAACACCCACAAATCATAATCAACACATTAATAAATATCTCAAACAAACCCATTTTAAAGATTCAAACTTTTCATACCGAAAGCAATGAAAAGATTAATACTCTATCCTTAAATAAAATAAAGAATTTATCATCAAATATTCAAACTTTTATGCACTTTCTCTCTAGAAACTCCATAACCATGAAACTTTCTCTCTTTAAAAATTTTGCAAATTGGTAGATTTTAAAAAGGTTTTTGTTTTTATCTATTTCTCATTGATGAAAAATTACCTAGAACATGGGTTTTTGGTTTAATGTTTGGAAAAGATTGAAACTTTTAGGAAGTTGTTGAGTTTTTGTATGACTTCCAAAATGTGGATTTTGTGTGTGTGTGTGTGTGTTTTTTAATTTCATTCCTCTTTCTTATAAAAAATTATTCCAAAAAATCATTACATATTAAAAAATGAAGGTTTTCATGAAGTTTACAAGGATGTAAGCATTAAAGCTCATATCTAACTGTTAATTTTCACGAATATTTGATGGTTCAATTTCAAGATCTTGTAATGAGTCCTATTCTTCATGTTTGCCTGGTTCGAATTTCAAGATATGGTTTATATAAAATTATAAAGTTGATGGGTTTCTAGGAAGTAAAAAAAGAAAAATATATGGATTCTAGGATTTTGGGCTTTTTTTTTTTTTTAGGGTTAGGAGGAAGAAGAAGAAGAAAAACCGAGGGGGTGGAAAGTGAAAAAAAAGAAAAAAAATATATCGACTAGAAAAGAGAAACCATAGCAATTTGCTTGAAAAATGGATGAGATTTGGCAAATTCTACTATGTGTGAAACTTTAAAAAGTTCGAGTACCATCGTCATATAAAAATTATTTTAGGTGTTATTTTGTTATAAATCAAAATGTTCAAGTACAATAAATAAAACTTACCTAATATTTATTGGTAATATACTTAGCTTATTATATTAAGATTTCCATTTGAAAAAAAAAAATATTAGCAGGTTGATAGGTTAATTCATATAACTCACTACAATGTATAAATAGATCATATGGGTTAGATTGGTGATTACATTAGTTTAAATATATCTAGGTTTGGGTCTAGGACCAAACTTGTTTACAAACCCTCAAACCCTTTTAAATATATTATTGTTGTTTTGTATTTTAAAATTTTTTAAATATAACATTATTATCCCTAACTAAATTATAAGAAAACAAAACTATCCATATATAAAATATATTATATATATTGGTATAATATATTTTTAATTATATATAGAACATACATATAATATTTATAAAATAAAGATCTTATCTAACAATTAAAATATACATAATTTATATATCAATATATAGTAAAAAAATTCAAGATAAAAGATCTAACTCTCTAAATATTGATACTATTCATCAAATTCAAATTTAACTGTGGTTTAATCCAATATTCTGATAAAGTTAATTTAATTTTTTTCACAACCATTATTAAGAAAGCTTATCTAAGTTAATCAATATTTAGCCTTTGAAATGAGATTTGGACATTTTTACACAACCGAATAAGAGCATTATGTTTGCAGATATCAGCATTACAGTGCTTGCATCAACATAATGAAAGAATTACTTTACAATTCTGTATTAGGAGATTATTTAGAAGTATTATTCTTTACTTTATTCCAATTGAGTTTGGCTTTTCGAGGCATGTAAGGAGATAAACTTCTGTGCAGTATTAAAAGGGATTACTTTTATAAGATAGTAGAAGAGAAGGAGTTTTTGAAATTTCCATAAAGCATTAGAACGAATTAACATCTATTCGTAAGATATTGAAAGGCAATTTTAACTACTAAAGAGTCTTAAGCTAGGAAAAAATTATAAAAGTACAGCTTGTATTTTGGTATTTTTGAAATTTTATGACTTTTATTTTTATCTTAACAAAAACATGACCTATATTTTATTATCATGTGCTAATGGAAAAGGGAATGGGTTACTTATGATTAACCTACAATTATTAATATTAATGAAATGATATTATTTGAAGTAGATCTAATTGAATATGATAAAAAAAATTTTGAATATAAAGATAGAAAAATAAGCAAAATAAGAAACCCCCAACTCCATTGACTACCCTGTTAAAGACTGGTTGGTAAGGCCACGAATTAGGGTGGTCAGGTATCATGCCTTGTGATGCGTTCCTCTAAGGGTGGTGGATACCATTATGATAGGGAAAAAAAAAAAAAAAAGAAAAGAAAAGAAAAGAAAAGGAAATATGGAGGTAAAAGAATAAGAAGAATCAACAGAAAACCTAACCAAATAGTCAATTGATTTTTTTTTATTATTATCATTATTTTAACTTTTTGCAAATAAGCCTTGGAATTGCACTATTTCTATTGGCTGGTGATAGGGGTGTGAAAAAAAAAAAAAACCAACGAAATCGAAATATCAAATCGAAATCAGAAAATCAATTCAAAAATATGATTAACCGGTCTGTTGGTTTCAATTTAGAATTATAATTTTTATTTTTTCGAAATTTCTATTTCGATTTCAGTTTATAACTATAAAAAACCGACAATTAACGATTAACCGTTTCAATATTTATAAATATATTATATATATAATTTACATATATATAATTATGTTTTTTTTAAATATATTTATAAATATACATATGATTTACATATATTAATATTCCTTCAATTTTGATTAAAGTACTATGTTTTGTCTTATGTTTGATGAGAGCTAATTGGTAGTTGATTTAGTTTTGATTCTATTGATGATAATACATCCAAAAGCTTGTTTTTTCTCTTTTCCTTAATTTGATTTTTTTCTAAGCTCTTGTAATATATATAATAATTTAAAAGAAAACTTTATGATAAAGGTGAAAAAATAAGGTTTATTGAAACTATCAATTTGATTTGTTGAAACCATTATGTTAAGTGGTTAAAAACCAAAAATTGAAAAAATAAATAGAAAAAATGGTTAACCATTTATAATAGATCGATCAAGGATCGACATATTAAAAAATCGATCATTATTATTATGTTCAAAAAATAAGTTTACAGATTGGTTAACCAAACCACGAACACCCTTAGGTGGTGGCTTGCAATCAACCATCATTCATAATATTTTCTAGCTACCCCTTGACCTAAGAATGGCTAGAAAACAATTAAGAGTTTTAGTGCTAGTTTCAATCTCTTTTTTCCCCTTATTTTTAAATCTACGTGGTATTGGAATGATTTTGTAACTACTAAAACTTCTTTTGTCGGGTTTGATTTGTGGCGTGAGCCCATTCTATAATTTAGGAAAGTATAAAATAGGTTATATTAAATTCATTTAATAATAACAAGTATCGATATCACATAAAATGTTGATAAAATCAATTTTTATACAGTTAAAAAAATTCAAATGTATATCGACAACTACATTAATAAAACTATTGATATATATTTTGAGTCAATTTAAAAAATACATTTACAAAGGTTAAGGAGACATACTTTATAATAAATATAAATCAAATGTTTTTGTTTAGTGATATGTTGTAACAAAAGAATTTTTTTAGTTATAAATAATATATTACTATGATTTTTAGAATGGTTTCATTTGTTATTCATCCAAACAAATAATAAATTTGGACTTTAGTTCAATTTAGAATACCTATAGTCTATACCAAATTACTGAAAAAAAAAAAAATCATATTTCGATGGATTTGATCCTTTTCCTTCATATATATATCCCTAGAAGTTAATGCCTAATTTGGTTTAAAATTGGAAGGAAGCATCAATAGTATGTAAAGATAATCAATCTCCTTTATTTATTCCTTTATATCTTATTTTTTTCCTAGGAAAATTCTATAATTCCCATGATGGGCTTTGAAGGGTTATCTCTTGTCTATTATTTTATTCCTCTTATTAATACCAAACCGAGGAGCATTTACAGTCCTTCAATGGGAACATCTAGTCAACCATCCAACTGTTAAAATAAATATAGCAATTGAAATATTGATTATTTTAGTAATTCGATCATCATTGGGTATAGTGTGAATCGTCGAATAATGACGGGACCATAGAATTTCCTTACCAAACTGTGATCCTAATATTGAAATACTTAATATATCAATTATTTTACTTATTTACAAAGGGATTATTTCATGTTTAACTATCATTTAAAAAAATTATATAAATACGACTTGAAAAAAATGATTACATAATTACTATCATTATATTCATGTTGAACATGGAATATAAGTGTTTTTTTTTTTTTTGTATATCACATGTCGAATATAAAATACATGTGTATTTATTCGGCATGTATCGCATGATCAATTATTATACTTATTCACAAATGGATTATTTCATGTTTAACCATCATTTAAAAAAAACATAAATATGACTTGAAAAAAAATAATTACATAATTACTATCGTTACATTCATATTAAACATGCAATATAGGGGTTTTTTTTTTGTGTATCACATGTTCAATTTAAGATACATGTGTATTTATTCAACATGTATTGCATGATCAATATACGATACATATTTAGACCTATATCTCTTCTTCAATATGTGATACAACTATTTTATAAGTTTGACTTAGTAATGTTGCTATATCTCTTCTTCAACATACAATACATATAGAAACTTTTATATTTCTCGTCATACATGTGATATAGAAGTGACAATTTGGTAATTTGGTAATTTTTTTCTATAACTTATATTTTTATAATTTTTTTTGAAGAATGGTAAATATATCTTTTACCCTAATTATACTAGAGTGTAGAGGTTCCCCTTTCCCTAAGTTGCTTTTACTATATTTATTTTAGACCTAAACTTATACATTGTAGTAAGAAATTGCCAACAGGGCTAACGCTATATTTGACAACTACAAAAGTTGAAGGAGAGTGGTGGAAGCAGAAGGAAAGAGGTGAAAAAGCTATTTGGGTACGGTGGAAATCCACAGAAAATGTCCGAAAGTTGTGAAAATTGAAGGAAAACGCACATTCTCCTTTTCCGTTTTCTCTCCAAATCTGGGAAGAAAGTTGTGGAAATTATAAATATTACTATTAAATTCCTTTTTTTTCCTTGTTATTTGAAAAGTTAAAATCAAATGGAAGAGATAATTTTGTCAATTACAACTCTATTTCTCTTATTTTCTTTCTATTTTCTTTGTAAATTATCAAACATAAAACAATCTTTTCACTTATTTTCATTTCCATTTTTTTTCTTTCCTTCCATTTTCGCCCATTTTTATTTTAAAATGGCTGCCAAACACAGCGAAAAGAGTGAAAGGTAAAAAAAAAAAAAAAGAATAAGTAAAATGTATTCGATCTCTTCTAAATTTCACATTTTTAACTCTTGAAATTATTATGATCTCCTTAAGCATTCATCTCAAGATTACCATTATTTTTTTCCCTCTTTTTGTCATGACTTCCAGATTAGTTAAGAAAGCAGACTTTGTGGACTGTTGCTGTCCCTTGCCCTCGTTAATTATTATATCAATCAGTGGAATTAGTATGCTGGACGAATTAAACTCAAGATAACCTTAGTTTGCTTGATCATTACTCGATTCAATTAAAAAATAATACTCAAGTTTGACTTGAATTATTTAAATAGTTTAATCAAATTAAGTATGGGTTTTATAATGTTTAACATATTAGTTCACATGTCTAGTCAAGTTTAGTCAAATTTAAATATTAATATTATTTTAATTAAAATTAAAATATTTTCTTTTATAAATCGAATCTAAACGAGTTTAATTAAATCGTATTCAATTTTGTACGATACTAACTATGAACTCATACTCACATTCAATATTGTACTGTCACTACTTGAGTTATGTGCAACCTTCTTATTCGATACCATTCCTTCCAACTTAGCGAAAAGACATGCTAACATAATTAAAATATAAAAGCATAATCTCAAACACAGACAAACCTTGAATCCTTAAACAGATAAATATTTCAATTAATATAAGCCTCCTCCGTCTCCCGTGACCAACAAGGAATAAAATTTAATTGACCTCCACCAAAAGCTTACCTGTACTTGAAAGTTGAAACGGGGACAGGTGGGAAGGTCATAAAAAGACAGCGAGAGATTTTTTAACCTCTACTAAAATTTTCGCGAAAATTTTCATCCGAGTCCAGGTTGTTCTTGAATATTGTAGGAAAGTGGAAATCAAGGACGCGAACAACGTAGGACAAAAACTCATGTCACAAGGTACATAAATCAAAACCCTATTCCAATTTCCACTCACACGTTATGAATTAGTTTGGCCAAACACGTGTTAAGATTTGGAAAGTGCATTGCAACAAGAAAAAAATTATCGAATATTAAACATTAGTGACATATAAATACTGATAAATATAAATAGTTTTTAAAAAATTATGTATTAATCTTATTACTTGTTTAAAACATATCAATACTTTTATCTATTACTTATTCGGACACATAGCGTGTTATGTTATGCCCGAATTTCTATTTTTATTTTCGTGCATAACCTGGTCCACGTGGGAGCATAAATTAGCTAGGGAATTTGAAGTGGAACTGTGTGCATGAAAGAAAATCCTTAGTTGGCAAACAAAGATTTGTTCGTAATGGACATGCTGTCCCCTTGTTAAGTCAACACATAGTAGTTTAAACCGACAAATGGTTTAGGACAACCTAAATTTCTGATCCCAAACGAAAGCAGTTGCTGAATTTATTAAATGGTTATCCTATTCCTATGAATACGTGGAACTGGAACGCGTGACACAGAAAGAGGGACGAAGAAACCCGGAAACAGCCCAGACCAAACACTGAACTTCCTCCTGTATCTGACGTACCATATATAAATTAAAAAAAAAAAAAGTTCTTGTTTTGCTCGAACTAATTAATGAAACAAAGAACCCGAGTTCATACGAAATCGCTGTTGCAACTCCAAATTTCTGGAGGAAATCTTTTCGTATTGATCAAGCGGTGTCTAAACCATGTATTTTGGGGCATTCGATGTGTTGGGTACGCCGCGCACGCACACGTACACGTACGACACTGTTAGATCATTAAATTGGCAAGGGTCATGGGGTATAGGCATATAAAATAGTTACATGACATAGGGGATTATAAGTATTTAAAAGATGGAAAAAAAAAAAAAAATGAACCATTCATAAAGATTGTTGAAAGAATATAAATTTTTTATGTGATAGTTATCATTTATAATAGATAATAGAATTGGGGCTTAATAAAATTATGCAAATAACTTTATGTGCCTTGTGATTATCTTCTATACCAATATTCTAATGGAAATTTTTATATTTTTTGAATTATATAAATAGCTATGATGAAAAACTAACAAATGCCATGCCTATAGGATTGCAAATGAGTTGAACCAAGTCGAGTTTTCAGGGTTTGGATTTGGCTTGTTTAACAAATTAACGAGTTTGGGATAAGTTAAGCTTTTGACAAGCTCAAAAAGTATAAACTTGAGCTTGAGCTCATTATGGATTCAAGAACCTGAGCTCGACTCATTTAATGTAATAAGTCTAAGCTCGAGCTCATTTACATAATTAATTTTATTTATAATATTATATTAATATAAATAATTATATAATAAAATAATATTATTATTCACGAGCCTGTTTATGAACCTACTCATGAGCTTGGCTCGTGAGCTTTTAATGAGTCTATTCATAATCTGGACCACTACCAAGAATAAAAGCTCAAATTTAACTCGTCAGACTAAATAAGCTTCATTTTAATTTGGAGCTTGAGTAGAAACCATCTTAAATAACTATTTTATACCCCTTTTCCAAATCCAGTCTATTTTCTCTAATTGTACATTCCATGCTTTCTTTATATTACTCAATGTTTTTAGAAGAATAAAAATGAAAAAAAAAAAAAAAAAAACACATTTGTTGCCTTTTACTTTTGAAGATACATGCTTCCCTCTTCCCGACTCGCCCCTGCTATGGGATATTTTTGTACCTTGTGCAATGGGGATATTGCCGGCACCGGCAGATCTGGGCGGCTCGTTTAGTCAAAAGAATGGAGGCCGGGCATTGATTGCCCGAACCTTTTTTCTGTGCTTTTTAAGCCTTTTGTTTTACTACGTCTGCGGTGCGCCAACACCCATGCGGACATACCTACGCAGTAAGACTAAGGGCTATGCATTAAAAACTAAAAAGTCAGTGCAGTACTAAGTAGTATCACGCCCGAATCCTGAAATTTTGTTTCTCAGGTTTCCCCACTTTCATGTCTGTCTTGCAATTAATTATGAGGTATTAATTATACGATGAATTTTGTGTTATTCATCGTTTGGTATATACAAATATAATTATATTATAAAAGATTTGAGTTGTTTGAAAAATTTAAGTTGTTTGGTGAATTTGAGTTTTCTAGTTAAAAGAGGATTTGTCCCATATCTATGTGGTACCATTTTTCTTCAAATTTATCCAATATCAAACTTCATTATTTAATACGAACCAAACGTTCCCAATATAACAATAGAATTGAATATATACCAATTTAAATAAATTATGTAAGCATGAAAAGGGAATAGGAACCATCCCATGAAGAAGTCATGCTTGAGTTCGTGAACTTTCCTCATTACATATCTAGATGACTAGATCAAATATCTTTTACTTGTCTAGTTGTCTCTTATAGGATGCTAAAATGTTATGTCCATCAGGGGAAAAAAAAAATCATCCTACTACTATTAATTTTTTATATGGAAAACCAGTATTTTTAACTGTATCTTATAATTCACATCCTAATATTGTACTATGTATGAACAATATTTCATAGATATGCATACTTTTAGGTTAATATCATGTATGGTATTTCAATTTTTTCTAAATGTGTAATTAAATAATTGAACTTTAAATTAGTCAATTTGGTGTCTAATAAGGCTTTGCAAGTTTACCAATACTACTTGATGCTCACATAGTTATCTCTGTTATTGATATGGTCATTCTTATTTCTTATGAATGAGTAATATATGCACTTGAATAAAAAAAGTCATGAAATCAACTAAAAGAAATTAGAAAAAAAATTGAAGAAAAGGGAGTGCGAAAGAAAAGGAAAATAGGGGAAAAATAAAAGAAAAAGGAAAGGAAGATAGAATAGAACATAATATATATATGTATATATAAATTGTTTAAATCTTCACTATTTTGAAGTGGAAATCATATAGATTTTACAAAATCATTGATGGAACCAATAAATAAATATATATATATATATACAATTACTCTAAACATAAAAAAAAGTGAAGATTAAATGAAAATGTAAGTTCTGGACAAGAAATTGATATTAATTTAGGCCCTAAAATTGAATCTAAGAATATATTGATATGTATTTTGGTACAGACAATAGATTCATAACATCCTAAGACTCAAATTCACAAAAAATCTCCCACATTTAAACATTCCCTGTCTCAAAACTCTACATAAACCCTTTCTTTCCATCTCTAAAAATTCATCACTTGTGGGAAAAATCAAGATATGTAATAGTTGTTTCTTTAAAATCTAGGTTTTGAAATCATACTAAAAAGACTAATCTTTAGTCCAAATTCAACATATACCATCTTCAATTTAGGAATCCATGTTGACCTATCGTGCTTCTCCACAATCAACCCCTCCTAGCTTGAAATATGACCAGTACCCAATTTGATCCACACCATGCGAACCTTCCCTAATCCAATGCACCCCTATTATCGTTCGAGTAAGGCCAAAGAACATGTGTTGCTTGTTGTTTTTTTTCAACCCTAAAACAAAGCTTAAACCCAAGTTTGTGAAGAAGACAAGCATCCCAAACATGCATGTGATGTGTGGTAACAATACAAATTGACTAACGATTTCAAACCCTTTATCTGATTAGATATTGGTTTAGTGGGATTATTATTTTCTTCATCTTAATCTCTTTCTCTCTTGATAGTCCATGGAGTTTCACTCTTCATCTAGTATTTTTTCCTCCTTTAGTTGATGATAATGATCGAAATTACCTTTCTTAATTTCTCAATTCCACAAGTCACTCCCCCATTCATTGAAATGGCTACATATAAATAGAGTTAATTCTATTAAATCTAGGGATGCAATTAGGATATGTTTCACAAAAGCCAAACTCAAACTTGATACCTTGTAGGGTTCTTGAAACCGATCACAAATCCTATAGGATTTTTTTTCCATAAACACAAAATCCGCCTGATAGACCCTATAGGGTACCCGAACTTGATAAACCCATTAATATTTCAACTACATAAAACCTTCTTTTCATAACATACATACACATAATTTTCTTCTTTTCTAATCATGGAAAAATTTATATAAATCATTTCAAATTTTGTTCTCCATTAGTTTTGATGTAGCAATAAATTACCATAATTAGTTGAAATCAAGTTTTATTAAAATTGAATCATCTACAAATTTTAAAAATACATATGCCATTTATTTAATTGAATTAGTGCTCAAAATATATAACTTGAAATTATTTATACTTTTAATTTTATTAACCGAAACAAATTTAATAAAATTTTCTTTTAATAGGTTCAAGTTCCTAGGAGGTTTCATATCTATCCTAATATTTCATCCGAAATCCTATAGAATTTCGTACAAGGTCTCAAAACTCATCTCAAACCCTATAGAACATTTAGTGGGTTGAGCGAGTCGAGTATCTTATAGGATACTGTCTAATTGCATCCCTAGCTAACTGGTATTAGTGAACTTATAGAGCTCAATAAGGTATTAAATGGATTGATGAAAAGTTTGATGCTTATTTACATTTACGCGGAAAGTTAAAGTACTAAACCCACTATACAGTATTTTCTTTTCGAGGCGGTGTAATTGATGAGACACCAAGAAACAAATCTTCTAAGAGTAAAGAAATTTCATCACCATGACGTGGATCATTGACCTACACATAGGCCTAAAGAATTTAGAGAATTTGATGACAAGTTCCATTAAAATTGTATCCATATTAGGCGGAGCGAATTTCAACTCAACACAAAGGAAATCCATGCCAATTTTAATTCCAATTGGTACCTCGGTTGTGGCAACATGGCATCCTAACACAGTAGGGGCCATCAATCATATGTTAACGTTCATTGACCATATCACATTATGTCTAGGTGCCAGTAACACTAACACTTACAAATACGTCACTAAAAACTTTGCCGCCAAGTTGCCTCTGTCACATCTCGCCAGTCACATTAACATTTCCTTTCCCATTATATGCCTTTTAAATTTGTGCATTAAGATAATTGATAAGGATGAAATCAAGTTGAGAATCTCTTATGAATCTCCTATGAGAAAGGGCATTGCAACTAGTCAAGGCCTTGATCACATAATTGCTTGTATATTCATATCACGAGGTATATCATAGTCATTATTTGAATTTAGACTTTTTACTTAAAGTTGTTATGTTTATTATTTAATTGAACTATATGATTATTAGATTTGCTACCCTATAAATTTAGTTGTTAATACTTTAATGAGCATTTGCGATGTTATCTTTCTTAAGATGAAGAAAGTAGTAAATTTAAAAATTTTAAATTTGATTTGGTATGATATTATATCATTTCAGATTTTACATTAACAATTTCAAATTTAAAAGATAAATCTATAAAATATCAACTAGTTTAAGTGACATTCATAATATTACCCCTTATGTTAATGTTTATAGTCTTGGCATTTGTTTAATTGTACAAAAATCTTGTATCGCCATTGTATTATATAACTACCCCTTATGCTAATGTTCATAGTCTTGGCATTTGTTTATTTGTATAAAAATCTTGTATAGCCATTGTATTATATAACTACTCCAACACATAATACATGGAAAGATAAATATAAGAAAAAGGACCTATGTTATCATGTTTTTGTAATTAGTTGACCTATGAAATCTTTTTTTGACAAAGAAGTGACTTGCATCATTCACCGTCATGTCCCGTAAAAAAAAATTGTTAATTACCACATGTCATTTAATAACACTCATGTTTTTGTGCTTTTGTCTTTACCATTATTCGTTGTAGCAAGTAGGAGACAAGACAAGTGCATGAAATTCATGTGAATTTGTTTCGAACTAATTACCAAAAAAAAAAAGGATTTCACATGTTACTTAATTGCAAAAAACCTGAAAACACATATTACTTATTTGTAATTTACCCTAAGAAAAACTATAAATAACCCATACTAAATTTTGATTGTTGTATGGATATACCTCTTAAATTTTTAGAAGTTATAAATTAACTTTTAAATTTTGATAAATATACAACATAAAATATATTAACACTTTTACTAAGAAAAATGTCCCTTAATAAGTTAAGGGGGTGCATTGCATATTATTGTTGAAATCTGATTTGACCCTCAAGCTCAAGTTTGGCGCATAACATCTAGGGTCTATTTGAATTGTTAGATTTTTTTATCTATATTATATCTATATTTGATTTACATTTATAACTTATCTGTATTGTATTTATTTGGTATGTTTATGAGTAAACCTATTAATTTTTCATCGATATTTGTTTTTTGATAAGTATCTATTTGAAAATGATAAAAATATAATGCTAAATGACCATAATAAGATTAAAAAAAACCCCTAAACGATTAAAAATAGGTCATGTGACCAATGGTAAGCTTAAGAGACCTCCCCATGATTGTCACAAGTCATGGACGTTAAAACTCACAGTTATCATGCATGTAAAGGGACCTTAGGATGGTGCACTAAGACTGTGTTTAGCATTTTTAAAGGGGGTAGAAATGCACATAAATAAAAAGAAGGAAAAGAATAGAAAAGAAATGAAAGGAAATATTGTGTTTATTTTTGTTTGAATTTATAAGATAGAAATGAAAAGAAATGAGATGAATATTTTACTTTTTATGTTGTTTGGTTAGGATGATAAAGGAAATGAAAAAAATGAAATATATAATAGACTAAAATGCCCTTCACTTTATCTATCATACTTTTTAGGGTACTTTTGTTATTTAAATTAGTTTCCCCTTATTTCCATCCACTTCATGCCAAATCTGGATGGAAACATTATCCATTAAAATTTCTACCCATTGCCATCTACTTCATCTGATTTCATTCATGATAAAAATAACCAAACATCTAAACTTCGTTCCATTTTCCTTAGCTTCTTTTTGTTTCAGTGAATTTCCATCAAACCAAACATAGTGTAAATGCTAATGAGGAAACAACGTTGCCTATTATGTATACTTATGAATCACATGACAAAGGGAACCCTTCCTTATACACACAACAATGTTAACCAATCCTTTAAACTCTATTAAAATGCCGTTATGATTTTCACATCTCTTTAGGAGCTTCTAATGACTTGGGTGTCGAAATACATGTACCATGACTATGCTCTTGAGGCCTTAATTGTATAAAGGTTCTATTGTCAAAATTAATAATTCACTAACTAATAAGGATCATAAAATAACACATAACAAGATCGATGTTTAGAACTGCTCTTTCCAACAATGGAGGTTATTTGTCAATTTATAAGAATTTTAGAGAATTATGTATAACGGTTGAAATTTTCGGATTATATTCAAATCGAGGTTGAAATTTTGGTTTATTTGCATTATTAACAAAAATGAAGTCTATCTCATTTCTTTTCACACACACCATTTGTGCTACACGTAGAATAAATGTAAAAAATGACAAAAAAGAACTGCATCATATGGAGTATATTAATCTATTAACAAGTGACAGTTGCCTTCACTAAAACCAAAAAAGATTCTAATAACTCCATTGTACATCTTCACCAATTCTATTACTATGCCACTTGCTAGACATCTCTTCGGGTTGGATCCGAACTGAAACCTAACCTGGACCAATCACAGCTAGTCTAGCCATGGACCCACCTTACCGAGGTGGGTTGGATCTGCTAAGTGGACCCACCATGGTCTATGAGTTCACTTGTCAAACTTGTGAATCCAGTGGATATGAATGCGTCACCCATTAAAAAATAATTAAAAAATTAATATAATGTAAAAAATAGTTGGGTTGGACTTGAATCGTCCCGAGGAGATGTCGACTAACTACTGTAATTTCTTTTTTTCTGCACACAGTGATAATATCATCACCAAATAGCCTATAAATGGTAAATCAACACTAATTAGCACATGTATGAAACACGCAAACCCAAATTAAAAATCCATTCGAACTTGAATTACTGCATGTCATCACTCATTGATAATAAGTCATCATCTTTCCCCTTATGCTACATAAACATTATAATTTCTATCTTCTTTCCTCTATTATTGTTCTGTCTCTTCTATTTGATTTGTAGTTTATAACATTCTTTGATGATTTGCTCTTTCTTCTTGTCCTAATTAAAGATTATATTCTTGTTTCCATACTCGAATTTATAACTACCTTTATCAGCTAAACAATCTCTCTAGATTGTTTTCTTTCCTTTGGCACAAGAGCGTTTAACTCACTAAACCTGCTATCATCAAGTATTCAACTCAGTATTCATGCCAATGACCTTACGCTTTACATCATCAAGTGCCAATAATGTCACATCATAAGTTGTTCTTCCCCCTTAAGCTGTCATATGAGATGGGGTACCTAAACATAGAAGCCATAGAGTCTCATCTTTATTACAAACATTAGTACCATCATTTCATGTCCAAAGATATATAACCTGTTATAGCACTAGTTGATTGGCTAGTGGCTTTAATGGGTAGAGCATTTTTCAACTTTGCTGATATATTTTGTAAATATATTGTGTGAAGTATCTCTCCCATGATCAATTCCTTTGCATATTTCAAGGTATTTTTATTGATTGTTTCTTTGATGTGGTTGAAAAAAAGCCCTCATTGACAAGATACCATAACTTTCTTTTCTAAAACATCTGATTTTAATTTCATTTACAGTTTAGTTAAATGATCTCCCAAACTGAATTAAGCTGTCATGTCTAAGATAATCAAAAAGTAAATCGATAACATTTAATAAGGACCCCCATACCACTTTACCTAACTGATGTATTCTTTGACATGTCCATTTAGTGACATAAGATTAGACACCCCTAACTACTATAATCAGCAATTCACACAACCCATTATCTCGTGAACACCCCTTAGACCACAGGGTCCCTGATTTTCCCTTTTCAGACACCACATGCCCGCCTTGTTAATATAGCTGTAGTCACAAAAGCAAAAACAATGGGTCACATTCACATGTAATGTTAAAAACTGCTTAAAGAAACCAAACAGATTCATTATTCATAAGTCATAAATTACCAAGAACATGATATAAATAAACAAAAATAGAATTTCATTATTATTATTATTTTTAGATATCATGAATAAACAATATAAAAATAAAAATATTAATAATAATTTACATGAGCCGTGAAAAAGGCCCATGTTGGCCAATCCTATTCCTATTCCTAATCCTACTCCTCCATTTGGACAGCTGGAATTAACGTTGTAATTACCCTCCAACTTCAAAGACAGGGCACCTCTACTAGAATTTGAATATTCCAGGCATGCCCTGGAATTTTCCACTTTTGTCCCTGGCGTATTGCAGCAATCCAAACTTGTTACGGATTCGGATTCGGTCCGCATAAAATTCGGATATTCCGTAGCGTCTTCCCACTCCCACTCACATGCAACATTTGTTCTCACCACCACCCAACCATCCGATTCCCATTTTGCCCCTCCACTCGTGCTCAATTCACCGATCCTGTCCCTGAACAAAACGTCGTCGTTTCGGGAATCAGAGTCCCAATTCGAAAAACAATCGTCCTCTTCTTCTTCCTCCGATTGCTCCGCTTCGAACTCCAAGTTAACACAGTCGAGAACGCAACGCGGGGATGAGTCCATCGCCGCCGCCGCCGCCGAGTCGACAGTGGACGAGTTCGATATAAACGGATGCTGCAGCAGCTGATCGCAGCTCCATCTCTCCCGAGGCTCTCTTTTAAGACACTTCTCGAGGAAGTCCCTGCCGACTGGTGACAGCCCAGCAGGAACTCGGGCATATCGTTCGAAAACCCGATTCGACTCAACGTTTCGACGCCACGATCCTCCCATGCCGGCTTACCGGTAACCATTTCTATAACGGTGCAACCAAGCGACCAGACATCACTCTCCGGTCCCTGAAACTCACCGCGAACCACCTCCGGCGCCATCCACAAAGGGCTGCCACGTGGCGGTACGGCACCTCCGAGTCCGGACTCAGCAGCTGAGCCGAAATCAGCGAGTTTCGCCACCAGTGGGTCTTCCCCTACCAAAACATTTCTTCCCTTGACGTCGCAGTGGACAATGCCCCGGGAGTGCACGTGCCGAAGCGCCGAGACCAAACACCACAAGTGCGACCGTAAAACCCTCTCGTCCACGTAGGACTGCGTCACCTTCAGCTTTCGAGCTGCGGCCACGTCAGCCACGCTGCCACCTGGCAAGTATTCCATGTGCAGGTTCCGGTAACAAAACACCGTCGCAGTATTATTATTGCCATCACCTTCCCGCGTCATGTCGTCGCCGTAGTACTTAACGACGTAAGGAGAGGAGAGCGAACGGAGGATCCGAATTTCGTTCTCTAAACACTCGAGGTGGTAAGAAAGGGACGAGCCGCTTGTGTCGACCGATTTTACGGCGAAAACAGCACCGTTTCGCCTGTTGAAGGCGAGACTCACCGTTCCGAAACTGCCCCTGCCTATGCACTTGCCTCGAATCCAACAAGCCATTAGAACAAAATAAAAATTTTCTCGATCAAATTCAAATGATTTTAACAGACGAAATCTTCGTGATTATGATTTTGTTTTGATCTTGTGAGAGATATGTTTGTATTTATGTTTGCGTTGCCGTGAAACTTAGAGGAGAAGGAAATTTCGTGAAGTTGCAGAGAGTGTTTTTTGCTTTTCGGTCATGTTTTTCTGGGGTGTAAAGTGCGGGAGGTGACTTATATATATAAATATGCGCGTGTATAAGAAAAACATAGGAACGTGGATGTTCTTTTTCTTATCTTTTCCTAACATCTGACATGTTTTTTCAATAAAACGGATAAATCAAAAGAACAGTATTTTGTATTTTAATCCCTTTTTTTTTTTAATTAAATGACGTTAACAAGGTTGTTAATACCACAACTTGTTTTTCCAATTGACACACAAGTGGGTTTGATGGCGCGTTTTACATGTACTAATACCGGATTATGTGGGCATTTGCTGGTTTGTTATACCAGATTAGGTGGGTATTGGACTATTATGCTGCTTTTAAAACCGGATTATGTGGTATGGTGTTATGCATGCTGGTTTTAGTATTTTATTCTTTTTTTTTTTTAGTATTTATCCATTGCTTTGCTAAAAAATAGTGCTTTACTTTATAAGTGAATTGAATTTACTTGCAAGGGGGGTCTTCTACTAGAATAGGTATCTTCCTAAATTTTGACATGTGACATAAAAGGTTTAATTACTTAAGACGGTTGGTCGGTTGAAGATAGACATGCAATGGATAAAGGAAGAGATGGATGTAAGATTGTTTTACGGTAGGTTTGATTAATAGAATGGAACAAAATAAAATTAGAATTATAATGTTTATAGATCAAAATAAATAAGTATTACTTATTTTTAATAGTTTAGTGTTTTATGTGTAAGTTCGAACAAAGGTTAAAAAAATAAATAAAAGAATAGTTATCCTCTTGATTTTGTAAAGGAATTATGATCTTTTATTTTATAAAATTAGTAGTTATACGAAATATGCAACTAAAACGTGAGAATAGACTATAAAGAAAGAAATAATTGTTCTATTTCACCCTTATCAAGTCAACTAAACATGCTATTTAATGTATTTATTCACTTTTGTTCCCAATTTATTTTGGTTTATTTTTTAATGCTGAAGTTGAAACCTTTGAAAACTTTAAAAACTATCAATTGCTCAAGAATTTTTATTATATTTGTGATATTGTCATTTATTTAATTGAAATTATAAATTTTATACAAATACAAATAAGTTTATTCATGAATTTTCAGTTAGATTATTTACGTTCAATTAAACATTATTTTTTTGGTCCTAAATGAAATAGAGATGATACTTTGTTTCGATTAATTTATAAAACTATAATAATAATAAATACTCTTCAAATTTTTTTTTGAAAGGGTTTAATATGAACATTTTTAAGCCACTACATAAATCTTTCAATAGTTAAATATGAAAGAACCGATGCAAATTAGTTTATACTAAAACTTGTTCTTACTAGCTAATTGTTCGCCTTAAACTTTCACCAATGAAGGATTGGGCTTCTAAACCCTTAAAATGGTGTGTTGGGTCTAAAAAAAGAAAAACGAGTAAGTAGAATAGTCAGAAATTACCGAACAAAGCATTTTTTATGCTTAAGTTTGTAATTTACGAAGAGAAATACTAGGAAAGTAGAATAAGATAGTGTTTAGGTGTATAGATATGTTATTGTAAATCTCAAGGCTTATTAATAGGGAAAGAATCATTTCATATTTGGCAAGTGGATTTTTCTTAGTGAAAATTAGGAATGTGCATAAAATATTTTTGCCTCTAAAAAATGTTGCGAGATTACTGGGAACTTGTTAGAGATAAGATGGTCATGTCTAATAAATGCTTGCCCAATGTAAGGTTAACTTTAAGGACAGATCAGAGTATTGAGAGGTTAGCATGTGATGTCTTATCTAACATCAAAGTAATCGAGCTATTAGCGACTAAGAATGCTTGGTCCACTCATTTTGATCTTATGAAGAATATCCAACAAAAAAAACAAAAGGAAAAGGTTGAGTTATGCCCAATTAGTTTAACCCATGAACTAAACATGGTAAGTTGACCATGAAGAGCCAAATCTAGATATATTAACATTAATCATTATGTTGCCTTTGACTTGTTAGAATAGAATTAGGTTGAAAAGGAATATTAATAAAATCATATTGAATTTTGGTAATATTGCAATTTATAGTTACTCCATGTTATTTAAAATTGAAATAAAAAAGAAAGATAAACGTATGGCGGAGATGTACACCACCCACGAAAATTTTAAATGAGGATAAAGTTTTGAAAAATCGGCGCAATGGATTGGGGGGGTGCGTTTCGGCGATGTAACATGCGCGGCTGTCTGTTGTCGTGTGGATCATAATGCCTGGTCTGGTGTGGTTGCGGTGCTATGTGCATATGCTAATGCTACTGCGCATGAAAATGGAATGTGTAAAAATTTATAATAAAAGAGTATTGTTTCTGGGCCATCTTGAAAAATTTATTATTTAAATTGTGAGACAAATAAATAGCGGCTCCAACTAGGCATCCAAGAGCCAACTTTAAATGCCCTGCTGACATAATCCACCACATGGGCCATCAGAAGACACACTTCGTTTAGTATATGGCCGGTGTTATTTTATTTATTTATTTTTTTAAAAACATACCCATGTTTGTTCTTACGTGGAAAACACTTAATGGTCCACGTGTCAGGAAAAAGGGCCTTGCTTTTTTAAAAAATAGTACCAATCCACCCACGATGTTGTTGGTATATTGCCTGTGTCTGCGGCACCTTTGCATGGGTGGGAGAGTTTTAGTAGAAGTGTGATGACGTGGACGACCACACTCCATATGTTTTTAAAAAATTCTGAAATTTTTTATTTATATGTCCATGTATTGATCATCGATTAATAGTATATAACTATTAATAAAAAGTATTATATTAAAATAATTATATTATTATTATTTTTATCATCAATTGTTAAAAGAATAGGTGTTTAGCTTGGTATCATGGAGTTAAAAGCACTTGTAAAGATGTTATGATAAGATTTTCATTTTTAATGTACTTGTTATTTAAAATATATGTAATTAAGATTAGGAATCATATGTTTTTTTCTTTTTAAAGACTATTAATAAGTACCGTGAAATACTTGTTTATATACAATTTGAAAATTTTTTTTGGAATTAATTATTTGGGTGAAGATGGGCTGGAATTGCGTGAGAATTGACAGGCTGAAGAGTTTGAGTTGGGATATCATGCGTATCATTTGGGGGGCGGAGACATTATTCTCCACTTGTACTGCATGGACATGTCGTGTTGAATTTCAAGAGTGTATAATTCCCAGCTTTCTATTTGTTCGAAGGTTTTTGGGGCAATTTGCAAGGACCAATCTTCTATTATTGGGATTGAGGTGTAATGGTCCCGACCAACTAGAACAGGCGAGTTGACGCAAGTAATTTGTCAAAGATTATTCAACTACGTCATGCATGACTTTATTTCACTACAAATATCTCCATGATTAGTCTTATCTCACCCTTCTATTTGATCCTTCTGTAATATTTGGTTACAAAAATTAGATAGGATTAGAAGAATTAGATAATGCAGTATAAAAAATATTGAATTGTATAATTTTTTTATATTACATTTGGTATGCATGGTATTGGATGGTATTAAACAAAATTTTTTATTAAGAGATTTTATTTTTATCCAGTTTCAATATTTTTGTACTGTGAAATATGAATGACAAAAATTTTATGTTTTGTCCAGTCCCATGGAAAGAATTTTGTCCAATCCCAATATATTTTGTAAACTAAATATGATATAATGACTTTTTTTTTTTTGTCATTACAATAGGAAGGGAGATTCGAATCTATTGAGAGACTAGGAAGATGTCACTAGGCTACATGCCATTAGCGACTTTTTCGAATTAGTATCATGAAAAATTATATAACTAAATCCTATCTTAGAGTTTGTTTGAACTGTTTGATTTTTATCTGTCTATATCTCATATGTTTAATCTATTTATGAGTCAAAATATCTATTTTTCATATATATATATATATTTATCTATTTCTTGATACATAATCATTTGAAAACGACAAAAAAAGATGTCAAAACAATCAGAAACCAATGAACCAAATAGGATTTTAATCGGTTCGTTAATTTTCTTTCTAGTTGACATCATATGGAAAAAAATATTAAAATTTAATTACTCGTATATATTGATTATATAAATTAGATAGAGATATAAGTACAAAAGAAAAATTGACAATCTGAATCCTTTATTGTTGAATAAGTTATAATATCAAATTTTGGTGAAATTTCTCTATGAAATCAAATTAATTTAAAAGCCTATATTATCCATGAACATTTAATAATTGAACTTTTCACGCTCTAAAATTTAGTGCTTAAATTTTGATTTTCTTTTTGATTGTTAATGTGATATTTAGTTGTTTACCCATTGAAAGGTGCTTGTCATTTTAGAAAGAAAGATATAAAAAATCATAGTAATACTATTATAGAGAAATGAACAAAATAGCAAAATGAATTACTTACATTTCATGTTTGAAATTACAAAGTTTGAACTCAACCACTATATTGTCATTTAAAATAATCTAATTTTTAGTTGGGGAGTTAGACTTTCCCAAATTTATTGTTTGGATGAGAAAAATCAATAGCCAGTTATAAGATTATGTAAGAGAAGGATGTCCTTCAATGGTTAAGTTTTTTTATTTAACGTGTTAGAAATCTCAAATTCAATTATTATTGGAAATAGAATCACCTAAAAAAAAAAGATAAACCTCGCTCTATTTAATCTGCCCTAGATGATTATCTATCCTTTACCTAGCTTTAAAAGAAAAAAGAAAAAGAAAAAAGAAAAAAAAAAGAATTATATGCGATAAGATATTTTCTTACTAGAATCAAGAATTGAGGATAGTTCCTTATAGATAATATAGGAGAGTTGATAGGTGTCCTTGAAAGGAGGGCTTTTTAAGTGCAAAATAACAAATACATGTGGACATTCTAACTTATAGGATAGGAGGGTGATAGCATCTGACATGGATAAGGTTTTATGGAGAGCAACTTCCGTCTCAAAAAGAAAATGAAAAGAGAGTTCAACATGTCCACATATGAAAAAATACTATAGATCCAGCAAGGATGGAAAATTTGCTGTCCCCGAATCCTATTTTATTTTTGTTTTGATAAATAAATAAATTTTTATATATTATAAAGTGATAATTATTGATTATTTTATTTTAGAGAATATTTTAATTTTATTTTACAAGTGGCATGTGTTTATTGGTAAAAACAGTAATGCAACAGAATCTTCGGTAAATAAATTTATATATATATGATCCATCTGTCAAAGCCCAAACAGGCAAACACTGGAAGAATTGTTGGAAATAGATAGAAACTTCCAAAGGATGTCGGACCCCATATGTAAATTAATATATTGAATTTTGGTAGAAAGGATTAGAAAATTCTCAAACATGGTTTTACATGGAAAACCACTTAATTTTAGGTTGGACATGGTTATGGTTATGGATGGCCACCTGGCATAAGAAAGGAAGAGTGGAGTGTGTGTGGGAAACACATTACAATTTACAGGTAAAGAAACTTTCAACATTTAATTAAAAAAAAAAAAAAAGAACTACAACGTTTATGGATATACACGGTTACTTAAGAAACGTGTGTACTAAAAATTGATAAAAGAATCTTCTATATACTCTACGTTCGGAACTCGGAAACGTGTCGAATGTTACTTATATTTTAATATGGGCTTCACGGTTTTTTTTTTTTTTGTTTTTTCATTTTCTATAGCAATTTTGTCAATGGACGTGTCGGGTCTTTCTTTCCTATAAAAATAGAAAAAGAAAATGTTTGACACTTTTTGGAATATAGATATATTGTTCATTAAAATTTAGAAATGTCAGGAAAGTAAAACCTAAAAGATGTTCTCTTATTTTTTTTTTTTTAATTTGGAAATTCTAATTAGTAAAGCATCCATATGATTTACGGATATATATGTATGCATATATGTATTTAATATAACCGTGTTTGTCAAATTTGGTATTCTATTTAAAATTAGAGTCTAAGAATCAAATTCTATGATCCATACTACGAATCCTAATTTTTTTATAATTACTGTAAGCCAAAATTTTAAAAATTATAAATATGTTTACAATAGTAATAATAAACTTGAAATATATTACGGGAATTAAAAAATCCCCATGACTTTTAGCTGTATATATGTTTATAATTGTAATAAAATAGAAAATTCTATGGTTTTGTTGATCTAAGACTCACATCATATCTAATTTGATCGAACAGCTAAATTAGCTAAATTTTAATTACTATATTTATTTTAACAACCGAAACTCTCAAAATAAAAATTCTGTAGTCAACTTTAAATACATTAAGAAAATAAAGAAACCCATCTAATAGGTTTAATGCTAATAGTGAAGCACATGAGAACTTGTGGTGTTGCAAGTGTTTTTAATAATCTAGATCGGTTCTGATTTAGAATCAGCCCTAAACAATGCACCAAATTGAAAGTTTTTACTCTTGAATTCTATTAACAATTTAACATATTATAAAAAAAAAGAGGAGGATTTTATATGGGTTTTAATAAGAAAATACCTCATTAAATTGAAAATATTATAAATTTGCATGAATAAATTTAGGGTTTAATCAATCCCACATGTAACTAATTATTATACCTATCTCTATTTTTTCCCATATATTAGAAAACCTAGGTTACTAAGGAATTGACCTAAGTTCTTAAGGAATTGAGTGGAAGTGGAAGAGAAGTCATGAAGCTCTTTCCTTTCTGAACTCATCCTTCTTTCCGTAAGACATAGGACCGTGTCCTACTCTACACATATTTAAAAGCCACGTGTGACCTTTGTGAACAGACAAAGAAAGTATTATGATTTTACCTCTGTCATATGTTTGCTATAACTTATATATATATACCCAGGAAACTTCCATGTTCACATTTTCAAGCCCTTTTTTCTCCTTCCTGCTTCTTCCTTTTTTGTTCCTTCCTTTAGATTTCGGAAAATGTTAACGTAATTTTGTGTAAGCAGTAATTTCTTGTCTTTTAAGGGAAAGAGGCTAAGACCATGTTGTCAAAATTCAGTCAAGATTTTATGAGTTGTCACTCCTCGCTAATATTTTCTTCTGATTTGTTTCGCATTTGCTTCTCAATTGCGGCAAAAGATGACAAAAGAATATAACATTTTATCATTAACGTTAGGCTGCTCTTTTTATTTAATACTTTTATTATACTTTATTAGTTGATTCCATGATAATTATAATGTGACCAACCCATCAAATCATTGAACAATTCAGATCTATTCGGATCATCATCAAAATCTATAAATTTTTATAGAGTAATTTTTTTATAATCAATCTAATTATAACATTATTAACGATATGATATTGATATTAAGTCATTTCTTTGAATGCGTTAAACGTTGTATTGGCCTGCACATGGATGACCAATGGATTTTACTTTTTTTTTCTCGAATATTTTTACATTTTTTATTTTATTTAATACAAATTCATTGATGAAGGGTTTGTTTAATTAATTATTTGAGCCAATACAATGACATGAGCGAACATATGGCGACATATTTTTAGCAGACATATTAAAAGGACTAGTTCATAAACATTTTCAAAATTGGATAATTCAACTAAAAAGAAATCAGATGACTAAAATGGGAAAAAAAAAAAAGAAGAAAGAACGCTAAACAATACTAATTTTATACTTGTTACTTATAAAATTTCAAACCTCTTTTCTAGATCTTAACAGCAATGAAACACTAATCTTATAACAAACTTATATATCAAACGAAAAAATGCGTAATTTGGCTCGTTTTAATTGAAGAATTAGCTAGAGTTCTCATTGGGGGAAAATAAAATTGTTGCCAGTTACAACTTTCTTATATGATTCTTTTTAAGCAAATTATTTTTCATCCGATTTTATGTTAAAAGATTTACCCATATTAACAACTCAGCCCTGACAGATTTGGAACCCGGATTTTGCTATTTTTGCAATTAATTAAATAAAATTTAAAAGTATAAATTTTGTACCTAAAATTTTACTTAAAGTATCCCAATTTTGCAAAATTTAGCAATTAATTATTTAAACTTTTTTTTGGTTGTTGCAATTAACTATTCCACTAGGATACTATAAATGAATGTGAAAAGTTTATAGATATTAAAATGACACTTTTATTTTTTTTTTGTAAATAAAAGACAAAGCAAACAAAAAAATTGAACTAAAATAGCAGGGATAACAAGACAAGGTGAGTCAACCATTATCTAAGGAAAATTGGTTCCCAGCGCTATGCCAAGAACATAACCCTGCTGGCACAAGAAGGGAGTTTAAACTTCTAAAACTTTAAATAGTTAGCTTCGCAACTTGTTAAAGCTCAAAATATTAAATATAATATTTATTCAAATACTATTATATTGAATCACAAAATAATGGAAGACAATCTTAAATATTTGTCTAGATCCAACACATCTGAATCTTGGAATTAAAGATACTAGCAGAAATCAAAGCTATATATTTTAAATGTTTCCTAATCAAATTAATAGTTAAAGTGTTACGCATTATCTAGTTCGCTTTGACGATGAAGGGTAGGTTGTTATGCGGATAAGACGGAGCACATCCTGTGACGGCGAGACATTGAGGGACATGTTCAAAACATAAATTGGCCCGACCGGTCGACAGCCGAATTAAATAGAGGAAGAAGGAAACCTTTCCAATTTTGGCTGCTACCATCTGCAACTCCCATTAATTTTGATTTAATGTCTATATGTTTTTATAACTCATTAGTACTAAATATTTTTATAATTAGGATGGATCAGATTTGAATATCTTTTTTTTTTATTATTATAATGGTAAAGAAAATGAATTGAAAGAAAATTTTTTTTCTTAGAACAATTTTTTGGCAAGCAAATGCTGTTGAATAGTTCACAAGGGGAAGTCTTTCTTTGTCTTTACTTTTTTTTTTTTTTTATTACTATTGACTGTTATAAATTGTTTAAAACTTTGGCTAACACTTGGTTGATTAATTTATTTTAACTAACATTTGTCAAGAGCAACTTGTGAATGCCAATTGTCAATTCTATGTCTATTAGTGTCTTGCTTCATTTTTCTTAGGATCCCAATCTGGGTTATGTGTGTGGGTTGTTCTTGTCTAAATAGATCTAGCACAAACCTAGATTGGTCAGTATAGGACCTCCCATCCTCCATGAGGATTAATTCTCGTTGGTAGGTAAGACGCACCCTCCTATACTGGAGTCTTTTAAGGACCTGCTCAGGTCCATATGTCCATTTTTTATTTAAATACAAATATGTCTTTAGTTGATCTCTAGTTGATACATAAGTTTATCAGGATTTTGACAAGACAACAAATGATACAGTCAATTTATTATAGATAGTTTTATAACATATAAAATGATTAATAATAGTAATAATTAATAAATTATCAGGATCCTAACTTATATGCATGATTATTTTGTCCCCTAAATCGAGATACAGAAATCTTGGATGGATTTAAAACTTTTTTTGCTTTGTTTTGCATATGGTCATGCATGTCTTGAACGTTTGTCCGCTTCAATTAAATAATAAATTTCACATGAAATCAAGTACCTTGTAGCTTTAATCAATACATGAGTTTACGGAAATGAATTTATAAGACGCAAATGATTAAATGTGCATTGAATGTGGTGTTTTGTCGTGTAATGCTTCTGGCGTGTGGGTATAACATGTGAAACAGCATTAATAACCATAGGATTTTGATGCTTTGGAGGCAGCCAAACGTTAGAAGTTGGAGGGGTTGTGCGTGTTCGTGTCCCGGAGTGTCCAGAGAGAGAGAAATTGGAGAGACTGTTGAAAACTTGAGATGTGGGAACACCAACATCCATCTTTTTAACGTTACTGGCTTCTTCCGTGAGTCGAAGGGTCAAACTATCAAGGGGCGAGAGTGCATATAGTATAACCGTGTCCCTTTCGAGCAAGTTGTTCACTAATAAATGACAATCGACTGTAGCTAGAATGCGGATCAATATATATGGGTTCTTTTTTCCTTTTTTTTTTTTTTTTTTTGTTCCAAATTAACATCCAAATAAAATCAAGGATGGTGATGAGTGTGCTTACCAATGGGGTTACCTTCTCGAGATACCTTGTTCGATAAAATGAGGAATTTTTTGGGTGTAACCTCGAAATGCCAAAAATCATGATTTATGCATGATTCGAAATACAGAAGTTTGTGATATGTTTGATTTCACTGTCCTGACTTGTGAGTTTTCAAAGAAAAGCAAGAGATGTCCTCCCCAATAATGCTTGGGACACTGATGAATCGATTTCCAAATGAATTCGAGTCCAAAACACTAAAAACATACTCAAACCAATTCAACCATTATTAATTTATCAGTTAAAAATACTCTAAATTCTATCACCTCCAAATACTAAATCAAACAATTCAAACACCATAAACATTATTTAAATCTAACGAGATCTCTTGAGGAGGTGTTATTGTGGATATTAGGATGAAAACTAATCAGTTTGCACTGCGCGAGGTCCGGAGTGGTCATATCCCTATTTTCTTGTAAAACATTCTTAAATTAATTCAAGCATTACTAATTGATTAGCTAATAACATTATCTCAATTCTACTACCTCTCTTGAAGAGGTGCTATCGGGAATATTAAAATGAAAACTAGCTAGTCTGTGCCCCCTGGAGTTCCAGAGTGCCCATTCCCAATTGTTTCCGAAAAGTCGATTTGGTATCTATATTGCATTTTCTATTTTTCATATGTATTTAGCTATTTACAATTGATTTGCATTTAAATGTGATTTGTATAAGGGTAATTAAATTTTCACACTTTTTCATTTGATTTTTTTATAACTACCTAGATTTAAATAGACACCAAGTAGATCATATCTTTAGATGACTGAATAATAGCAATTAGATTGAGTTTAGATCAAAAGTTTTCACCGGTGGTGTGAAGTCATCAATAATCATTCTTTACTTTATTCTTCTGTTTTAAATTTTGCAATCATATTCCTTCCAAGAGAATTAAAATTTTGGCAACAAAGAAATCAAACAACATTGGGTGACGAGTTAGAATATTTTTTTGAAAAGAAAGTTCGATCAAGTGTATTTCGTCTGGCTGAGATTGGTTTGATTTTGAACGTTGCCTAGTGGAAGGCACGTTAAGTAAGGCCAAAAGATGTTGGACCTTGTTCGTGAAATTTTCTTTGGTGAATTTTGATTCCAACATCTATTATAGCCGGGTTGGTATTCGAGACGTCACTGACAAATTGCGATTTTAATAATCCACCTGCAACTTGATCTCTTTCATACTGGAGCGGAAAATCTTTGCAGAAACAAGATTAAAGGTTCTTTATTTTATTTTAATTATTATGTGTGGTGAGTTTGTTCGCATTCTCTATTATAATCTTTGTTTAATTTAATTTTTTTGATTAATATTTCTGCAACCCTTATATAGCATTCTTTTTATTAACTATTTTGCTTTCGTGTCCAGCATCAGACAAGCTATGAATATGGTTGAATTGAAGGTTAATGTTTCATGTTCTATGGAAGTTAGTTAAGGTCGTTGTTTGTGGTCTAATCGACGTTGATGCAAGGCTTAGTAAGCGGTAAAGCATGGGTGCGACCAATGAGTTAAGGGTTCTATCAAGAAGAAAAAGGAATGAAGAGGGACAATAGACACTTGGGAATATAACCATCAATAGAGTTGTTACAAAGGGCTATGATAATCAGGTTTTTGTCCTAATTTAATGCCATATATAAGTCTTTTCTTTGTCTAGTGTTTGGATTAAGAGAACCAAACCTAATTATTGGGATGTATTGGTAAAATTAACTTGATGAGACTAGACTTGGGAATATAGACTAGGTTAAACTGCTATAGGTCACACTTGATTTTGTTACTCATAAAATATACTTAGAAGATGTTCATTAAGCCCTTTTTAATTTCTTATAAGCCTTAGGCTTTTGAGGCAATCCTTGGGACTATTTTATAAATAAGAGAGCTTATTCCTTTATAAGCCTTACAAAGAAGTTGAACTAGCTTAATCCAAGTCCAATAAAAGCCTATGGGTCTTTAAGAAAATAAGGTTTTGATCCGAGCGTTCAATCGTTAATAATCAATCTAGCAACTCATTTGGTCCTTGCATCTTAAAATCACCAGCAATTGAGATTAGAGGCTGAAATTAATTAATAAACAAAAGTGTTTTCTCCTCATTTGCAACATGTTGGTAATTTTCATGTAAACACTATCACTCTACTTGAATTACTCAATAAGAAGATTAGACCATTCAAATGTTCAAGAATAGATTAAGAACACATTAAAAACATCTAATTTGATCTTCTATGACTTATGCCTTTTGAGAAATGTGGGTAGTTGATTACACTTCCCATGTCTCTCTTTATGATATCTCTTGGTGGACTCGACACACCTCCTTATTAGATAAGAGTAACCATTTTTTTTTTATTTTGTACCCATACCTCTATTTTATTAAATAACCGATTTAAACTCAATTCCAATAAACTTGTAAATGCAATCAATCCAATCAAGGCTTAGTGTAGCCTTAAAGCAACATATGTTTCTTTTTTTTTTTCATTACAATAGGAAAGGAGGATTCGAACTCGATACCTTTCACTTAAGAGATCAGGAAAGATACCATTGGCCTATAACGTCATTGGCAGTATATGTTTTATTTTAATTCCATTAAGAAGCGGACTTGAAATTAAGTATTGTGTGGTACTTAAATCCCTTTCAATCAAATTGAAATTCCTTCAAGATATTTTGCTTCGATTGTTTATCTTTTTTTAGACTTCTTGTTATTTCATATTTTTCTTTGGTAGCTTATATTTATTTGCATTTTGATCGATCTTTTACTTCATAATCACACTTTGCCATAAAAAAATCGCAAGTAATTTTTGCTCTTCACCATTGATAATTAACTTTATTATGAACAAACGTATAAGCATTTTTATATCACCCTTGAAGGACTACAGAATATTACAATAGACTCAAGCATACTTTGGTTTTCCAATAGTTAATATGGTTACAACTTGCTACAAACATAACAAGTTGGTGGGACTATATATAAGAAAGCTGTGAACGGAATCGATTACCTAGAAATTTGAACCAAAGTCTCAGACTTTCTTCTTCTTCCTCATCTGGATTCTTCTTGAAGCTATACTGAGGCTCATTCTTCCTTCTATTTTCTTCTTCTTCTTCCTTCATTTGACCCAATTTACCTTGCACACAAACCCAAACCCAAACCCTTGATTAGCTTTAGTTCATAACGAAAAACAAAAGTTACAGCACTGAGTAGTTCATTAGAAATATGAGCTAAATATGTAGACATTTGATCAAGAAAACATTTCGTATAATCTTCTAACTTAACCTTAAATTCTATACTGTGCATCACATGGAAGAAAGTAGGGAAGAGAAATTACTTGATATTGCAACCACATTTATTCAAGGAAAGAATAGGAGGTTTATATTTTCTTATATTTCTTATGTTGTGTTTTATATATTAGTTTAGAGGGTTGGACTTGAATTTGTATTGAGTTAGATTGTCATTTTCATGGGCCTTGCTTAATATTCATAATAAAGAAGTTTGGTCTGGGCTATGAATGCTAACAGACTCACACATCCATAGATAAAAATTTGGGGGGAAAAATAGATAGAAATCTTAGACTTTTAAAGTTAGAAGTAATTACTATTATTTTTTTTTTGGCTGATAAGTTAAAAGTAATTTAAAATAAAAGGGCAGTAGAGTATAACAAACCAACCAAAAATGATATTCTTATATGATATAGGACTATTTTTAAGCAATGTTGTTTGGCTCGATTCAAATAAGGTATTGTAATAAACAGTTTTAAATTGTTCAGAAAAATGGAACTAAACTATTATAAAAGTATTAAAATTGTATGCTTCGAGTTTCGATTAAAACTCTTAGAATTCTATGAATTCATTTTTCATTATATTTTTAAAATAATGATTCCAAGGAATTGTCCTGATTTTTAATTTAAATTGACATAAGATTTAGTGGTAATTTTTAGCTTGATATTCTTAATGAAAAAATTTAGCCCTTTCCATGCAAATAGGTTCGCTGTACCATAAAAACTATAATATTAAAAAGTACTCATAATCCGGAAATACACTTAAAAAAGAAAAAATTTCACAATTGATCTCGTCCTGTAGCCGCAGTCCTCCTAAAATTCCATCCTTGCGTCGACAAGCCACATTTTTATGCTTCGATTCATCCATTCAAAGTTTCAAATTCCTAAGTACTAATTGATTACTCCATTTCAAATATGATCCCTGGCAATGTATCCTGGCGGGTAGTGTAAAATTTCATGTTAATGATCTTTCAAATACTTACCCCCATGTAAGCACGTAATATTTGACCTGTTTGGATTGCCAGATTTTTATTTGTATTAAATCTATATTGATAATTTTTTGATATCGATTTAGTATCGGTTCGATTTGGTTATTTTATGAATAAAACTATCGATTTTTTATCAGTATTATATTTGTATCAGTTCAATACTGATTCAGTTTAAAAATGATGTAGGAATAATACTAAACTTGTGTATCAAACATGGTTTGTTTAGATAATTAGTTTGGTTTCATTTTTAAACCAAACTAATACTGAACTGACGTAAATATAATACTAATAAAAAAATAATAATTTTACTATCAAACTAAACCGATACCAATCCAATACCGATAAGTTACTGATATAGAAAAAAAATCCGATAATCCAAAAAGCCATAGTTGAGGACGTCAGTCTTTCCTCTTCCTATCCTTTTGCTTTGCCTTTGTACTTCCTTTCTAATGTCGTACCTGAGCTATACCATATAATAATGATTAACTTGATTTTCAATCTGATTTAAATTTTGTAAGTTCGAATTCTAATCAAAGTTAAGCAAATTTAAAATTTTAAACTTTAAATAAATCTAGTATGACTCATAACAAACCAATATTTAATAAGGTGGATTGAAGCTTGTGGCATGATACAAAATAGAGCCTCACATTTATCATTAAGCGAAATTGAGAGTTGATATGTCTAGACATCTTTTCGGATCGGTTTCAAACTAGGATCCAATCCGGTTATGTCCGCTTTTTCTAGGGATCTGCTGTAGTCAGCGGTCTGCAAGGACCTTAATTAAAAAATAATAATAATTAAAAGCATGCATTCACTGTGCTAATGTAAAATTTAAAAGCTATAATCTTTTAATTTTAAAAGTTACAATCTTTTAATTATAAGATTTAGAAGGGTCATACATTAAAGTTAAAAAAAAATTACAACCTTCAAAGTTTCATTATCGTATAAAAATGAGTATCGTTTGGATAAAAGGCTTTTGAAATAATAAAATAAATTGGCCGCCATCGCGTGTTGACTAATTCAACAATTAAGAGAACCATATGGCTTGTTCTTCATTTCATGAAAATGTTGTTGCCTTCTCAGAGGAAAGGAGGTGAGTTTGGATTATTTGATTTTTATCTTCATCATATTTATATGAGATTAATACTTGTAATTTATTTATATCATAATTGTATCATATTTATATTTTATTTGTTTGGTTTTTTTGAGTAAAATTGCTAGTTTTTTATTGGTATATATTTTTTGATAAATATTTATTTTAAAATAATAAAAATATAATACCAAAATGATCAAAACATAATAAAACAAATAGGTAGCATACCTAATAAGTTAGTTAAATAGAGATGCACACTATGAAATTTCAGGAAACAAGGTCGAATCAATTTTACTGATGTACGAGTAAAATTATTTCAAATAAGATTAAAATAAAAAAAAAAAGTCCTAACCATGGAATGCAATCCCGTCAACCCGGCAAGTCTATACTGCTCTGCCATCAAACCGGGACGGTTATAGGTCCTCAATTTAAGAACTTAAACGTACAAGATGTCTTGGTACATCTAGATGTTTGTGCATGACGAAAAATATTGAAGATATTTGTTTAAAGATAATATTAGAACAAGACTTATGGAAACTTAAAATATTTTATTATAAGACTTTTATAACGGATCTTAGAATAAAGTAAGAAAACTTCTTTAAAGAAAAGGTAAATTTTAAAGAATTACATAGCCCTTAAAATCTTTAATACAATGCTTTGTATTGGAATCACCTATTCTTTGTATCCATCTTTGAATAATGAATGTTATAATTGAATTTTCATGATCATAAGACATATTATATATATGTATATAAATATTTATACATTTACAGCTTTGTAAAGTGTACACCAATTCTTAAAAGGATTTCGTTAATATTACTCGGTGCACTTACTTGGAGCCTGAAAGAAACTTTTTCACATTGATGGTACACTCAATGAAAAAGAAATGTATGAAAAATGTAATTTTTTTTTAATTTGAAATTTTATTAAGTATGTACAAAGTTCTCCTTATTGAAAAACATGAAAAGTAACCTTGGCCAAGATTTCGAATCTTGCAATTGAGGAGGTGGAGGCTTTTATTTGTAAGTGCATGAGAAATCTTGATTTGATGACATCTGGAGGGATGCTATAGAAAGGTGTAAAAGGAAGAACAGATAAACTAAAATTCTCATAGCATGCATATCACACATAATTAATAATGTACAGTATTCTTGATGCATTATCGATTCGTTCTTGATTGATTTGATCTTTTGAAGTTATTTTGGTCAAGTAATGGCATTTTTATGAAGCTTACCAATGCATCAAGTTTTACAAATAAGGAGGATGGAATTTTTATTAATAGAGTTCAACTCTTGATCTCATTGTTAGACAAAGTTAAAGAGAGATGGAGTACCAAATGTACCGTCAGATTAATCGTTTAAATTGAAGTTTCGTTTTATTCGATAAGTTACAGGCTTTGGACTTCGACTTAGGTCACATTGAGCCCAAATCTTCATGGGGTTATGAAAAAAGCAAGCCTTATTTTTTTTGTAATAACAATTGTTCTTCTTATAATAATTTTGGCACTTATTGAAGGTTTATGAAGCATGAAAAAAACATGAATTAACTAAAAATTGTCTCTTTTGTGCCTATGTTAAGCACGTGAAAAAATTTGACTAAGATTAAGAATAAATAGACCAATCAAGCAATCCTTATTTCAAATCCATGAAGTTATCTATTTTTCTAACTTCTATCACTAGCTAATAAACTGGTCTATAATATTAAATTTTGTTAAAAAAATAAGCAATCCTTATTTCAATTTCATCAAGTTGTCTAATTTCTTAATCCCTATCACTAGCCTAATAAACCAGTCTATAATATTAAATTTTGTTAAAAACTCAACAACCGAAATAACCTTTTTATAGTTTATATCTCCTTCCTTTTGCACTTTTATCTACCTCGTGCTTTTGATTTTTCGCTTCCCCAAAACAAACTGCCCACAGTAATAATAGCTTTTTGGGAATTTGCAATTGTCATTCTTTGGACCAGTTGTCTCTCATTAGGGGCTTATGCAATTTGGCTGTTAATTACTTATCTTTAGCACTCATTTTTCGAACGGTGATGCCAAGAAGAGATCGGTGAAATAAGAACTACTACTCCTAGGTCGTGTTACTAGTTATGGTTTCAAGCTTTTGGAACAGTTTTACAAGGGAAAAAAACAAGATTTAATCATATATTTGTATAAGAAATCAATTACTAAAATATTAATTATATCAAAAATCACCAAAATACCATTGTAGTAATATGTATTGCAATTAATTCTTTGCTATGTCGCATTTAACAATGGTATTTATCCAACCTTTTTGTCTAATTAATATTTATGTAATTTTTTGTCCTAACACAATGGTAAAAATTATTCATTGACTAAACTATCCGTAAAAATAATCAAAACCTCACAAACTGGCCTAATTATAACACTAATCTAGTCGAACATTCAATAAAACAAATCGAGTAATTCTCGGATCTGCATTCCAATATAGTATAGCTGTATAAGTATGCTAAAACCAAGCAAGCCATCCATGATAGCCTCGTAATATATCAGCAAGCAGAGAAACATTTTCATTCTAATAAGTACTACGAATATTTACACGTCTGGTATGCTAGATTCTAAAGAAGGCATGGATAAATTAAATGTAAACGAATGGAACCAAACCCTAAATCCCTAATCATTATAATAATTCTTATTGAAATGGGGGGTTTTAAAATTCCCCAAAAGAATGGTCAGTGAAAACATAGGATCAAATCAAACTATTCTGCTTATCATCATCATCCTCATTCTATTTCTGTTATAGCTGTGCTATAGCCTAAGAAAGAATAGGTTACTGTGGCTGCTGTTAATGGAAGTTGATAAATTACATGTAGCGCCTCAACTGAATCAACATTACGCTTACATCATCGCAAGACCCACGCAAGACAGAAAGCTCAACAAGCTTCTTACATGCTAGCATAAGCTGTGGCGCATCAACACCCGCGCATAAAGGGCGAGCGATGTCTACTGCTTCCTGATTACTGACCTGAAAAGTAAAAGGAGGAAAAAATGAATATCATTCCTTTCATGAGCTTGTATTCCAAAGATAAGATAGAAAGTTTCCACAGAAAAGATTGCATATTAGTTAAGGAAGTTACCCTGTCCCAAAGGCCATCAGATGCTAGAATTAGGAACTCATGTTCGGGTTTAATTCTATGAACTTCAATTTCTGGTTCTGCCGTGACCCACTGTTTCAGATGCCTATCTCCAATTCCTCTAGAAACAGCCAAAGACCCTTGAATTCTCCAAACACCATGGAATGAATCAACATAACCACCCTGAACAAAATTGAACAAAACCCGTCAGACATTTCACTTTCCAAGCACCGTCCATATTTTGTGTGTATATCCTATAGAACAATCATGATACCTACCAACGCTTCAATGCGTTCCTTTTCATCTTCCCTTGAGGGACGGTGATCCGACGTAAGAGCCTCAGCAATGCCATCTCTACTAACAACGGCTCGACAGTCACCAGCATTAGATACAACAAGCTTGCCTTTTGAAATCAAAGCAGTCACACAACAAGCACCACCACGAGTGTCCTCTTTCAAGAAATCAGAATCCGTATTTAGGTACCCCTGCCTAACTGCCTCCTCAACCTCGTCTTCATCTCTTCAACCAATTCATCCATAATGTTCTTACTTAAGTTCTTGGCTGCAAACTCAGCAGCCATCGTGCCTCCATGACCATCAAACACGCCAAATATTGCCTGAGAAAAGTAAAGATCACATCAGATTTTCAATCTTCAGTCTCAAAACATCCAAATTTTCTAAATTTCCCCCCAAAAAGAGAGTAAGGTTTTCACAAATAGACATCAAACCTTCAGCAGACACAAATTTCCTCAAAAGCTTATCGATTACGTTCTACCCTACGATCTGCTTATTCAAAGTCCGAACGTATCCAACTACGCTTCAGTCATCAAAGTAAAGTAACATACTTTAAAACCGAACAACTTATAGAGCACTTATAACAATCAAAGGTCAAGATTCACCTTTACTATAATTTATATAAAAATATTAACAGATATACTGAGAACTTATTATGTACATACTAAACAGTGGAATCTGAAATTAATTTGACAAGATGAAAATTTATTGCTAACACAGACCCCATTAATTATTCTAACATATTTTCATATGCGTATTTCTTAGCACAGATTATCATAGAACATTATAAACAAAATCCTAAAAAAAAAAAAAAAAATAGTAAAACGTGTATACTAAACGCTTAATATCGAAATCTCCAATAATGTTATTACCTTTTGGTATCTCCACGAACATCGACCATGGCCGAAAACCGATCTCCATAGCTTCTCTCCTCCCTCTTTTACAATAAACAGAGTAACCATACTCCTCGCTCTCTTCCTCCACCACATCTCTTCTCGCCGCCGCAAACGGCGTCGTCGCCGGAGCCCCAAAACTCAGCGTGGCAACTGGTATATCAAGCCTGGTAGGCCTCTTCCTCTTCAAAGCCGTCGGGGAAGTCCCGGACGAAGAACTCGAAGCCGTCGAAGTGGTTGAAAGGCCAGTAAGAGGCTTCTGGAGCCGAAGACGGAACGGGGACGACGGGGAAGAGGAGGAGGAGGGAGAAGAGGAAGCTGAGGGCGAGGGCTTTAAGTAAGATAGGGTTAGGGTTTCTGGAGAAGAGGAGGGCTTGTTGTAGAAGAGAGAGGTTGGAACTACATGCGATGGAGAGAAGACGGGTGAGTTTGCAACTGCAACGGAACAAGACATGGTTTTCCTGATTCGGGAATTTAGGGTTTTGGTTTGATTATTTTTAACCTTTTTGTATTTGGATTCGAATTAATTGAAAAGAAAACTTAGGGGGTTTTTATTACTTGATCTGAAGAATGAGTGTGTTTGTAGTAAGTTGTGTCGTATGTCTTATTTCAAGAGATGTCCTTTATGTGTTAACAGAAAGAGAAGCAAAGATATGAAGTATGGAGAAAGAGGAGAGAGAAGGCTGCATATAAAGGAGTGAAGCGGAGCGGAAGATTGATTTGGAAACTCCGTGTATGGTCACCTTTTTTTTTTTTTATGTTCTAACTGGCTCTTACGAGGTTTGACCGTCATTCTTGGAAAGCCAGCTTTAGACGGGGAAGCATATGTTAACATAGGGATCTCCTATTGTCTCTTGATGATATCGTACCGCTATTTATTAAAAATTAAATAAACTATATAAAATTTCAAGATTCTGAGACTTAGTTCATTGATGTGAGTCATGTGATGAAATTTATATTGTTATAATCGTCACAAGATTATAGAATTTTTTATTAGCATAATATTTATTTATTTATCATATTTTGATCTTTTTATCATCATATTTTTATCTTTTTCAATTAGTGTTTGCTAAGAAAAGACTACTAATTAAAAACTGATAATTTTAACTGACCATACAGATATGATACATATAAATTACATATATGGATTATATACAAATGCAAAGCAAATAAAAATTCGATAATCCAAAAGTTAGGGACACATTGGTTCGTTCCATCTTGTAATGGTTGAAAAAAGGCTAAGACAAAAGCAATGTAGTGTATCACAAGGATATATAAAGAAAATTATAAAATATGACTCGTGTCTTGTATATTGACAAACAAGTAATTCATGTTTTAATTTTTAATAAATATATCACTTGTATTTTCATTTTTTGGCAAACAAATAACCTGAATTTTTTTTATACAAATATATCACTTGTATTTTGTACTTTTGCAAAAAAAAAAGTAACCTAAATTTTATTTTTTTGACAAATATATTACCTTTATTTTTTAATTTTGTATTAATGATAGATAAAAACCATGAAAAACAAAATACAAGTATCGTATTTGTCAAAAATCAAAACTTAGGTCATTTGATTGCTAAAACATCATATTATATATTTGTTAGAAATTAAAACTTAGATCACTTATTTATAAAGGTATTAAAACACATGTTATATTTTTGTAATAATTAAAAAATATATAGAGAGAGTTTACAGATAACTAGATTAAAGTTGAACCAAATTAGGATACAATGAATAGGGATATGAATGAACTAAACTGATTTTCAAATAACTAAATATTTATTAAATTTGATTCAAGAGAGCATGAATTGAAGTGGTATGTATTGTATTTAGTTTCATAACTTTAGCTTAATTAACTAATGAGTCTTGTTGAGCCCAAATTGAATATAAATATTAATTTAAGTTTAAATAGTTATCGAGCTCAAATTAACTAAGGGCATGTTTGGTTCATCTTTCTAGCATCACTTTGACATTATTTTGATATCAAACAAATATTGAAGCAATATTAAACTGATACAAATATGAGACCGATGAAAAAATGATAGTTTTACTGATAAATTGACTAAACTGAATTGATACCAAATTGATACCGTACCAATACTAAATCGATACAGATCCGATACTAATAAAAATCTGACAATCCAAATAGAATTAAATTGAGTTTAAATATTAATTAAGATCAAATTGAGTTTAAATATTAATTGAGCTCGAATATTAATAACACCTTGAGTTTTTGATATAATGATTGAGTTGAGTCCCATATTGATTTGACTTGTTTGCAATTTTAAGCATACCTACAATTTCTTAATTGGATGATTTGTGTCTCCCTCTCTCTCTTCCGATGGCTATAATGAAGAGTAATTATCTAGTTCAAGATGAAAATAAATAAATATATATATTCCTTATTTAAAAAGATCAAAGAATATGGAGAATGATTTCCTTTAAATCATCATATTTTATTCCCTATGAAATCGTAAGGGAGATTTCAAAAGAAAATTATTTAATTTCTTACTCTGATCTTCTTGGCGTTGAATTTTTTTTTTCATTTTTTCATGATTATATCAATAATTTTATATTGTAGCTCAATTTGTAATTATTATAATAATAACTAATATTTATAATATTGATTATCTAAATATATCAAAATTAATTAAATATTACTATAGCATTTTTCCTCTTATATCCTTATTTTTCTTATTCTTTCATTTCTAAATCATGTATTAATGGTACTTATATCCTAAACAGATAAATGACAAGTAAATATAAATAAAATTTTAATAATAATCGTAATTACGAAACATAAATAGTAAATTTAAAAATTATTAATCATTATCTTTATATTTTTTACCAAATTAATTATCAATATGTGACATGACGTGTAATACTAATGATTTTATTTTTTTTTTCCACGATCTTGGATGATTTTCTATACCGACTAAAAATATCCCTAATAGTGCTATCTTAGATGGAAGGAAAAAAACGAGTGCGCCGTCACAACTCCCAAGGGTTAAAGAGGAAGGCAGCACCACATACACGAGTTCCAGCAGTGAGTGGGATTAGTGGTCAAACACGTTACCTGTTTATCTCCTCAATTTCTTTTCCAATGCAGCGTTTTTGACTTCTCAAGTGTGAATTATTATTATTATTTTTTTTTATTATGTGTATTATAATTAATACACCGTAGTTGAATTATTGTCTATATTATTAACTAAAATAAATGACTATCTTGGCACCTCAAACATATTTTATTACACAAATAATATTTAAGATGGTTCTTTCTTGATAAAAAAATATAATAATTTAAGATGGCTCAGTTAATTACTTTTTTAAGTTAAATTTTATATATTATTATTTGAAAGTTCCAATAAGTCAAGCTCCATCAGTTCCAGTATGGAAAGATCCATATTTATGCCAAACTATACTAAGAAGGAATGAATTTGAAATAAATTATGGTTGTAGCCTTGATTAGAAGCACTTAGAAGCCAATCCCAATTTTAAAAAGGAATTCAATTTTACCTTCTTCAACTTCGATTTCCATTGAAAAGTTAGAACTTGATTCCATTCCACCTTTACTAATCATATCAAGTTTAATTACCTTTTTTAATCTTATCATATATTTACTATTTATACTTGTTACTAAGAATTTTTTTTTACAAATATGATATATAAATATTTCAAGTGATTTTATGAATGTTTTAAAATCAGTGTTGTTGGACTTAGGTTGATCTGCCCATTTCAACCCAGTTTAACCTAGTCCGGTCTTACAAATGGTTTAGTTTATCCATGATTTAACCTGATTCGAATTTCGACCTAATTTTATAAATTGATTTTTAACCTACTAATATAATTGGATCAAATTTTCAAGTTGGGTTTCACAACATTATTTAAAACATTGAAATAAGTTAATTGCTTTAAAACTCATTGCATTCTAGATCCATTTTATTCTACATTGCTTAAAATAAGAGAATTCCCTTCTTCTTCTTTTTTTCCTCCTTTTGCCTAGGAGATATTTCAACGCGGTACGTTCCATTTACAAAACCGGTGGTAACAAGGATTCCAATGTTGACATTAGAAAAAAAAATATTAAATGTAATTTTATATGAATCTTGGATTTGAAGAGTTTGTTGCCTGCCGCCCAAGTGGGTCCCAACACATAAATGCGAAAATAGCAATGGCAGGCTCCAGGAAGTTACCGTTGGGGATGGCAACGCAAATGCAATACGTTTGTTCGCATTAGGTGACCGTTGCCCTGCCCCTTTGGCTTGGGCATTTATATTTCCCACCTATCACCATCATAACCCCAATCACGTTGCCCCCTTGGACCCTGCAAATGACAACTGAGCTAACATCGGTTGAAATTTGAAAATGAAATTGATAAATATGCTGCTGACAAGTTCAATTTCACACACCCATCTTGTTATTTTTCTATGCTCCATGTCATTTCGTCTATTTGTTGAAGGATTCTCGGATACAAATGAAGATTTTCTTTCAAAACACTTACTAGGAACTTCAATGTAAACATGAGCATCTTAATTTCTTTTTTATATTAGGAAGTGGATATATATTTGTAATGTATATGTACATACATTAGACAGCCTAGAATACGTTAATTGCAACAACAACAAAGGGTTCTTAGGTGGAGTTATTTCGACACAATAAGAAAGATTTTTGCAACATGATGGCAAGAAAATATACAGACATGTTGATAGTTTTACTAGTGATCAAGAAGCTTATTTACAAGAGAAGAGGCCAACATAAAATAGGAAAGTGGATTGCTATAGCGGAAGAGTATAACTTGTTATATTAAAAAAATATATCTTAATATATTAGAAGAACATATTTCCCCACAATGCTAATTTTCCGATAGCTAGAATGGGAGCCATCAATAATTGAATACATTCACTAATGGCTCAACTAGTGCAAAGCCAACCAAATAGGTCGGAACTTTTCAAGAGGTGATCTAGTATTCGCTTGACAACTGGCAAGGAGTGATCAAGCAATTGTCGACTAAGGCTTCTCGATCTGATTGTGCACAATTGGTCCAAGGTCCAGTACGGGTCGAGCAAAGCATTGAAAGTTCGACTCATGATCCAATTGAGTCTATATAAATTGAATAGTCTATATCCAAAATAGCCTATCAATTGGTTGTGATATATAGGGGTGGAAATAAACCAATTCACTTTATAAACTACTCGAGCTTGATTCAAGAATAGTCGAGTCGAGCTTGGATTACTTGAGTAGCTTATTAAGTTGAGTTCAAGCTTCTATGTTTAACTCAATTAGCTCGTGAGTCTCATCAAGCTCTATCGATATAGATTAAATATAAATATCAATGAGTTAGAATTAAAAATATTTTTTCAATAAATTGAGCATAAACAAGTTTAATCGAGTTGAGTTTGAGTTTATGTATTAATAATTCAAGCTTAAAATTTCAAGCTTAGTTGAACTTAAGCTGAGTTCGAGTTTTAAAATTTCGAGTCAAGCTCAAGCTTAGTTCTATACTATTTCGACATGACTCGTTTGCAGTCTAGTAATATATCTAGGATGGTGGGTACTAATCTACCAAACAATAAATTTTTAAAAGAAAAATAAAGAAACATGATTCAATTTAACTTAAAATTTTCTTTTTAATTTCTATCATGGTAGTGGCCACACCACCATAGGTGGATTGGAACAATTCACCTTTATATGCAAGTCACAACTTAGTTTGAAATTATGGTTGCACTAGTTATGTTTAGGCCAAGGGTGGTTGGAAAACCATGGCTGTTGGACACCCTCGAACTTGGGTAGCCTGTACTAACATTTTATTTTTCTCCTCTGCTAGTGTTATTATATTTATTTTTCTATTTGTCTAGTTTTAATTTTAGTTGTTTCAGTTATATTCATTTCTATTACTTATATAGTTTTAAATCGTTTTAGAACAATAAAATTGTGTCATATAGCATTTACAAATGGGAAGACAGTAGCCTTTGAAAAATCTTGCACACGAACTTCTACAAACATTAAGAATTCGAATATTGTATAACTGTCTACAACTCTAAAAAGACAAAACAAGACATTACACATTTACTCCAACGTCAAACAACTTTTTAACCCCAATAATTTTACTGTATGCTGATATCAATCACCAACAAAGAGTAACATTATACACTCATGCATGTTGTTATTTTCCACCATGCTCGACTCATCCTAAAATTGCATCCGCACATCGGTATGTTATAATTTCTTTTAATATCATTTAATATTTGTATATTTCTAATTTTTATTACTTTTATTTTTTTTCAGTTGGTTATTTTGATGTCCTTTGTTATTATCCTATGGTTTTATAATAGCAGAATTTTAAATTTTTATTTTTCTATATCAAGTAAGATCAATAAAAATCCTATTTCTCCATTAACGTACTTTTAATATGTTCGTTAGGAACATCCTTCTTCTTTCGAAATCGCCTGTTTGATTCGTATATTCATAGCCGTTTTTTATTGCACTTAATTTTACTTTTCTTTTGTTTTTTTCTTTTGCTAGAAGAACAAAGAGCAATGAAATTCTTCTCGGTCATCTCAGTACCCTTTAATTAATATTCTTATAGTTGTTTTTTTAGTATATTTTATTTAATATATATATATATATATATTTACAGAAGAAACAAGAACAAAAAATCTCACTTTTCTAGGTTAAGTTTATTTATATATTTTGGTAAGGGAATGATTTTTTCCTTTCGAGATCCACTCCATTGTATGTTTGACTAAGATACCTATATGTGAGGTAAAGAATGCAAAAATCTAATGTTCCCCTGATCCAATGTTTCATAATTTCTTTAGTGAAAGATAGAGGTAATTAAATTTATTTAATTGGGTACCATCTAATCATGGTAGATTTGAGATCATGCATCATCAATTATATTTAAATTAACAGCATTTTAATAAGTAAAAAATAAAAGTTTGTTTGTACATTAATAATTACAGTAGCCACGCTGACTTCAATTTTGGCCTATGTTAGTTGTCAATTTTATAGTTCACAAATTTATCAATGTCATTTCTTCCATTTATTGTTTTTACCCAATATTAATAATACGTTGTTTTTTGTATTAGATAAAATGCTATTGTATTTATTATTTATATTAGCAACATTTTATGTAAGTCAATTATATAATTATTTGTTATATACTAATTTTATTGAATTATAATAACTATTTTATTATATTTTTATTTTTTTCCGCACACACAGCACGAGTGCTTTCCTCCGCTAGTTATTATTATTCGATTTTACATCTCATTAATAAACTATACATCTTCCAACAAGTAGTTATATTTATTAATTATAAATACTGAAAGCACCAATTAAAATTTTAATGTTTGGGCTGAAAATGATGCGTGTGGCGGTTAATTTCTCATAATGAAAACACGGGACTTTCTCTTTGTTAGAGAACCTTGGAATCAAGCCAATCATTCAAACACGCCACAATATTTAATCCATTCCAAGCCGTAGTCATAGGACTTATGAGTATCTTCTCAGATACACACACACACACCTGTTTCCCTTTGTATACGCGTAGAAAAAAAAAAAAGGATGAAGTGGAAGAAGATCTGAAAGAAGTGATTAAGCTAAGAATTAGGAAGGAAGGAATAGAATCTAAGGAAGCTCTTCTGTCCATTAGTATAGTGGTGAACAAGGCCAATATGTAAAAAACGACAAACTCTTTCCTAGGAAGACCAACTCAAACACTTCATGACCATCCCTTTTTCTCTTTGAAAATGTCCAATACACTGTTCTCCTTCCGGCCAAATTAACCGACAATTTTGGATCTATTATATTGAAAACTTAGAAAGATTTTATTCCCCAATGTGATTATCTAGTAAATTATATTGAAAGTGATCGCCTTTCAATTAAAGTATAAATATTTCATGTGATTAAAAAAGAATTAACATCTCATAAAATAGGTTTAAATAAAACATCAATGTTTAAAATGGTTTAAAAAAGGATTGTGATGCAAATAAATGATTATTATATCTCCTTTTGTCACATATTTAAAATATTGATATCTTTTTCAACAATTTAAAATATCAATATCTTATTGAGTTACTTTTTAAAATATAATTTTTTTTAGTCACTCAAAATATTGAGTTCAGGATTGTTTGGGGCCAATATCAAATCCATAAAATCATCCAGTCTCTTTATGTATATATATTTCTCATAAATAGTTAAAGAGTTTCAAGGTGATGTTAGATCCAACATTGGAGATTGATTGTGCATATCTAGCACATTATAATTGGTATTGGAGCTTGAAGTGCATTTGAAAAAAAAAAAACTATAATAAAAATTATCTTTATTTGAGCGAAATTAGAGAAATTAGGCTTCTTGTGATTAATTTGGAGAAAGTTGTGCTTGGTTGGATTTAGAATTTTAGTTAGGCATACTGTTTCTCATTAAAGTTCCTCCTATGAATGACTGTCGAATGATGAGATAAGTGAAGGAACTTTTAATGAGAAGTTGAATGATGAATAATTGAAAAGGCAAGTAAAGAATGAATAATTAAGGGATCAATCAAGATAAATTTAAGGAAGCCTCTAAATGTAAAATGTGGAAGATCTGAGATGGTAGAGACCTTAGGAAAAATAGTTGAGATAGAGAGTTGGACTTGACTTTAGAGAAAATAGTTGAGGGAACCCAATTTGTTTTTATATTAAAAAATATGAAATAATACATTATTTTTTATTTAAATATATTATAATAGTTAGCTATATTCGAGTTTGAGCAGATCAAATTTGATATTAGAGATTAATTAAGCATCTAGGGCAGGCCTTCAAGAAAAAACAAGCCTCTAATCGATTTCCTTTGAATTAAGTTTACTGCAATTAATGAAGTTGATCTCCTAAAGCCCGCTTGTATTGTCCATCCAAAACCTAGCGTACTATAAATGCAAGTTTGCAACGACCAAACCAAATTTCCTTTCCTCTCAACCATTATATTTTACTTAATCTTCTTGTTATACTTTAAATAGCTTGATTACTTGATCTAAGTAGACTCCTCCAAGGTTGGGTCTGAACTGGCACTCGACCCGGACCGCCATCGACAATTTGTGAGGGAAAATCGCCCGAGCTGTTCTAAACTGGCAGTTGGATCCACCAGGGTGATAGGTCCTTGCCGGTTCGCTATGGGACCCGCCAAAACCAATGAGTCCGAACCATTTGACTGAAAAAAAAAAAAAAACAGCCAACAAATAAAGTTAAAAGCACATGGGAAATGAATAGGAAATATTCTCTGAGAAATGCATTGCAGAAGCCAACTTTAAGCACATGGATTTTAAAAAAAAAAATTGTATTTGTTAGGAACCGTGGATATGCCCGTGAACTGACGGGTTCACGTTCGTACCCATCCCGTATTATACGAGGTATTTTGGATCTGTAAAAAGTGGAACCAGACCCGGCGGTTCAGGTCACGGTTTGGACCGAACCGGAACCGCGAGAAGTCTAGATCTAAGTTATGCTTAAACCCTAATTTTTGTAATATTATGTATGCTTTTAATATAATTACTATGAGTTAAGTTTTTAGACTCATTTTAGTTGATATACTGCTTTTGGGTTGGGTTTGAGTTGCCTAGGAGGAAATGTGTTTTATGTACAGTAAGTTTGAAAGAAATGTAAAACTTTAAATACCGAAGTATTGACCGGTTTTGACCAAGTAAAATTGGTTTGACAGTTACTTGTTTAATGTTTACTTTATTGGATCTGATACAAGGATTCACTTATTGCAACAACCGACCCGAATGTGCTTGCTCGGCAAATGATACAAAAGATATCAATGAAGTTGGGAATGAGATCTTGACGATGAAAAGGCAAAACGAATATTTTAATGTCCCATAGATCCAAAATGTGATAAGGACAATGATAAAGGGAAATGATGGCAATTCCAAAGATCAACTGGAGGTAATGTATGTGGCTGGTGACAAAAGTTATATCGGTGATAACCAAGGATTTACAAAATGCCGGTTCAATTCAGTATTTTAATCGCCTGATTTTCAAGAAATTTTAATGTGGTTCATAATTCCATTTGCATTGATCATGAAACAGCCAACAAAAAATTTATAAATGATTCGCTAAAAAGCATAAACATATATACGAGCATCTATAATTTTTGGCAAAATTTGATTCCACATTCTCAAATGTGGAACCACAATTTCATTCTATTTATTATTAGGACATTTTTAATAAATAAAATTTAAAAGAATTTTATTACGTTCCACTTATATTGTATAATTTCTTTGTCGATTGTTCATGATCTGCTTGTTGATTTCATGTTTGATGCTTATAAATCTTTCACTATGAAACGTAAACAAAATTGATATTGTTAAGTCTCCTAGTTTGATTTTGATGATAACAAAACATATATAAGTGTTTACTAACAAATTTATTAAGTGTGCAGTTATCAAGTTATAAATATTACAATCAAGTATGATTAGAAGTTGATTTAAAGTTCTATAGATATGTTTTTCACAAAGAGATCCAACTCGGAGAGTAACTTAGAAACAATCTGGCAATACATCAAAAAGCTGCTAACTCAGAGAGTAACTCAAAGAGTAACTCAGAAGGTAACTCAGAAGGTAACTCAAAAGGTTGACCTGCAATACATAAAAAAGCTGCTAGATCAGAGAGTAAAACGTGCTACACGAAAAAATTTAGAGATTATGAACAGAAATTTGTAGATTGATTTTTCTTCAATTTTTCATCATTTTGAAGACCCAGCTCCAAAGTTGAATGTATTCGGGTAATATATTCAAATGTTCCACAAAGTTGGTTAAAATATTCAAGGGGATTTGAATTATTTTAAATTAAAGCTTATGGAGAAATTCAAGAAAACATGATCGAAAAATCATATTCGTTCCAGATCAGATTATTTCAAGTTTTTATGAATTAAACTCGAGTTAGTTAATGAGAATACAATTATATGAGGCTCTAGATATGTTTATAGAAGAAGTTGTCAACCTTCTCAAACTCAAATCAATATGGATAAGTAGAAGAAAGATATTATGCTATTTTAAAGGGATGCGATTTGTTCAACGGTACCAGAAGACTTATCATCTTGTTTTGATCAACAATTGTTGGGATAATAACCTCATCTATTATCTACAGTAGATTATGTTAAAGAGCAAAAAATTGGAACAAATCTCATCACGAATTTTCAAAATTTATTTTATTCATTGGAGATGTGAAAATATAAAAATAGAACAGAAGTTCAAGAAAAAGAAGATGAAACTGGATTTTTCTTGTGCTACTACAAATTCTAATTACATGCACAAAATGATCGGCTAGTAAATCGAATGCGTATGCAGCAAACACTGATGAGTCCAGGTCGTACCATAGGGAGCTAATTGGCTAATTACTAGGGATTTGAATCTTTCCCTAATCTAAGCTATCAAATAACATATTTTAACTAATCTATCAATTGTTATCTAATTTAGAACTAAACTAATTAATGCAATTGAACACTTCAAACCTTATGCTCTAGCAACACAAATGAGAAATCAAGGTTTAAGAGATGCAACAACAATCAAGAATATGCATTTATATTATCATTTGAATTGAATTGATACTTTAAGTTGATATTAAAACTGATTACTTGGGATTTAACCAAACTCACAAGAATTAGCCCACTTCACGGAGTAGCAAAATTCTAACTATAGCATAAATTATCCCATCAAGGTAATTTACCTATAATTATCGGGTAAATAGTACTTCGCTCACACCGAAAATGCTACTCTATTTAAAATAAAAAATTAAGCACCGCTAAGTGACCAAAAATTGCAACTTTAACTGCATAAAGAACATGAGGTCATGAGTTTTATCAAAACTTGCATATCAAGCTCAAGATATTTTTATACAGATTATCGAATCCCTCTAGAATATCTCTAATCCTATCTATCTAATTCATGTTGGCCATTCACAATTTAAACAGATTATAAACAACAATAGCTAAATTCCCAATTAATCAAAATCAACATCAAAGTGAATCGATTTATCCAATTCATCAAATCCATCCATGCATATTCATAATCTAATTAAACATGATATCTCAACATACAATCAAGCAATAATCAAAACAAAACAAGGATAGAAGACACCTTCATATGCAATCCATTCATCAAATCTTATCTTCAAATCCATAAACCCAAAGAAAGGATAAAGCTTGATTGTATCTAAACCCTAGAATCATATCTATGTTGCTAGAACATTATGGTTTTAGTGTCCTAGGATTGAATCACTTAAACACATATTGTTATTGCTTTTTCTCTTTATTTTTCTATGATTTCGGTAGCTGTCCCCTCCTCCATGATGAAATTTGGTCATGGTTTCTTATAGAACTTCAAATGGAATTTCAAAGGACAACCACATATGCCAGCAGTTACAATAAGTACATCGGCAGCGTAGAAATGGATCTGGCCGGCATTTGTTAAAATTTTGGATTTCTGAATTTGTCTGTTGAGTTTACGCTGGCATAACGCCAATGGCGTTTGATTTGAATTTGCCGGTGTTCAATGAAAAATCAAAATGCTCATAATATTGTGCACCGCTTATAAGCTAGCGGTGTTGAATCGGCTTTAACAAGTTGTGTACTATGGACATCCTATACTGCCTCTATGCTAATGGTGTAGCTTTCCTAGAAGCCGGCATTGGATAAAAAATTGCCAAGGCCGTCTTGTTCTTTTTTCTACACAGGGGACTTCTAATCCAACTTTAATAATTTCACTTTTGTTCACACATAACACTGGCTCATAGCCGACGGCATAGATTGGATATTTGTCGGCGTTTGATGAAATTTCGCAACGCTGGTTAGATTTCTTCATTGAATGCTGGCGGCTTTTGTTATTTTACTTTAAAGGTGTTTCTTGATTGAAGGTCAACAGTGCTGATCTGATGAAGTGCCAATGTTCATTTGATTCTTCTTCAACTTTGCTTCAAACTTTTCCATTTTTATGTAAAATTCCTCAACAACCTGAATTAACAATTTAAGCACAACTAAGTACCAATTCCTTTGCATTTCTACAAAATCAATAATAGTTTAACATGAATTGATTAAGAAAAAGTGAGTGAAATACGAGTTTATCAAAAGACAACAAAAAAAAAACACATGAAAAAGAGAGCAAAAAACTATCTACTTCAGCTTTCTATTGTGCAAATACTGTTATATTTTTTTGGCATGAAATTTCTGAGGAAACTTACATTATTATTCCTCATCTGCTTTTAATAATCTTGTGCAAGATTGAAGAAGAGTGAGAGTGACATATCTTTCTTTGTCGATCAGTAAATAGCTTGAGTGAAGCTATATAGACTGAGTAAAGTGATTGAAATCCATTGCATTTAGATAAGTTTTGTACTCACATTTCTTGATTGGATATAGTAGAACATACCAGCGTAGAATACCCAATCCCCGGCTTGGTGCTGGAAGAGAGGGCTGACGCTCGAGGTGAAACTTTTATAAATCGATTTTGCACTCTTCTTCCTCCTTATCTCTTTAATTTTGTGCATATTTAGTTGTTTGCTTTTGCTGCATCTTATACTTAGAGACTAAATCAGAGAGTAACTAGAAAATTATTTTTTAATCAGAGACTAAATCAAAAAGTAATTAAGAAGCTCAACTTTAAACATTTGCTCAACTTAAATAAACTTGTTTTATCCAAATTTTGATTAAAGTTATTGGTGGTTAAGTTTGTTTTTTTCAAGTGAGTTTAAAAGCCATTATAATTTAATTAACTAAGTGGTGTGAATTTTGTTGAGTTTTTGAAAAAGTAAAATTTTTATTAAATAACCAATTCACCCCCTCTTGGTTATTTTTTTTTTTGAACCAATAGATATATTAAAACTATATATATGTACTATATTTTAGTCCAACTTAATCAAAATTTATTAGAGCTGAATCTAATTTGCTTTGGATTGGATACCAAAACAAAATATACTAAGAAAGATCAACCAAAGATCAATAATTTGAAGGTTGATTCAATTCTCAAAAGGGCCGAATGGTCGTAGATGCAACTTCTAATAAGAACCTTACAAATTGAAAATAACATACCCCACATGGGAATAAAATTGTCGACATATACCATAGTAATTTTTCATTATAGACTAGGATATGAATGTAAATTTTAAAATGGCTTTATAAAAAAAAAATTAAACTTTAAAAATCATAAAAACCTTGTAACCGATATTGTTTAAATACCTATCTCCCAATAAGCTTTATTAGGTATAGATTGCTCTGATCAAAAGTTCATATACAGAGATGATGATCAACTGAAAAAAACTGAAATCGATTACCAAGCATGAAAATTAACTATCCATGTCTGTGATTCACTTAGCCAAAACTTGCAACAATTATACTATAAATACGTATTAGATTGTCAAATTTGCTCATCTTCAAATAATATTTGTTGGACATTAATTTGGCACAACAAAAACATTATTTTAATACCCATGACTCAAAACGAGGAAGAATTAAGAAAAGAATTGACAAATGAACGAGTACATCAGTGAACAATTGAAAGGAAATGATGATCGAAATAATTACAAGTTTGTCAAAATTGTGGAATGCATAGTAGAATCGTATAAAATCATATAAAACCGATAAAATCATAAACGTATAAAAATTATATACTTAAATTTATAATTTAACCTAAAGTTTATACCAAATTAATTTTATTTTCATTTTAATCGAGAAAAAATTTATAAAACCATAAACTCATAGAATCGTATATTGATTCATGATTTTATAAAAAAAAAAAAAAAAAAAAGAATCCTGATGGATTTATTATATTAGTGTAAATGTGAAAGTGAGGGTACCGGACAAGCTAAGGAAGAAAGAGCAAAATATGAGATCGCAAAGGCCATAGAGAAAAAAGTCGAGAAAAAGTATAAATTGAAGAAAGGATGAAGAAGGCACAGGAACTCTCCGTTATTTGTGGGGTAAATGCTGGCATGACCTTCTATGATGACTTCGGCTCCTTGTTACACCTCAAGATTTGGGCAAAACAAGAGTCAGGGGTTTTGTGATTACAGACAAAATCCAAAGAAAAATATAAATTTTTGAATCATTTGCTGTCTTACTTTATCAATAAATGAACAAAGCAATTAAATAAAGGTATGCGAAAAAGTTAAAAGAAGAAATTTAAGGAAGACCGACAAGCAGCAAATCAGGGAAGAAGAAGAAGAAGAAGAAAGACAAAAGTCTATCAAAAGAATGATATGATGCAGAATTCGGAATTCTTAACAGTATGTAGGTAGAAAGTGTGGCTAGTATTTTTTTTTTTTTGACCGAAAGGAATAAGTATCTTTAATAAATATTACCCATTATCTGGGACAATACATGAAAGGTCAATACGATTCAAAACGTCCCGATCTAGTAGCTTTTGAAGGAGGATGGGGTAGAGATCCACCAATCCATCGGACACATCCTCCTTCTAAAAGACGTAGCTACCCAATTAGCAACACAATTTGCATTTCGTCTTACAAAAATAAAGGAACAAAAAACATTTCTTAAGCTAGACAAAGCCGATAAGGCTTCTTCAAAAAAGGTTGAGAAGACCAATGAAGACCTTCCCGCCGACCATTGAAAGCATGGATCACCTGTTTGCAATCTGATTCAAATAAAACTGTTGTCCATCTATTCTTTCTTGCTAAATCTACACCAAGGGATACGCCTGCAATCTCACTAGCTTCTGCTGAAGGATATAAGCCCCACGATGAGGCCCCTCCAATAGGCCTGCCCTTATTGTCCCTCCCAACAGCTGCCGCTACCCCCCATTCATTAGAGCCCACCCATGACCCATCTGTGTTAATTCTGGCCCATTGACCTCCAGTCTCATCACGTGCTGTTCTTTCTCCTTCATTTAGAAACGGATATGGGTCCTCCTGCACCGAGAAAAGGATTTGATGCTGGGGCACCGCACCATGAGCAGATGAGTTCCTTCCCCGACCCACTTCGCTTCCTATCTCCTCCTTCACATCTCTTTGACTCACTGCAAAATCAAATTGTTCACCACCGCCCGATTCTTCCGAAGGGGAGGCTGCAGGCTGCTTTGGATTATGAAGGTATTTCTCTCCTAAGCTAGTTAAGACACGATTGACCGTAGCTTTAGGGTTTGGTGCTCTATAATTGTGAATTGCATCGCATCTCTCTCTCCATATGCCCCAGGCCACCTCACCTAGGTCAATTTTTTTTTATTGCATTCTTTCCTTGGAATCCCCTGATTTCCCACCAATTTGTTCCACCACTCATCGAAAGATGAGATTTGTCGATTATTATACCGCACTCCTAACACTCCAAACCAAGTGTGGCTAGTTGGAATTCATTAATCATTGTTGTTGGATATTAACGGCCAAGTAAAATAAAACAAAATTGCAGTTTTTAATCAATAAAACTTAAAAATAATAATTATTACTTTATTGAATCGTAGTTAATAAGGAGTTAATAAATTAGAAAGACCTTTAAACTAAGATTAGTAATTTGAATTGTGATGGATTATGAATGAGTGAATCCAACTCGAATGCAAGTTGAGTTAGCTTGAATATAAGCTAAATATACTTGAATACAAGTAGAAATTGGAATTTTGGATGCAGAATACCAACAACAAATATGGGATAATATTTTTTCTTCCTCTTTCATTGATAATAGATTGGTATATATATATACAATATATGATAGCACTCCCCTATGCCCAAAAAGAAAAAACTAGAAACTTTTAGAACTTTCACACATGTGCAAGCACAAGTGTTTCCCTTTTTTTAATTTTCCGTTTTCTATATTTTTTTCTTTTTCTTTATAATATTTCTAAATACTAATTAACTAATTACAAAATATAAATTCTATAATTTTTATCTTACGACAATTCCCATCCCTTCAAAACCCATTATCCCCAAGGTTAAAATAAAAACTCTGATCTCTTCTAGCATAAGTGGACAAGAAAAATTGAGGTGTTGAATGACAAGTCTACTGAGAGTTTTCCCTTCACAATCCTATACTTTATCATTCAAGATCTTCCATGTTGAATGTCCAGGAAATCGTAACCTACGCAAGTTGTTAGATGCAAATTCCTGAACCTCTTGCCTAAATCGAAGAGCACCATAAGCCATCTTGCATCTGAATCTCTAGTACTCAGCATAAGGTCCTCTCGGAATGTCATGTGGATGCAATGGCTCAAGAAGCCGGACAGGACCCCAAAGCCTTCTATAAAATGGACTATTTAAGCTAAGCATTAATTTAAACACAAGATCTCCTTGAATGTCAAGCAATTCATGAAAATCTATCCCGTTCCTCTTTTCTGCACAGAAAAGAAGCTCAGTGCTAGCAAAATCTGAATTGTAACTCAAGACACTAAGTTGTTGAAGAACAGCTGGAACAATATAGTTTGCAAATATGGTTATGGAGCTAATATCGTGAAATTCCCCATAGTCTTCGTCTTTGAATGTACCCCAAAGATTTGCTACAAAAATATAAAGTATCTTATACAAAAATACCTAATGACCTTTATAAAATGAATGATCTTGGAAGCCAGGAAAACGGCGTGCTATAAGAGCCACAAACCTTGTCCTAGACTTTCCAATGGCTTCCACTAGATTTGAGGTCGTACCATTAGAGCTTCTCCAAAGTTCATATCCAACCACATGAAGCAGACGAGCCCTTTCATCCTCCAATGGCAACGGCTTAGGCCACTTTAGCAACTCGCATAATGGAGGATCAGGCTAAAAGCATAGATATAGAGCATCCAGAAATAGCAGATACTGGATAGTAAGTGGTCCTCCATTAAGGTAGTAGATCCCTTCAAAATCCCATTCCACTTTCGGTATTGAGCCTTCAATTTGCTTAATAACTTTCTCAATACCTCCGAGTACATTTTCCATGAACCACATGACATGTGCAATCACCTTTTTCAATTCCTTCTCAGCTTTTAACATTGAAGTAGAATATCCATGGAGTCATCAACATTAAGATCCAAGACTACCTTACCCCTCCTTATAACCTGAGCATTTCTAGAGATTGAGCCCTTTGGTGCAAGATTTGAACCACAAATATCTTATAACACATCCTCCTTTGGAACATTGGGTTCTTTAGGCATAGATGGGGTCATAGAACCTTGAGATGCAGTATCTTGGCCAAAATCTGTTCTATCCTGAGATTAAGAAGCTGGGTTCATAAATAATTGCCCCAACCTAGCAAAGGACTCAATGAGTTCAGCAATTTCAAGACTAGCAGAAGTAGCTTTTCTCAATCCGCTAAGCACTTCCTTTGCCCCTATATATACAAACCCATCAATCATCATGGCTTGCAAATTAGGCATCACATTTGCCAAAGCATCATACATATCTAAGGTCCTGAAGAGCTTCTCAGAGGACCTCGTCCCAATGGAAATCACTCCTCCAAAATTCAACAATCGCATCATACAGCAATTCCCTGTTTTCTCAAAATAAATCTCTTAGATATAATTCGACCCACCAAATTGTTAGGGTGCAAGTGTGAGAATCCCATATGGGAAATATGGGACTTGTGTGAAGAGTTTATAAGAGGGAACACCCATTAACCCATTACTTTAAGGTTTTGGCTTATATATGGTTTCAAAAGCCCAATTGTGTTATCCTTCACAAAACTCATTGGATTTCTCTCCATTGAAGGCTTGCTCCAGATCCCTAACAATTGGTATCAGAGCCGATGGTTCGGCTGGGAATCTCCCATGGTTGGCCCACCATGTGGAAAGAAGAGCTTTGTGGTATGACTCATCTGTGAAACCCATGGTGAGTAGGTGGGACCACTCACGAAGCGGGTTTAGTGGAGTCAGTTTGACAAACTCTTGTTGAGAGAGTATGACCTACCCCATTGTGGAGACTCACACTTGAGGGGGAAATTGTTATGGTACAAGTATAAAATCTCACATGGGAAATATGGGACATGTGTGAAGAGTTTATAAGGTGGAAGACCCATTAACCTATTGCCTTAAGGTTTTGGGTTATAGATGGTGTCAAAAGCCCAATTATGTTATCCTTCACAAAGCCTATTAGATTTCTCCCAATTGAAGACATACTCCGGATCCCTAACACAAATAACTGCTCACGTAGCCTCTTTCTACCTGATAACAGGACGTGGATAACAATCTTAATGGTCTGTACCCATTTCTTCATCTTCTTATCCAAATTCCTCCACTTAATTTTCTGAACTACCTCAATACTCAACTTCTTAACCCTTAATATCACCAAACACTCATTCAAAACCTCATTTAGATTAACATGAGCAATTTGTAATTTCTTAAACAATCCAATAGCCTCTCCGTACCACCCTAAATGCACATAGCCACCAATCATTACACTCCACGAAAATCAACTGTGTCTTTGAAATTCCATCAGTAGGGATTCCATGTTTATCCATGTAAGTATGAATCCACTTCCCCAACTTGGCACACGTAGAGAGCACGACGGTGAATGTCATCTAAGTCACATGATACCTTGCAACACACATGTTGAAAAAACACACCAATCCCTTCCCTAGGAAACCCCATCCTAACATACCCTTGAATCAAAGTCGTCCAAGAACCCAAAGTCCACTAAGGACTTTCACCGAACATTTTTCATGCTTCAAAAACTTCCTCACACTTTCCATACATATTAAGTAAAGCAGTCTCCACTACTTTGGCACGTGGCAACCTCGATACGAACACCTATGTATGGGCTAATCTTCCTGTCAAAATTGCGGGTACTCGACCATAAGCATTGAAGACAGATGAAAACACAAACCCAAATGGAAAGATATCATGTTTACGTTGAAGTTGGTCTTGCCTGACAACGTCATTTAAGGTTTGGGTTCGCACTTGTTTCGACAATGGAAGACAAGTGTTGTTAGGATGGAAGAGTTTAAGGCATTTCAATTTGTTATTAGGGTCATTAAGGTTTGGAGTTGAGGATAGGATTTGGAGCTAAAAAAGAGATTGGATTGGGTTGGTGCAAGAAAGGTTTATTTAGCGATGGCAAGGGTTTCCAATCATCTTTACACTCATCATAACAAAATGTTGATGAGGCATTCACCGCTTTCTCAGTCTCATATTGGGCTTCATGGTGAAATTGCACAAAAAATTAACGGTCATCAAATATAAGGTTAGAGGAGAGTGGGTCTTTGGTTATTTCTTGGTTTGTGTTAAAGTTTGTGATAGTAGTTGGATGTTGTTCATATTGAACTTTAAATGTAAGTGGTGGAGGATCAGAATAGTTTGCAATTTCTTTTAATTGCTCTTAGTGCCTCTCTATTGTTTCCGGCAATGGCTTCAAGATTGATTTTATCCTCTTCTCAGGTTCTTCCCAATGCTCCTTGAAGACTTGTTGAATTACTCGTATCATTTCCTCAATTTCTAGATCTGTTTCAGCCATTGGGTTAGAATGTGACTCTTATACTAATTGAAGTGTGGTGGACTATGAATGAGTGAATCCAACTTGAATGCAAGTTAAGTTAGCCCAAATACGAGCTAAAGATACTCAAATACAAGTAGAAATTGGAATTCTGGATGCAGAAAACCAACAACAAATATGGGGATAATATTTTTTCTTCCTTTTTCATTGATAATAGATTGGTATATATATAAACACAAAATATCATAGCACTCCCCTATGCCCAAAAGAAAAAAACTAAAAACTTCTAGAACTTTTACACGTTTTCCTTTTTCTAATTTTCTGTTTTCTATATAGTTTTTTCTTTTTCTTTGTGATATTTCTAAATACTAAATACTAATTAACTAATTACAAAATATCAGCTCTATAATTTTTACCTTACAACATAATTACAACTTCTTTTATACTGTTACCGAGCCCATGGACTATTTTTTTTCCTTTTTTTATTTATTTAAGGGTTCATTTTTGAAAGTACTAGTTGAAAATGATTGGGATTGTAAATTGATAGTAGCTAATAAAAAGAGAAGAAAGAGAAACACAGAGTGTTACAAGTGAAGTTACCACTAAATGAGGTAATTTAAATTTTCTTAGGATCGATTACAAAGGAAAAATACAAAACCCTACCAATCTACAAGCAAAAAGATAAATTATAAGGATTTAAATAGTTTATTCAAGATATTGTTGCATTACAATCTTCCTTCCGAGGAAAGACAGATGAAACCAATCTATGTTTTAGAGTTATTTGAGTCCGTTTGATGCTTACCCGAACCTTGATTCAATAATAGTGAAGCTAAAGATCAAGGTACATAATTTATTAATCAAATCAAAATTGAGTTATATCGACATCCGTATCTGTAATGGTATGAAAAATCATAACTTTCATTGTAAAAAATCCTATCATGGTAACCGCACACAACCCCTCAATTTTCAAGAAATCTCCCTCTCTAGTCTTCTCTCCTCTCACCTACCTGCAGCTCTGCCTTAATTAAAAAAAAAAAAAAAGAACCCTTGCTCCTAACACATCTATCTTCTTCCTTCTTTTCAATTATTTCTTCACTTCTCTCAATCTTCTCTTTTTTTATTATTTTTTTTTGCACTTTAATAATGGTACCTGAATTTTAAAATTTATCAATTTAATTTATATAAAAACTTGATGAAATATTGTTAACATGCATAAAAAGTTTTTTTTTTCAATTTTAAATTAACTAATTTTAGAATTTAAATACTAGATTGACCATGGATTGATTAATTTCAGAGTTCAAATACTAAATTGATCAATCTCAAAACTAAGTTACTTAATAGATCAATTTTAAAATCCATGTACTTAATTTCATATTTTGTCAAACACCATAACATAAACCGTTTTTTTTTAACTGTTGCTATCGAAGCACGCAAGTGGAACAATTTGAATATCAGCATTAAATCAACATTCACAACAACAAACTTTTTATAATGGATTAAAAACTTAACTCATCAAGTTTATTTAATTTGGGATTGTGTCTTTCATTTCATTTACCTTTTATTCTGATCAAAAGATATAGTTTCACTTTCATGGTTGAAAATTTTTATTCTGATCTGAATGTAGGAACTTGACTTTCATGGTTCAACTTTATCACTAGATTAGATTACCCTTAAGATGCTTTGTTATGAATTCTAATGATGTCAACAAGAGTCACCACGAAATAAATATATTTAAAAAATCTCTAAACAAAAAAGAAAAAAAAGCAATCATTATTGCTTCATCACGAGAGGATGGGAAAAATATTTCCAGATCAGCAAAATAGTCATCCATAAAATCTAGACCAACATCCCCATTCTTAAGAATAGAATTTTGGCTTTGAACAATTCAATTAGGGAATGGATATTGAGGATGAATGAAATGAATCAGATGTACACAACCCATTTTACAAAGCTATTTACTTTAGAAAAAATGTGTAATTCGAGTTAATAATCCTTGCCTTGAACTTCTCTAATATGGATTTTCCTTAGAACAAGAACAAGCTCTGGAAGTAGCCCTAAACCATAATGAAATAAAAAAAAAAAAATGCTCTTAGTTTAATAGGGTCTTGGAAAGCACCAAGTAATGATGGTTCACATGCACACTTTTATTTAATAAAAAAATGTTGGTCAATTATTGGAGATTTTGTATGTAAGCTTATTTAAGAAGTGTTTTGAACAAGAAATATACCCATGGAACTAGACCAAACTCAATTAGCATTTATTCCAAAGAAATAAGGAGTAGAGGCGATTTCATAATATAGACCTATAAGTCTCTCCTCTACACTACACAACATCGTTACAAATACTTAACATACCTGTTCAGTCTAGTTTCATACCAACTTCGTGCTCCGTCTACTAATTGAAGTTTTACAAAGCATAAGGAAAAGGAAGAGAGACCAAAATATATGATAATAAAATTGGATCTAAAAAAAGCACATGACAAAATAAAATGAGAATTTTTACATTGAGCTTCAATAATTTTTTGAACTTTCCTTCTTGGTGAGTACTACAAATAGAAATTTTTTTATCAATAATCTATATAGAAAGCTTGACCAATGGGAAAAGTTCGGAAAGTTTTCAACCAAATAGGGGGACTGAGGCAAGGGGATCCACATTCTCCATATCTATTTATTATGGCACTAGACTTTAGATCCTTTCAAGAGTAGGGGACAAAAATATGTATATCCCATCTAATGCATGTAGATGATACTATATTAATAGCGAAAGCAAAGGAAAATGCTTACAAAATCTCACAGGTTCTTGAAATCTTTAAAAGCCATTCAGGTTTAAGCTTCAATCTAGAAAAATCTACAATTATGTACTCAATAAATGTAGAGCGGCAAGAGAAAGGTGATACAAGGGATCCTGCCTTTCAGAGAAAAATCCACTCTTGGAAATTATTTAGGTTACCCTTTAGATTAAGAATCAAGGCCATCCGATTCTCATTTATCTTTTATCATAGATAAAAAATGCATGCAAAATAAAGAAGCTGGAAAGCTAGACACTTGAGTATGGTAGGGAAACTGATTTTAGCTACATTTATTCTAAAAATTATTACCACATAATATATGCAAGTAGTAGCCTTACTAGAGAAAACAACTATGAAGTTGAATCAACACACTAGAAATTTCATATGGAATCGTAACAAGGAAGAAAGAACCACACAAGGGATGGCTTAGGATAACATTACTAAATCAAAAAAAGAAGGATGCTTAAGATTACAAAATTTATATTTAAGGAACAAAGCATTCATATTAAAAAAATGATATGAATGGAAAGTAGGAATTAAAAGATGGTATGAATGGAAAGTAGGAAAAGTAAAATTTTGTACCTATTATCATGTAAAACAGCGGGCATAAAGAAATCTGATAAATCATCAAGATAAAGTACCACAAAACTCTTCATTTTTATGCAAGGAAATGAAAAAGAATAATAAGTGGATGAATGAAAATGGTTTTGCATTGCCTAGCAATGGGAAAAGCACAAATTTCTAGAATGATTGATGGGGATTGCTACGAGGTGTAATCAGTTGGAGATAGACATAGACATGGTTTGGTTCCCGTCATCGGTGGCTCCAGAACCGAAACCGAACTGATTGCCATTCCAGAACAGGCTATGGAACAACCAGTTTCATTGTTTCTGGACGGTTTTTTTGACCTAGAACTAGTGAAACCGACAATTTCATTTAAAAAAATAATATAATATTAAATATATAATTATTAATATTTAAATTATTTTATATAAATAATGAAATTTGTCACTTATTCACAACATTTAATATGTTATTATCAACAACACAAATAAACATAACTTAGAATCATACATAATTAGTTTAATAAACATTTTCTAAAAGTAAAATTCATTTCTTAATAATGTGAGATTATTTTTTACATTTTAATTCTCTTTTTATCTTCAAGAGTATTTTACAATATCATAACACTAACTATAATTGATATTGAATGTGTTTATATATATATAAATGTGCATTCTAAATAAAATTTTTAAAATTTTGATTAAATAATTTAATATTATTAGATCCAATAATTATTTAGACTTTTAAATTTATTTTTTTAAAAAAAGATGGCTCCGCAGTTACAAAACTAAAACCAGAGACCGAACCGAAACTGTGGAAGCATTCTGGTTTCAGTTTTTCGATTTCTCAATTTGAAAAACCCAAAACCAACGCTTCCTGTTCAAGTTAGATTCGATTTCAGAACTGTGACAATATCTAGTTGGAGACGAAGATTGAAGAAGATAGTGGAAAGTTAGGATTTGTTCAAGGGAATGAAGACAAAAAAAGGCAAAGTACGGTTTGTGATGGTGATGAGCTGCGTTTGGAAGATAGTAAAGGTTTGTCTAAATTAGATGGGGTTTGCAGAGAGGCTGGGCCAAATGAAAAGGTTGACCAATGGACAAAAGGCCAATTTAGCAAAATGGGCCTGAGATAGAATAAGGCCAGGATAACAAATAAGCCTAAAATAGTCAGCTGAATCAATAGAGAATATTACCCTATCTGTAATTATTTTGTAGGAAGCTATACACATTATTATATGTAATCTTGTGCAACTAAAAAAAAATCAGAGAAAAATATACAAATATACAAAAACATTCTATCGCTCCCAATTACTTGCATTCGGGTGTTGTTGCTCCTTAGGATCTGTATTCAGATCTGAAACTATAAGCTTCCTGCTGCAGGGATCATGTCCTATTCGAGATTTAATCCAAGGGCCTATTCATGAATCAGCTTTAAATCTGTCCGTTTATGATTGTTGGTTAAATGACTTTGCATGGGATGAAGAAAAACTAGGACTATCAGACAAAATAATTCGATCACATGGGCCTATGGTCTTACTGCTTTAAAAGAGATGAAATTTGCTTTAATAAAGACACAAACAGTAGCCCTTCGATAAAAGAAATATATGGATTTCCGAATACAAACAAAAGAGATTCTGAGATGAGCTGGACATGGCTGTGGAAATCTATTATGCCTGCAAAAATAAAATTATTTAATTGGAGAGTATTGAAAAATAGTTCGCCTAGAGACAAAGAAACATTAGGAATTATGTAGTAGGTCCAAGATGTGGAAGCAATAGAACATGCATTGAGATCATGCTCTTGTATATCTTATCTGACATATTTGGGAATCCTCTCCAAATGGGTCAAGTGCAACAAATCTACCATTTACGGAACGGGGAAAAATAAATTGTTATGTTCACCGAAGGCTTTTTGTTTTGCGATTCTATTTGGCATATATGGGTAAGCAGAAATAAGCATATTTCTGCTTGTGAATATTGGACTTTTATCAAAAAGACAGGAAAAAGAATTATTAGAAACCGAGAGAGAACATTAAATGGAACCCCCGAACGAGGTTGGGTAACATCAAATTGTGATGGTTTGTTCTGAACTCAACAGGTAAAGCAACTGTAGGGGGACTAAAAAGAGACTGAAACGGAAAGTAGCCATGTGGGTTCTCAGCAAACATTGGACAAGTTGACTCTGTTCATGTGGAGCTCTAAGCTGTGCAAAAGGCTTATTATTATTATAATGATTCAAAAAGCTTATTTGCACGATGAGATTGGGATTGACTCTACCATAGCAAAAGATCCCCAAAACAATAGAGATTCAAAAACCAAATTGAACTATATGAATGTCATTCTCCATTGCAGGGACAGGACATCTCATCTCTCCAAATACCACGTACCTAGGGAGCTGAACTCAGTAGCTGACAGTATGGCATGGCAAGTGTGTTTTGATGATCCACCAGAAACTGTTCAAAAACTGTTACAGCAGGATACGCTTTCTTATACTTGTACAGAGATTGCCATAAGAGGAATGAAGAAGCCGCTATGGAAGCTACTTTTGATTCCTCTAGGAGGACTTTTGTTTTCATTAAACATCCTTAGTACGTTTGGTGTTGTAAATGTTTATGGTTGAAATATCTATTTTCCTACCGGGAAAAAAAATTCCCGGTACTCTCGTTAGATATATCAACCTCGATCCACTATTACATTACAAGAAAGCTGAATATTTTATATACATATATTCAATGCACCTATGTTTTACAAGAAAGGCTCCTCTTAGGAATCGCTAAAAAGTGTTGAGTTGCATGAAATTGCGAAATTTATATCTTAGAAGACAAAGAATTTCTTATAAAAAGAAGAAGCAATTGTAGTTCCCCGACGTCCAATCACATCACTAATTGACGAATTAGATAGCGAGGGGAACAAATACTGTAAGGCTTCACTACAAAATCACCAAACACTCACAATTAATTAAGTGCACGATTTTAGATTAAATCACAAATAGCGAAGCCAATTAGCATTAATCTAAAAAAATCCAATATTTTGCTTCAAAATCATAACGTTTTAATTGTAAAAAAAAAAAAAACATTTTCCAATTACGATAATCGAACTCAGTCCCTTAGATGTTCATAATGAGTTGCGATCATATCCGCAATTCATTACAGGTCTGTAGGACTCATCACTGTTCACCACATCATTATCTTAAAACCAATAAAACTTTGTTCTTAAAAAAAAAAAAAAAAAACTCCCTTGGTTTCAGATCGAATATTGATAAAGAAAATTAAAAATCGGTGATTGAATAAATGTAGTTGCTCCAGTGTTCTCCTAAAGCAACAAAACTTAAAGGTGGCAAAAGGAGAGATTATTGAAAAGCAACACATAGTACTATTGCTTCTAGGGAACGAGTCTTGTGGGAATTGCAAATATTTTCCTCACAGACCAGATAGCGAAGCGTCATTTATTCGTTTCGGCAATTTCTACGTTCTCGCCGATTCAAATCATTAAACATCTCTACTATTAATTTCATAAAGCAAAATAAATTAAATCAGACAAGTCTTGATCCAGGCATCGCTATTTAAAAAAAAAAAAAAAAGGAAATCATGAATGAAAACCAAAAGAAGCAATGATATGACCTGGAAAACGAAAACGAAACCCTAGCCGCTCAAGAGGAATATCACAGGCTTCCAACGGAAACAAAGTGAACTTCAGATGTTATGGTGGATCGAGTTTTTATGTAAGATAGGAATGGTGATCTAAGGGCTGGTATTGCATTATAAATAATAAACGGCTGCGATTGCGCCGCAAATTTTTCTCTTTAGGATTATGATCTAGGGGTTTTGTTCGAGACTTTTTCTAATTTGGGCCGACAATTGGGCCGGAGTAGTGAATTGTCGAATGCGGATCAAGGACATAGTAGGGGTGCAATATGTGTGTCTTGGCACATGGTCCATGAACCTAACACAACATGAAGGGAAAAAATAAAAGAACGAGTAAGTGCGTGTTAACACATAATACATACAAAATAAGTACGTCGGTACGGTACGGTATATAAGACACATAAACCAACATGGTGGTCTATTTTTAAATAATTCTATGAGAAATAGTAATTTATTTTTTTATTTATTGTAAATTATATTTAAATAAATAAGTTGTTTTGTTTATTATTTTAATTGAATAAATTTGCCTTCTTAAAAAAATATATATTTAGTATATTTTATTTTATCTTTTTTTTAATGATCTCAATTGCCTTACTTAGCATATGAACCTCGAATTTTTTTAAGAAACAAAAAAATGAAATTGTCAAATAATATTATGATAGTTTTTAATTTGTATTAAATATTAAACATGCTTAATTAATTTATTTAGGATAATCATATATTATTAAATAAATGAAATTAATAAATGCATTGGGATTGGAAAAAAATAAATTTTTAATAACATCTTTCAACCACAAAAAAATTTTAAAAATAATTTAAAAAAAATTCTCATCAACCATATACACCCTCTCATAGACCTTTTTCAAGTCCAAGGTGTTTAGCCTCACTTCATTGTTTTGTCTATGTCTGCTGCTACAAATCCAGTAGTGACAATGACTCCCTTGATCCTGAGTCGCTGTCATTGGGCCACCAAAAGTGTAGGTTTGTCTGTTTTCTACTAACGGCATCGAATCAATCTTTTAAGCACACATATGCTTCAACAATGGCATCTTTTAGCTTATGACGATACGGTTTGAGGACTCATTCACTCGAACTGAAAGCTGACTTTGATAAAATTGTTAAAACTAGAGAAGCGAAAACATCCCATGCTAATATGAAAAGCACCAGCATTATGTGTATCATCTTCTTCCACCAACTGAGGACATTGAAGTCATCCCCCTCATTCCCACATCCCTCTTTCGGTTGCTCCTTATCAAGTTATTGAACTCGTACACTAGCATGTCACTAAAGATTTGCTGGGAGTCGCACGACTATTGAATCGTTGTGGTTCGGGTAGCGGTGCATTCATTTGATCACGACACCAATATTAGTCTTTGAGCAAATTTGTTACTACATCATAAAGACTTGCGGCGTTTGACTTATGATCGACCACACCAATATTCTTGTAGAATTGCTTGAGGATTGCTTCTATCGCACATAACTTATACGTAGATCTTGCATTGTTCAACATGGAATAGTAGGGGAAGAGGGATAAAATAATCATGAAGCTTACTAGCCATTGTAGACACATTGACGGCTATATCAGGATTGAAACTGTAGCTACTCAGCATATTCGATATGTCAATTGGGTAGAGAAGTACCTAGTTGCTAGTAGGGTAGTAGTCACCCGATAAATGATGTGTTGAGCCAAGAAATGCCTTCAAGACCTCTTTAAATGCATACGTTATTTGTTAATCTCGACTCCTCATTGAACGAATGTTACGACTAGTGGGATTAAGTAAAGTGTTGTATAAATGAGTTAGAGCCCTTCTGCACTTTAATGCCCAATTAAGCATTTTGAACGTATTACACAATCAAGTGCATACAGATTTTGCTCTAAACAATGTACTTTAACAAACTTAGTGTTGTGTCTTTTTAAATCCATGCAAAACACAAAGACAATTGATTGCATATATTATCTTTTTAATAGTATGTCAAGGCTACAAGTTCTTTTACACCCCCCCCCCACTACCGAGGTTCTTGCGTTGTGATACTTGCAGCGCATGTGTTAGTGCACATTGCTTAGGCGGTTCGGCCATTATCACTAGGGGCCAGTGGTGGTTGTCTACCTTGGCATCATACCCCAGAACCTCGTAGCGGGGGCGGGATGTGACAAGCTCCAAGGACTGCTTGCATTGTCAATTTCATAAATGCAAATACATCAACAGAAAAATTTCCATCACACACCACTTTAATAACTGCTTCAGATAACGAATGATAGTACTGATGTTGATGCATTGTCTAACAGTATACATATAGCATATATACCATACAACTGGATGCTTTCAGATGTTATTTCTATTGCCTGCCAATATGATCCTAAGAATGGATTAAAGCAATAATCCCTCTAGATTAACCACTATTCATCTATTGAGTGAGCGATTACACATATATATGCTAACTATATATCATTAATGAAATTTCCACATGTCTAGATGAGAAGACATTGCATAAGCAAAATCGGTGCATTATTTAAACTGAAAGTAAACATTGTAAATTAATGTATCTCTAAAAAACTAGATGGACAACAAATTATTTTAGAGGATTAACCTAAAGAAGGTTTGACAAAACCTCCTTTAACTTCATGCCTTTTTTTCTCAAAAAGGCTCATCGTATCATTTTTCACATTTTATTGGCACGCATGTTGGTATATTTTTCATGGCTCTTAGTCCAATTGTCGAATTTTTCATGACCGACTGCAAAAATAACATATTTGTAGTTATCATCCATTTCCACTAGCTAGTCTCGCACATCGACTAATTAATTGTCATGTTCGAGACCAATACCTCATAAGGATGTTGTCATTGGGAGTCCTCCACCACAACATCCCATTTGACCATGTATTTCTATGTGTTTTTTCAAGTGTCCCGTGCTATTGCGGACCTATATGACAACTTATAGCTGCAAGTTCGACAAATGACAATTTAATAGGTTCTCCATTTAAAGTAGATTATTTAATTTCTGTAAAATACTTTTATACGTACTGTTCTTCCAAGGATGTTTTGAAGAATCGTTGGTCATGCAGAGTTATTATTACTCTATGCTGGGAAGGATTGTTCAGTCGGGGAGAAATTTGTCCCCTACTAGATAAAAAATAATTACAGTTAATTATGTATAATGATAAAAAAAAAAATAAACAACGAAAAGTTACTCCATCGTTCCTACTAATCATGAAAGCGATTATGTGACTGTTAGTGGAGATTGCAAATATCCCACTCTAGCATCGATGGCAATGACATAGTGTTGCATATTTAGGGTTCTCCATCTGATTTATCAATGTGGAAACCCTGCATAGTTTTCGAAAAATCCATGAGTCATCAAACTTATTGAAGTTAGGAAAATTGTCCTGATTGTTATATTTCTTACCATATCGATATATAAATAAAAAGTGTTAAGGATGTCTAAATTAAAAAGGGCAAAGGATTAGCATGCTTGCAGATAATAAGGACTGAAAATGCTTTAAAACTTGTGGTGTTAGACTTGGTGCCTAGATTGAATATATTTAACTGGCTACCGACATGGATAAGTCGTCGCATGTCGGCCTTTTTAATTTTAAATTATCGATGTACCATGGCGACTATTTTTTCTTAAATGGTCATTTGAAGTACCCATGCTAGTCCTATAAATACCTTCGGGACGTAGGCATGTTGATTCCAGACCCTTCACTAGCGCATTTTCGTCTTTCACACAATAACACTTACACTTGCAAATTGCAATAGAAGTTGCTTCTACTATAATCATCTATAAATAATGGAGCATCGAAAACTTCACTTCGTCGTACTAAAACAACTGCATGATGCTACTACCAGAAAGAACACCTACCCCCGTCTTCGTCCCCATCCCTACCTTCTCCACTAAATCCTCGTCTACATGGTGATAGTGATACTGATATTCATTTGCCTACACTAGCTATGAGAGCATGGTACAAAACTAAGTTATACTCTCAGTCTGTCCTCCTAGTAAAGATTATGACATGGACAAGTTAAATCAGTGTAAGTTCATTAATGTCTTAAGTGCCACTGGTTTAGTTGCACTCATGGACCTTCTAACTAGACATATGTTATTTTCATTCGCATGTTTTATTCCAATGCTACTACAAATGATGTCACGAAAGATGTGAATGTGGTCCTTAGGTAGTTAATGCATGCCAAACTCAGGCCTCTATCACTACTTACATGTTTGACTGTGTTTTCCACATTGCTCGTGATTACCTCAATGGTCTATTATATCAAACCAACGTGGGAGATAAGTTGCATAAAAATTGGGATATGATCAACCCATTCCATCGATTATTCGACTAAGCTAGCGCTCTAATATATGCTGATGAGCGTCAAATTGACCACCTGAAGGACATAAAGTAAAAAAATCTCTTACAAATTTGTAGATTAATCCACCATATGATTGGTTATAATATATGTCTATAGGCGAATTCAATAACGTCTCTGTTGAAGATGTCTTGATAGACGCAACGGTTGATTACCAAGCAATTTAGAGGTGGGCACGGATCGGTTTGGTTCGGTTACCAAACCATACATAATTTACAATTTTTTTCCATCTCAAACAAAACCATTAAGTAATAGTTTAGGTCGGATAGGAATTTTTGAACCATTAAATAACGGTTTGGTTTGGATTACGGATTAAATCAAAATTTTAACTAAAAATTTTTTTTTTCTAGTTTTTTTACATTTGTGTAGATACTTAAATATTTATATTATTTTACAAAGTTTATATTATAAACCATGACAAATACTTTATGAATTATCATATTTTTAATCCATAGTTTTCTATAAAATCAGTTATCCACCATAAAATGCATTCACCAACCAATACATAGTAAGTCATAATAAGTCAATTATCTACCAATAAATTTAGCTAAAATAAAAAATAATCTATCAACAAAATTCATCAACAAATAAAATGATCTGCTGACAAAATATATTAAACAATTAATACATAATAAGATTTTATAATTGAATAAATAAATTTTATACTTATAAAATTAAAAGCTATTAAAAAAAAAAAGTTCATCATCAATGAAAAAAAGAAATACATATCGAGCCAAAAAAAAATTAAAAATGAACAAGTTGATTTTAATTAATATTCACCAAATAATAAATATTAAACGAAATCATACAAACATATAGTAAAATATTATTATATTTTTCTAAAATAGTTTGGCTCGGTTTACGTTTCAAACCAAACCATAAATTTACGGATTGGCTCGGATTGGAAATTTTTTAAACCAAACTATTAAAAAAAAAACCCATATTTCGGTTTGGATTGGTTCGATTATGGATTGGTTCGACTTGATTGGTCATTTTTCCCATCACTACCGAACATTAGATGTCGGCCATTTGGTGATGCAATGAATGCATCGGGTACTCGGGAGAAAGGATGCCCATCTTACATATGGCCACCTCATTACGGTCATTTTGCAATCATGGGGATTTGAGCTTTCAAATTATACAAAAGCATAAACAAGGTCCAAATCCACAAAGTGCAACACAACAAGAAGTTTGGGTTTCATGTATGATTGTAAAGATAACCAATATTTTAGAGATAAAGGTAGTGAAGCACAAATGGGAGATGAAAATGAATAGAATGAACAGACCTTTGATCTCAACTTGGATGATCAGTTCCTCTTTCTCCCATAGCACAATAAAGGAATGGTAGATGGATACAACATGTACACGGACAGTGGTAGGGTTAAGCTCAAATACAACAACACCTAGTACATATAACATAGATGGCTTAATGGATAATATAAGACAAATAACCAAGGTCCAATCAAAACATGGGAAAATGCTCAAATCCAAGAGTACCTAGATGAATCAGTTCTTCGATTGGGTAGGTAATCAATCGGTGCATCCTTTACTATTACCCTCACAACTTTCATATCAGTCTCCGAGCGTCATGGGTTAAGGCGGCCAATCATCACATTCGTACTATTTTTCTAAAATTTAATTACTTATTTTTTTAGTATCAATATAAATAATAATGTAATGCATATTACTATTAATTGAGTTAAAATATTGCTTCATTAAATGTCTAAATTTTATTATGTCAAATGTATAATTTGTTTATAACTAATTTGAATAATTAGTTTAATTAAAATTCAAAAAACCATCAGAAAAAAACCACAAATTGAAAATAATAAAAAAAACCGAATAAACCGTGTGAAACCAGACTTGATTGAAGGTTCGCAGACCGGAATGCGATACAACATGTGAATAAATAGGTAGGCACGTACGACATGAAAAAAAAAAAAAAAAAAGCACGCGTAGCATAACATGCGAGACACACAAACACAAATATGTGGAAGCATGACACATGCAAATCATGCAAAATTTGGCATGCGAATGGTATGGCAGACCCATTTGCCATGTCTAGGACACAGTCACACAACATGGTGGATCAATATATTCTTCTATTTATTTCTAAATTTCATAAATATATAAATATATATGAAGGAACACATTTCCTTTTTTTTTTTCATTAAAAAAAAAAGATTTTTAATGTAATACAAAATGGATAAGCAGGACCTCTTTTTGTGTATTGTTTTACAAGAGCTAAATATAACTAAATCATCTACTTATGCTAGGGAAAAAAAGAATGAAAGCCTTACAAGCGTTTTAGCAAAAGAATATAGAATTACGACTACTGTTATAGGCCTACACAACGCGTGGTTATAAAGTTCATGCTTCAAAATATAATTGGAACTAACATCAATTATGTATCGTGAATTTTGTTTACCTTTATAGCACAACCATAATATAAAGTGGAAAATTTTAAAAAATTAATAAAATTAAATATAATTTACTAAAATAGCAACCTATGGATAGTTTAAATCGACAAGATGCAAAAATAGAAAAAGGTTTGAAAATTCCAAGTGAAAGGGTATAAATGTGCAAGAAGTTTCGGTCTATGTAAAATATAGTGTATATTTACAACTTGATATTTTGTTGATATGTAGTATTAGCCCACCTATTATGGCAATATTTATACAACATACTAATATATATATATATATATATATATATATTACATGTCTGTATTTGTTAAATCAAATTCAACATTTTTTAGAAGTCGGATTAGCTTGAAGAATATTATATTTGAAAATTATTCTAAAAAAAAGATTATATTTGATTACATGCTTGGTCATTTTATATTGTTAAGAATATTTTTATAGAAGAAACCCTAATTTAGGAGCTTTGAAGGGATAGCTCATAAAGGGTCTTTATTTTAGAAAAGTGTATTGGGTAGATTTCTACCTAATTCGTTTTTTTCCTCTCTCTTTTGCATTTGATTTTAACCTCTAACAATTATGAAAAGATACATTACTCATACGAGCCGGTAAAATATGCAAAACAAACTAATGATATATTAAAAAAAAATTGTTACAAGAAATGCAAAACTTTTCTTTGTTGCTATTATAATTGATTTAGAAGGTTTTTAAATATAAGTTAGAGTTATATGAATAATATATAAGATGTAGCCAACTAAGTACTTCTACCTTCTAGGAGCTTTTACGGCCCTGTAATCATGTAAAGAAATGTACATCGTATAAACAACTGCCTACTCATGTCAACAACCAATCAACAATTACAAATACATCATATAAAAAAAACTAACCTTAATGGGCAAGATTAAATTTGGTGGAGCAAAGAACAAATCTTCTTATTCCATATAAAAGCACTAAAGAATAGAATTTTGTTTTAAAAATAGTGAGAAGAGGAAAAGGATTTAAGAAGTGAATAATTGTATAATTTACACACTTATGCAATATAAAATTACCAGGTTCATAGGAGATGTAATGTCTAAAAAGAATCAAAAAGTTAAAAAAAAAAAAAAGAAGCAAAGTTGTTGTTCATACGATATCCAGTGTATTATTTCATTGTTCGAGGTCAATTTGAAGTTTTAAAGATAAAAGAAAGGTAGAGGATGGTAGTTACTAATTGTTTTGGCCATTCTTGGTAAAATGTTGTACTGTTTTGTTTTGTATATTTATTATTATTTCATCTATTGTTTTTTTTAAAGGTTATAAAATAAAAATGTAATATTGATAAGGTACTAATATGAAAATATAAATTTATTAACAATAGAAAAACATACCAGTACAAAAAAGAAGACATGACAACAAACAAAAAAAGTTTTTGAAATTATATATTACAATTGATAGATAAAAGAGGTTAAAGAGTCTATTTAAAAAAATTAAATAAAATTTACCTAAAGAGAACAATTTTAGATAATTTAAACTTAAAAGACATAAATAAAATAAAATTCACTAAAATAGTTTACCTAAGTTAAAGTATAAATGTGGAAAAAGTATAATAGTAAAACTAGTATAATGAATACTATATTAGACAAATAAAATACCGATGGTAATGAAAATACACGTAAAAAGACTATATAAGATATTTTTAGAAGCTGTAAAATAATGAAATTGATATTTTATGAATCCTCATATTATTACGAGTTTAAATATGTTATCGGAATATTTTTATTGTTTCGTTAGGATCCAAAATGAGCGATTTTTGGACGAACATGATCTTTTTAAGTTATGAGACATTATTTCAAACTGTAATCTATGGTTACTCATTTTTATTGTTTCAGGATTTCAAGCGTGGGATTGCTGAATTAATCACTCTAATCTTAAGGTAAACCTATATTGAGTCTTCAGGTTTCGGTTTCAATTCCACTTTGCGATTTATTTGTAAGGTTACAAAATATGGGGGTTTATGTTATACTTATATTTTCGGTTCACAAATTAAGTTTACTATCTTTTTTATGATTTATTTAATATTTTATGGTTCTGGGGATTGTCTAATTGAGTCTATTGTTAAGTGTTGACTCGGTTTAACTTTTGCTATAAATTTTAAATTTTTGATCTGAGAGATTCACTGGAGGTCTAAGGTTTTATAATTTTGTCATAGAGTATTATTCATATATACTATCTTGATTTACGTGTAAGAGATCCAATAAATGAATTATTTAGCATAAGGTTTTTAAGTCAAACGATTATTATATTTTCATTTTGTTTTTTTAAGGTACTCTTTTTCTTAAGATTATGAAATCTCATATTTGATCTTGTTTAGAGTTTCTAGAGCTTTTAAATTGGGTTGGTTTTAGGGTTTCAGTTTCGGTATTAAACTCCAAGATTATTTTCTAAAAGTACCTAGAATATTCAGGGGTTTATAGACGTACTTCATCTTGACTCTCACAAGTTCTTTTTGTTGGCTCTCAAAGATGACTAGTTCCTAAGTATCGCTGTTGCAACCCACAATGTGCAATGGCCAATTGGAAGATAGCTGAACCATTAAAGCTACTTGCAATATCAACGACACACTGTTATTAAAATGCAAAGAATAGTTGTTGCATACAGGGTCGAGATACTATGGTTATAAGTGCATAAACCAAAATAAGAAAATAAAAGAAAGTAAAATGGAAGCTTGTCAAAAAATCAAAGATTACCACATCTTGTTCTTGCTTAAGTGTCTAATTTTTCAAATGTCTCAGCGTGTTCTCTCGAAATGCCAGCAACTACAAAGTTGAGATACGATGAAAAGAAAAAGGGTTCAAGAAGAGAGAAGAAGAGGAGCTTGAAAGTTAAAAAAAAAAAAAAAAAAGGAATACAGTGAAATAATGGAGAAGAAAAAAACACTAAAATAAAAAAGTTTTTTTCATTGCACAATACAATGAGCCTATCAAATTTAGATGCTCTGACCGAGCAGTACAGAATTGTAACCACCTATAGAATGAAGCTAAAATATGTTTTGTACAACATAGTTTGCTATTGTGTGTATTGACAACAAAGGACAATAGAAAATGAGGCCAAAATGTGCATAAGGTCTTGCATGCTAAGGTCGATGAATTGTATGGGCTTCATATATGTAATTGGCTTGCATGAAAGATCTTGGAATAAAGTTAGAATTATGAATTTGTAGGCTAGTCATGCAAGCGAAACAAATACTTATTGTTACGGGCATATAACTAGGTTGATGATAGACACAAAGTGTTCATCAACTTAAAAAGAAAAGTAGTCGACTGTGATCTTGAAGCCAACAAATTAAGTATACTTGAAACATTTGCAAATGCAAGTAAAATCCGTTTCTTATGAAGAATTGCTTACGTGGAGTAGAAATGAAGGACAAGTTGATATGCATGAAGAAGCTTGCTTACTCAAAGGAAGCATAACAATAGATTATTGTTCCAAAGGCAATATAATTTTAAACTGAAGCAATTTGCACAATCAAGACGGTATCACAAGAGTGTATACTAAGAGAATTTAATTGTCTGGCAAGTGTTGTGCCGAACTTTTGTATTATGAAGTGGTAAGGAATTAACATGCCTAGCAGCAATGTAGCTATTTCACAATACACATGCGCTAAGCAAGACTTTACTCATTTAATAAGTTGACATGCCAAGTAGCATTGTAGCTATTTTGTAGCACATAGGCGCTGGGTGAGACTTTACACGTTCAATGGTCTGATTAATGCCTAAATGCCCTTTGATGTGGTTCAAAGGACTTTAGTCAAGGGGAAAAATATAGATGTATCAATTTGATTATAAAGGTTTTAAGGATGATTTTTATTTGGATTTAACTCTTTGAGCTGAAGTGACAGGGCTTGAAGAGTTAGACCTAGCTAATTAGGATGGTCAAGAGATATTTGATAGGATAGGTTTGGAGTAGGACCCGCTGGAATTGGCCCACCTAATTCTAACATTTCTCAAATTGGCTCACATACGTTATAAATAAAGGCCTTAATGGGTCTGGGATCATAAGAGAGCCTACCTCCATATCTATTATGAGAATGACTTATCCTAGCCGTTGGTTGCCTGTTTTATCTAACAAATGAAATCAACAACTGGATTCTCTATAAATACCACTAACCCCTACCTTATTGGGATAAATGAAATCTTGGGCAAATGTCATCTTGCTGTTGGATTTCCATTTTAGTGAATCAATTAGTTGATTTACTGAAGAATGCACATGATATTTGTAGTACTTAGTAAGATTGATGCTTTCTAGATCCCTTACTTCTCACAACATGTTATGGCCTATTGAAACTATCTTCTCCTCGCCCCTATGTGGTTCTTTCTTGATCATCTTCGTACATATTGTTTCTCTAGGTCAGGTGTAGTGCAATAGTTATATGGCATACATGTGATCGTTGCATCCGATCTTTGCCCCACACATTTTATGAAAAGTAAATAGCTAAAAACATAGAATAGCTTTTTATTTAAAATTCCTTACAAATTGAGTTGTGCAGGTGGGTTAAGCAAGCCAATCTCCCTATCTTGCTTTAGCCCGTAGATTATGCTGGCTAGCCTTCTTTGGCCCACTTTGCCATACCTCGCATAGATGGGTTATGTGAGTCAACTAACCAACCCGCTAAGATTATATATATATATATATATATATATATAAACTTTTAACACTACAACATAATCACACTAAATATAAATGTTATTTTCAAGAAAATTTAAAAAAATTCATGTGGGAAAAAAAAAGGATAAAGATTAAAAGGTACATATAAGATTAGGATAAAACAAATCTTATTTAACATGAACGTTTCACTTTCTTATTCTTTTAATTTAGTTAATTTGTTAATGCATACTTGCATGTAGTTATGAAATACCCCAAACCTTCACATATATTAGAAATTAGGTTTAGATAGATTGAATGAATTAAATGAATTATAGGATTTAATTAGACAAGTTGATATAATTTAATTAGCTATTAATTGAGATTTGAGTTTCAAATTCCCTAAACATGTCATCAAAGTGTTTAGAGAATTCCTAAATCCTTGATTCTTAGCCTAAACACTAATTCCTAAATCTCAGTAAAATTTGAGTTCATTTGCTTGAATAAAAATATCAGTTCTTAAACCCGAACTCAAATTAAATATCTTTTATCTAAAATAAATTCTCAAATTAAGTTCTTATTACAAGTTCTTAATTTCTAACATATTGGTTTCGAAACAAACTTTTAAATACTTCTAGAACTATAGATATTGATCTGATAGTTCTAAAACTATATCCTATTTCTATTTTATATAAAGTTAGTTTTATCCTTCCCTTTTCTTTTATTGACTTTTGCTGCCTTTGCCTTTCCCTTTCATTCTTTACGTTTCCCTTTTCTTCTTCTTCTTCTTCTTCTTCTTCTTTCTTCCTTTCTTTCTCCAAATCCAACACATAAATCTCAAACTCAATAAGAGGAAAGGAGGAATCAAGTAGAATTAGCTTCCCTAAGAAGAAGGAGAAGCAATTGCATGAGTAGACTCAAAAAGCTAAGTTTTCGTTTTCTATTTCTCTTTGTTTTTACTTGTTGTTTACTTGTTTAATTGATGAATTGATGTTGAAATGAGTTGAGAGTGCTGTTTATATATGTATTTGTTGGTTTCATGGTTGATGGAAGTTGGGTTTTGATGAGGAAGAAGATGATGAATAGTGTTTATGGAGGTTGATGAAGTTTGAGATGTTTGATGTGGTGAATGTGAAGTTTATGCATGTTTGAGGATGTTAGAATGTATGTAGGGTGTAGTATGATGGTTGGAAAGTGTTTTGGAGGAGGTTTGAAGTGTAAAAATTTGGTAAAATTCGTGTTTGAAACAAGGAACTCGCGAAATCTGATAAACGCTGGTGTAAACGGCCCGTTTGGGGGGGTGTTTGGAGCAAACGGCCCCGTTTGCAAGGGTGTTGCGCTCGGATCAAAAATTTCATTTTCCCTGAGTGCAAACGGTCTCCCAAACGGCCCCGTTTGCTAGGGCGTTTCGCTCTCGGATAGTTTTCCCTGTTGCGACACTGTTTTGTAAATTAGTCATAACTTTTTCATACGACCTCCGATTGAGGTGATTCAAGTTGCGTTGGAAAGCTTAAAAAGAGATCTACAATTTTCATGTTTTGAGTTTTTATAAATTCGAAAATTATCGATGCTTAAATTTTGATTCTTTCCAGCTGCAACACTTTCCAAAACAAAGTTAAAACTTGTTTTTGTTTGTTAAATGTGTTTTTGCTTAGGAAATGGATCTTTTTGAGCTAAAATGAGATAGATGAGTGATATTTGATGTGTTAAGTGAATTAATTCATGTAATTAAACATGGGTTAAGTAGATTTATAGATTTAACAAATAATTAGATTAAATCTAGAAGTTAGTTATAAAATGAACTTAGTTAACAAATCTAAGTTCAACTTGACTAAATGAACTTGAATGAACTAAAATGGATTAGATTGTTTAACTTTGATGAATTTGGCTAGGTTTAAGCTAACTTGGGATTAAGTGACTAGATCTTAGATATATAATGAATTAGTAATTAATCTAAGTCCAATTTGACTTAATGAACTTTACTAAGCTAAAATGAATTAGATTGTCTATGTTTAATCAACTTGACTTAGTAAATGAATCAAATGTTAATTAATCAATTTGGCTAAGGTTAAGCTAAAATGGGTTAATAGCTATTAATTAGCTTAGATGAATGAATTAGGATGAGCTTTGAATAATATGGGGAATATGTTGTTTCAAATGTGTGTTTACTTGGAAAATGAATGTTCTTGGTTTATGAATTCTTTGTTAATGCTTTTGTAATAAAACACCATAAACAAAGAGAAAAGAATTCTTTGACAGACAAAGGAGAACTGTCCATATTTTGGCGGGGCGATATTCGCAGCCATAGTGGGGTTCCACATTAGTGTCTGATCAAATAGGATTTAATAAAATGAGTTAGAGATTAGTGATTAATTGATATAAGTTCTTGTATGAGTTTGTTGAAGTGGATATTGGTTTAGGTTCTTATAAGAGTTGTTTCTTGAACCAGTGGTAGATATGAGATATATCTTCTGAGATAGCTTCTACTCTACCTTCTGAGACTCTGTTTGGATTTCATGTTCAAGGTACGCAGTAACGTGTTTGTTCTTTGCTTAGGATAGGCATATCTTTAATAAATCTTAATATAGAAAAACTTAAACCTTTGTTTGAATTGGATGTCTCTTACGCTATTTAAATCCGTATCTGGCCTAGATGGCAGATCGGTATCCGGTTCGGGGAGTAGCACCTTGCTCAGATTGGGGGCACGGTAGATTAGGCGCTTAGGCCACCCCTGTCTTTTGATAAGACTTTCCTAAGTGGTACGGCGGGTAACTGATGGGGAAAACGGTATCGGCGTAACGTTTGCTTAAGCTTGGAATGAAATAATATGATTTAGTTCAAATGTTTATGGGAACAGTTGGACTGAGTGATGTTATGGACTAAGATAAGTGAAGTTGTGTAACGGCTGTTAACCCTAGATGAAGTTATTTTCTCTTTTATGGATATATCATCTAGGAGATATAAGTATCTGAACTACTTATGTCAACCCCCTGAGCGTCGTGATCGTTACTCAGGACCCCCAAATATCCTTGATGTCCGGAGTTTGAATACTCCCGTGTTGATTTGTTACTTTAAAGAAAATAATAACTTGTGATTGTGTATTTGCATTTAGTTAAGCTGTGTGTCACTCCGTGTGTGATTGTGTTGCTGTGTACTGGGCTCGGCTCATTCTTGTTGTTGTTATTTTTTTACAGGTATTGTTATTGTTGAAGATGATGATGAGATGATGACTTGATGATGATGTGGAGGTTGTTGATGTTATTCTTATTATTGTTGTTGATGTTGATGTTGATGGTGATGGTGATGATGATTGATGTGATGATGTTGTCCCGGGTTTTGGGCGATTATGAAGATATGGGAGAATGAGTGAAGTGTGATAGGATCGAGATATTACTTGTATTTTGTTTCTTCTTTGCTTTATTTTATCAAGACTGGATTTATTTACAAATTGTATTTTCATTTAAGGGCTTGTTAGTGCCCATGTTTTTGTAAATGAGCTTTTGTAAATATTTATCAAAATGAAAGTTTTTCCATTTTTAATAGTGCAAGTTTTGAATTGTCTTTATTTCTAAATTGTTTTATAAAATTTATTTCCGCTGCTAAATCCAGTTGTTGCCAGAATCTAACTAAACGATTTCATAATCTAAAATCGGATAGCAATGTTCAACATAAACACCTTCTTTAATGACAACCTTACGTATAATTCGTAAGAGTTATACGTGGTTGGGGACTTGGTGTGCTTGATTTGAGAATTGAGCATGTCGGGTCTTTACAAGTTATTTGTTATTGCTATGTTTTTGCTTTTATTTTTCCTTTAAGTTTAATGGGTTTGCTTGTATTTATTTAAAAAAAAAAAACTTATGTGGGTTTGTGGGTCAACCCACTAGCATAATGCGAAGCGAGCCAAAATAGCCGGCATAATAAAGTTGATTGAAACTTTTGGCTCAACCTCTCTTTCTCCCCCTCTCTCTCTTTTTTTTTTTCCCAATTAAATAGGTTGACTAGGTAACTTGCCATCTTCCACAACTCTACTTACAAGGTCCACTGAAGCTTATATTAACATTTCTCATTTAGTGATTCAATTGCTCTAACCCATGAACTGAACTAAACCTAAAACTGTCCATACCTCACTTATCATCTATCTTTATTTGTGGTGAAACCCATGAAGAAAGAAACACGGCTTCATGATTGTTGTTAGAACCGGATTGGGGTTTGACCTAGATAAGCTAGGGGGTTAGGAGTCGAGGGATCGAACCAGGTTCAACAAGGGGTCAAACCGAGCATACAAGAAAGTAAAAATATGAAGAATAATTTAATTATGTAAGACCGATTATTTGAAATCACTCAATTAAATCTATATTTGGATCAAATTCATCAATTAATTATTAAATAAACATATATAATGATTATATTTTATAAACTTATAATAAAGAATGAATAAATATTTAAATTTATAGTTTTTTATTTATTTTTTTTTTAGTCCGAGGCAACCAGTCTGACCTCCTGGGTTTCCCGGTTCAACTCGGTACGACCACCTGGGTCCACTGGGTCAATCTGGGTTTTATTGATTCGATGCAAAAACAAGTCTTTAGTGAAACTCGACCCAACATTATTGTCAGCTCTGGAAAAACAGGTTGAATCGGCCGGTCCGAGCCGATTTTGATAACAATGGTTGAAATATATATTAAACAAAGCTGCCAAGAATTAGAGCTTAGTTTTACAAACCATTTGGGTAGTGAAATAGTGATTCCATTCTTCTTACGTTAGCAATTTAGGATAGGCCGCACTAAATCTTAATACAATCAATAAACGAATAAAATCTGTTTACAACATAGTATGGTTTGTGTCTAAAAATAAACTGATAGAGGCCCTCGTCCCAAACTTAAAAAAAAAAGATAATTAATTAGTATATTTAAATAATAAAAAGAATGTATTATTTTCTATCTTTTTTTTCCCTTTGTCTCAATCATATGATTTATTGATATTTTTAATGTTATGTTTTAATGTATATTCTTTTTTAGTGTTGTACCCTTTGGGTTACTCTTAGGTTAAGTCGTATCTGGGATAAAATATACTGACTTATTACATACCTAGCATATTTTTCACTTGAAACAAATGCAATGACTTGAGACAAATTTATTAGACGTAGTATTTTTTGCACTTGAAATAAAAATACACTAAATTTGAAATAAAATACACTACTTGGAATATTTCAACTTTTTCACAAGTTGCCGTTAAAAAAAAAAAGAGTGACTTGGCTAAGAATTTCCATGTACCATCTCTCTCTTTCCCTCTTTCCCTCTCTCCACACATTGGCTACTGTTATCTTTCCCTCAATCTCAGCAGGTGTTATTTCTTTGTCATCACTTGGAATTGTCAATAAAAATCCAATTGGATTTATAATTAAATTTTTGTTTAACTTAGTCACTATAGGTTGTGCGTTAATTTATAGAATAACAATGCCATAAACTTTTATTTAAGCTAGTCAAATATTATATAAAGTCATAAACCAAGATTTTATGGTGTTTGCGATCTATATTTTCATTGACCTATTCTTAGGTTAAAACTAAAAATAAAAGGCTATCTTCAAAAAAAAAAAAAAAAAAAAATCTTAAAGTAATTTTTTTAATGAGCATCTAGTAGATTGAAGAAAATTGCAGAGATATGCAGGAGTCAACAATAATGATATATTCATTTAAAAAAATAATCAAGAAATACAGTTAATCCAAACGAAAAGAATAGTGTTTAAATTAATAAAAGGTAAATTACATTAAAAAAATATTAATGTTTGAAGGTAAGTTCATTTAAAATATTAACATTTTGAGTGATTGAAAAATGAAATCAACATTTTGAAAAGTAAATCCAATGAGATATTAATGTTTTGCAAATTTCATTTAAAGTATTAATATTTGGATTAATTTTCAATGAAGTTTCTTTAACTTTCGTCAATAGTCAATTATTAATACCTTATTTGAATCATTTTGTAAAGAGTTTATTCATCTTTTTAATCACTTGAAATGTTGATATTTCAAATGAATTTATTGACAAAAGCTGATTCTTCCTATCAACCACTTGAAATGTTGATATTTTAAATGAATTTATTCACGAAAGTTTATTCTTCCTGTCAACCACTTGAAATGTTGATATCTTAAATGAATTTATCTTCTAATGTTAATACCATTTGATAAAATTTACCAATCAATAAATCATTCATGATCGCATGATCATCATATTCAAGAATAGAAGTAAATTTTGAAGTAACCAATTTATAATAGTCAACAGAATTTTTTAAAGGTGATATATCATTGAATTTTTACAACTTCTTTTAACACTATTTAGTAGAGGTGGTCATGGATCAGTTTGGTTCGGTTTTTTTTAAAACCGAACCAAACCATAAATTATGGTTTGTTTTTTTTTCCACCCACAGTTTGGTTTGGATAAAAATTTTCTAAACTATTAAATAACGATTTGGCTCGGTTTGGATTATGGATTAAATCAAAATTCTAAATAATATTTTTTTGTTCTATTTTTTTTTAACATTTGTGTAGATACTTAAACATTTATATTACTCTATAAAGTTTATATTATAAACAGTGACAAAATACTTTATAAATTCATCATACTTTTAATTTAAAGTCTCTATAAAATCAGTTATCCATCAATAAAATGCATTCACTAACCAATGCAAAGTAAGTAATAATTTATAATTTATAATAAAATCATCAAGCGAATCATCTACAAGTAAATTTAGCTAAAATGAAAAATCATCTATCAACAAAATTCATCAACGAATAAAATGATCCGCTAGCAAAATATATTAAATAATTAATACATAATAAAATTTATAACTAAATAAATAAATTTCATACTTTACAAAGTTAAAAACTATTTAAAAAGAAAGTTCATCATCAACAAAAAAAATATGTCATGAGCCTGGAAAATAAATTTAAAAATGAACAAGTTGATTTTAATCAATATTCACCAAATAATAAATATCAAATGAAAACATATGAGCATATATGACTTCTAATCAATTATCATAAAAAAGTCTATAATTATAACTTACAAGTAAAATATTATTATATTTTTCTAAAGCGGTTTTATTCGGTTTTACGGAACCAAACCAAGCCATAAATTTACAGATTGGTTCGGGTTAAAAATTTTTAAACCAAATTATTAAAAAAAGAACCATATTTTTTGTTTGGTTTGGTTACATATTGGTTCGATTCGGTTAGTTTTTTTATCCATCCCTACTATGTAGTATTGATGAGTTGTATTTTTTCATGTTTGGAAATGGAGTAAACAATTTCAGTGAAGTAGTAAAAGTAGTAATAAAATTTAATTAGATATAAAACCAACTATTTTAAGTAAATTATTTTAAGTAATAATTCATTAGTGTTTCTATGGACCGCATATGCCAAACACTTCATATAACTCCATTATCTAAGTAAATTATTTTATTGCGTGGGAAAACGCGTTTTACATTTTCACACATTATGTGCTATTATCCTACATGTGAAACCATATAGAAAAATTTTCTTATAAGAAGAATTCTTTTTAGTGTATAATTGGTGGTGTATCATTTCTTTATTTACTTTTCAAAATATGTTCATCAAATCGATGTCAATAGGTCGATGTTGCTTATGTGATTGGTAAGAAACAGAAAATTTCCTCGTTTTACCATTTCAAAAGAATCGAATCTGAACCATTTAAACGAGATGGATCCAACGGGTAAAGTTGCATCCTATTGGCCATATAACTTTTAGTTTTCCCTGGAAAAGAAATCTGGGACGACAAGGACGAGAACGTGGAAGACTTTAACCGGATAAAATGAGGCAAAGACGTGGAGCCTACCTGCGCATCTTATCCATTCGCTTCCTAAGGAACTGGATTTTCAACCCAAAAAACAAAAAACACGTATAGACAGGTGTGAGCAACAGAAACGTGGACTACACTCCGCGTCTCCAGAAAAACTTGGAACTGAAATTGAATTTTGCGGACAGAGAATGACTTCTCTTCTTTCTGAATCATTAGAAAAATTTTATCACGAGTGGTATAATGACCAGCGGCATATAATTATCGATAAAATTATTTTATATCAACAGTTTCATAAAATTTATATACCATTTTTCTTGATACTTGTCTGCCATTAATCCAACACAGTTTATAGATCATCGAAAAAATTTCATTGCGAGTGATATAGTGAATATTAGTATTTAAATACCGATAATTTTTTTTTTATGTCAACAGCTTTATAAAAAGTTATATATCATTTTCCTTGATACTTATCTGCTTTAATCTCACACATAACTTATCATGGTGGTTGATTTCTTTTTGGTGCATCATTCCCACTGATGCTTACATCAGTAATTGCCACGATTTTAATTTAATTAAATTTAACGAATCCTTATGCTTTGCCAAATCATTTCTTGCAACACGTCTCATCTTGCACCAAGGGTTACTTTTGTGTGTTCTCAAAATGCTTAGGAGACGTGCACCACTTCCTCTCTTAAATTGGACAGAAGATTTATTAATAAGATATGCAAAGTTGAAAATTTTTATTTCTTCACTTCTTCACGAATGCTATGTTGAGTCTCCGACGTCATAGGATAATTCAAATTATTCATGATATTTGGATAGTTGTAGATTTGTAAATATAATTTGAAGTTAATTATGGACAAGTTGCGATTATCCGAAATTGCAACCGATACACATCGAAATTTTATCAGTAATCCAAATTATCAATTAATCTGTGGATAATGGTATACTTAGACACAGGCATGATTCGACCAAGTCTGAACCGTTGACATCGCCCAAACTGTCACTGGCGGCGGATCATGGCCTATGGCCCGACTTGGCCATACGGTTCATGATCCGCCAGCAACCCGTTGGCCTAGCGGGTTCATTCAAGGCCTCGACCCGTTAATCCGGTGAGTAAGGCGATCAAAATAAAAAATACAAAAAATTTTAAAAATATATAAAAAAGAAATAATTATTTAAACTCATTTTAATATGAATAGATAGTATTTATTATGAAACCGTCTCTTTTTTTTTTCATTTGTTTAATTACACTTTTTTAGTCCAATTGTATGATTCAAGAGTAACTTTCCTATTCAAGTGTGCTTTTTTAAATAAATTTTACTTATTTTGCATAAATTTGTAATTTAAAATTCTTCATATGTCTATTATATGATGTCTAATTATGTATTTTTTTATCAATTTAATTAAAAAATTTTATAAAAAATTAAAAAAAAATCATTCACAGTCAAGGGCCATGAACCGGCCTTGAACCACTGGTTTGAACTGAATTGGCTAGCCAGCCCTTCATGGTCACGGGCTGGTTTAGGGCCAGTTCAATTCGATGTCGATGACTAGGCATACTTATAGGTTAAAACAATTTACAATGATAATGGATATTTCCAGTACTGTATGGAAATACTATGATAGAATCTTTTGCATATATAATCTATTATTGTAAACTCCCGAGATTTTTCATACTAGTAGAAATAAATAAAAATACAAATATAGAAAAATAGAATGTTAGTGTAAGACTCAACAAAGATCTTAGATTAAAACTGTGAGTAGTAATGAACCCATGTGAAACTTTGAACCTTAAACAAAGTTTTCTAGGTAATAACAGATATCAAGACAAGATTTCGTAGTGAGCATCGAAAATTCAAAATATAGAAATAATTTAGATAAGATTTCAAATTCATTGAAGAGTAAATAACCGATAAAACTTATGGCTACAAAACGATAATTTGAGGATGATTCGTTAGGATTATAAATACATAATAAGAATAAAAACAGATCCATAACTAATAATCTATATGTGAAAAAAATATTTGGATCACACTGTTATTCTAGATAGTGAATTCTAAAGCTCTTAGAGATTGAAACGAAAATTAGCCTATTAAGCTTAGAAAACCTTAATCGGGTGAGATAAAAATCTAAAAATAATTAATCGTGTAAACTCTAAACATAAGTTTGAACTCAATAATGATCGAGAAAATTTGTAGAAGCTCTACAAAATTTTTTTAGATAGAATTACTAAATAACTGACATATTTGTACCTGTTTAACTTAATAAACTACCATAAAATTAAGATAATTAATTAATTAATTATATATATTAGATAACATACAAATACAGTGCAAGTTGTGTAGAATATACGGCTAGAATTTCCTTAATTTGCTAACAGCCAGAATCTATGAAGAATTGCCCAAATTGCACCAAATAAGTCAAGTTGGCCAAGGAGGGACCAATGAAAGTGATCCAAATAAGCTTCATAATTAATACAAGTAGAAATCATACAAGGTAAGCTAATTTCGGTGGAACTTCTCCTCTCTTTGGCCAAGAACAGATGAGCTGCTGCCTCCACTCTCTTCTACATGTATGTGGTTTCTTAATGAACAAAACAACAACGTAATAAAACCCACACTTAAGCAGCAACACAAACCACCCAAACAACAGCAAAATTCATTTCAATCTAGGTTTAAGTGTTAAACATTAGCTTAAACATTGTTTATATCAATCTAGGTTCGTTTCAAGCTTTGAGGAAGGATTTAATACCTTTACATCAGCTTACACATGGTAATATCAAACCTTAAAACCTTATTTCTATATTATGATATATGTAGTAGCTAGAAACTATATAGTATGATGATTATAAGAAGATATATGAAATGATATGTCACGAAAATTAGTAATGAAGTCTGGAAAAACACTTAGAAATAGCTTAAACACAAATATAGTAGATAAATAAAATAAGAAAAATAAGTTACGAATGAAAGAAAAACGAGGAAAAAGATGAATAGTACCTATATTAGCCCTATGCCAGCAGTGTACATGCCCAACACCACGGCGTATGTGGATAGACCAGCGGCATTCGAGATGGTGTGCACTGGAACAAAAGTTACCGTAATTTTTTTTTACGTAAAATGAACGAACGCCAGTGACGTATATTTCTACACCAATGGTATACGTAGATTTCTACACCAACGATATATGTTGTAATGCTGGCAGCCTTCAAAGCCAGCATACACTGGAACTAAGAACATGTAAAATTTACACAAACATTGGCAAATTAGAGCTCAACGCCGACGACGTTGGATGTTAGCGTATGTGCAATTTTTCCTTGGAACAAAATCTATTTTGTAACGGATCATACATATGTACATACATACATACATACATACATACATACATACATACATACACAAGAAGAGGAAAGAAACATAACAAATTTAATAAATAAATAAAAATATTTTAAGATTAATGAGCTTAATAATTCTTCAATATTAGACTTTGGTAATAGTTACTAATAAAAAACACTTTTATTATACTAAACAAATAGATTAGATCATGACAATTGTCCAATAATTATGTCATATAGGTGAGTATATAAGAATGAAAAATCAGAATAAGTTAAATTTAAAAATAATGTGACTTCTAAAGATAACAAAATAATAATATGAAGTAAGATCATAAGAAACATGATGAAACTAAATATTAGAAAATAAATATTAGTTACCATAAAATGGTCAAACTAAAAAACAATCTAAAAATAATAACGATAATGATAATAAAATATTAAGTTATTAAATACAAACCTTGTAACTACACGATAAAAATAAAATATTTTAATATCAAGATAAGCAAAATGAAAGTAAATATTAAATAATAAAAATTTATTATCATAAGATCCTTACCCTAAAAGACCAATACATGTAATAGAAATTAAATCAAATATCAATATAGGACACTTAGGTGCTCATAGGAGTTTAGTTATATAACTTACGTTTTATTGATGCATATTTTTATTTATCTCAATAGGTGACCTTGATACAATTGAGGACTTCCTAGTTGATTATTACGATTTGACAAAATGAGCAAGTGAGTAACTTAGGTCTATTACATTGTTTGTGTTTGTGACTAGTGACATATGTAATGCAAAGATAATAATATGGTTATTGTGGAAATCTATTAAGTATGTGATGTGAGTTGTTTGTTTGGTTGACAAGCCAAGATAATAAAAGTGATAATACAGATTGTTGATGATTTGAAAAATCAGGTTATATGTTGTGTTTGTAATGTATGATCACCATAAGCCTGACTAAGAATTATTGGCTTTTATAATTATAAACTATCATATATTACACGAACTACATTATTGCATATACTAAACAGGTGACAGCCTGCTACGTATTAGTATTTTGATTCCTTGTTAATGCTTGGTCTTTCTAAAATATTAATTCTTACAAGATTTTCTTTGTTTTGTTGGTTCCACGGGAACTAAATGTTAACAAAGGGTGCCGCCCGTGGTATCGCTTTGAAATTACCAATATTTAGAGAGTTTCTAAGGTATGATGTAGGAAATGATCAGTTAAAATATTCTAAACTTAAAGTGATAATCTTAAAATGAGAAATCGCTGATTTTTCTGTATACTTGGTCTCTCCTAGGCAGGTGGGTCATTAAGTAAATGTTCTTCAACCCTAAAAAGAGGGCGTAAATCATTTTCCCGTTTAGATTTTAAATCATCTAAGCTTGTATCTATGCATATGATTGATTGTTGCATTACATATGATTTGTTAATAAATTTGTTTGATATATAATATGTCTAGTTATTTACCGAGTTTGTGGTTTTGCTCACACTCCTAAAGACCTCTTAGGTTAACACTCCGATCCTAGCTTGTTACTTCCAAGAGCATGACTCCAATAAGAATTAGAAGCTCTGAGATTATGGGTTATTTGTGATAAGTTTTTCTTTTTTCACTTTTTATTTCCAAGTTATAATTTAGTAGTATTTGTAATATCAGTTTATGTATTTTGAGACATATAGAATATGGGCATGGTCTATAATATTAAGTCACTTGAGACTTGTGATGATAAGTGCTTTACTAATTTATGGCTTGCATATGTTTATCATTTCTTATTAATGCAACTAAAAGATCCTATTTGTTTGAAAATATGTCATTCTCTAGTGGTAAACTGGTAATAGTATATATGTGAGACATGTATATGGTTACGCTATTTCTGACCGAGTTTTAATAAATTAATTCCCGATATATCTTTCGTATGATCTGGTCAACGCCAGGCAAGTGTACTTATCACATGTAATATATGAATGAAATATAGGATCGTATTCCTTGAGGTCGTCGTCAAGTACTATTACTCACCCTATTATTTATTATCTAGTAAATTAATTTAACTCAATAATCAAAGTTATCAACTAGCTAATCTTAACTACAACTATGCTCATTACAATAATTAACGAAATTAAATTAACTTAACAATTAATTACACAACATACTTATTTCACCAATGGATTAACATACAATACATATTCAATATTTGTTATGTCATATCTTTCCTAATCGTGGGATTCCACCTTTTAGTTTAATATATCTCTCGAGTCTATTAAACCCTAATTCTAGCTTGGTCTACTAGAATCTCTTCCTAGTTAACAGCTGACTAAGATCGTATTACAAACATGATCCCAAATTACCAATAATATGCAGAAGATTTCATAACCCTATCTCTAGGTGTCATGAGCAATCCCTCTCTATATCTTAGATCTATTTGAAGGGTAAATTTCTTAATTGCATCCCAAGGAAATCTGGCATAATCCTAAGTCATGCACTACTTAGAATTAGCATACTACAAAACACTATAGAGATTAGTGAATTCTATAACAATTTAGTATTCATTCCATGTATGCTAATACATGGCTACAAAAGCCCTAATGACTACTCATGCATATTGTAATGGAAAACAACACAATTCAATATCATGAAAGTATGAATTTCTTGAAGAAAGAACAGGAAAACAACCCTTAAACAATGAATACTTCAGGATCTTGTACAACAACAATCTCCTACATGAGTACAATGTTGATAAAATGAATTATCACAACAAATGGTTATACGAGAGACAAATGGTGTGTGTTACAATGATTAATCTATTCCTCCCTTTTGCAATGTTTCAAAAGAGTATTTATATGTATCCTCCATTGGGTGCATCTGATGGGCGAAGATATGCATCACTTGGACTTCATCTTTCTTCAAAAAGGTGTGAAAAATCGGAATTAGTGCGAAATTATGTGATCAATAATTGCCATCACGGCCGTAATTTGGGCCGTTATCTTCGAGGAAATAGTTTTCAAAGGTATATCACAGTTGTATGGGAAGCCATTTATCTCCTCGGATTGAATTCTCACATGCTGTTACTATTATAATTGCTTCTTCCATATGCTTTGTAATTCCTTCCCCTGTTGATCACGAGCGTATGAGAGGCTGTGGTATCTACTATGGTTCTTACATCCTCAAAGAATTTGCACTTCCAATTAATAAGTCTGAGAAGATCACGCCCCAGAGTACGACCATAGTGGAAGTCTTGATCTTCTCTATGAGTGATTTTCTCTTCTTTTCTTGTGGATTGTGTCCGTAATTGTCCATTTAATAACATCCGAGATGATCGCTGGCTCAAGTACAGACATAATCTTGCTTGGATTATATCTTCAACTTCAAATCCCTACGCAATTTGATCTAAACATTGATATTTCTCCTTTTAATCTTGAAATGAATATATTTCCTAATTAAGTACCAAAAATCTTTAATTAAACAAAGATTTAAAGCATTATTAACCCTAAATAGACCAGCATGAGTATAGTAAATTAGCCCTATCAGTCTACTACTACTAGGGTACTCTTGGGATGTGACAATTATATTTAAAATTACAAAAAAATATGACTTGTGTTTTAGTACTTTACAAATAAGTGATCTAAGTTTTGATTTTTAACAAATAAATAATATATATTTTAACATTTTGATAAACAAGTAAGTTGTTTTATTATTAATAAATACATGACCCGTGTTTTGTATGTTTGTTAAAAAAAAGAGATGAGTTTTGTTTTTTGACAAATATATTACTTGTGCTTTCACATATCTTATGTATTATTAATACAAAAACACAAGCCGTATATTTGTCAAAAATATACTGATATCACTTTTTTACAAAAGTACAAAACATGTGTCATGTATTTGTAAAAAATAAAATTTAGGTCATTGTTCATCAAAATTTCAATATGTAGGTCATATATAGGTCAAAAATCAAAACTCATGTCACTTGATTATAAAAATACTAAAAGACGGTTATATTACATGCACTATTCTAACTCCATTTATTTTAACTTATGACTACAATGTTTGATGGCTTAAAACTAAATTTTCAATTTCATGTTCCTTTACTTATTCTCTCTTCTATTTTCCATTAATAGGCTAAAACACATATACCACTTCCTAAAAATGAAATACTAAAATATATAATATACAAAAAATTACAACCTTTCAAACTTAATATTATGCCAAAGTCCCAAAACAAAAGTTGGATTTTTAAAACTTTTTTTTTTTGCCATTACAATATAGGAGGGGATTAAAACTTAGTACGTCTCACTTGATAGAATATGGAAGATGTTATTAAGCTATAAAACTATTGACGGATTTTCAAAACAAAAAAAAGTGGCATCTTGCGTATTGCATTTAATAACTACAACTTTTGAATAATAGTTATGAAGAAAATAACACCTTACACATATGATTTTTAAAACAAAAATTTTGTTGTTAATATTCACCCAACTTTATAGACGAAAAAATATATTTTCATAGCTTTGTTTTTCTTTATTTTTCTTTTTTTTTTTCGATCCAATATTATCTTTTATAATGGTAATTAGATGGATATAATATCAAAATACAACTAGATGAATATAAATCTAAATATGATATCAATAAATTTGAAAATAAAAAAGCAAAAAAGGAAAAAAAGAAAAGAAGAAAAACTTAAATTGAAATAGCTAAGCATGGGCTGATCTATCTCCATCTTTTCAGTAGGTTTAGCATTTGAACCTAACTTGTAACTGGGAAGATGATAAGATCAAAGAGGTACAGGCACACGCCTTATCTGTAAGGGAAATACCAGCCAATTTCCCAAGATTGTATTGGATACACATTGCACAGAGACTGTGAAAGTAGAAGTATTATATAATCCACTATATCCACATGTTGTATGACAGAGGCATTGCATGCTGGGAACGGGAAAATGCTATTTTGGCTTTTGTAGCATCTTATTTTTTTAACAACACTTTCTTTACATGTCAATTTAAATACAATAAAGGGCATTTCCCTTACATGTCAATTTAACAACACTTTCTTTTAGCATGCTAAAAGAAATATTATCTGAATAGGTGCTAACCGACATTTGCTAACCATATCGATTTTTTTCATAAAGGTATATAAAAATTTAAATACAATAAAGGGCGAAAAGTTTTTTTTTTCCTGGTTATTTTTCTTTTTAATTTTTTTGTAATTAGTTGCTCAGAACATCTCGAATGATTTTGTTTTCTTCTTCCATTATATTTGACAGTAATGTAATTGTCTTAACTTGATAAACTGAACTAAGACCAAAGGCATAACAATAAATTGGTCAATTTACAAGTTGAGCCATTTGGGTCAATTATCATCCAAATGCATATAATTACCATTGTATGTAAAAAATTGCTGAGTGATGAAATTGTTTAACATCTTTTTTTATAGGATTAATATTATAAATAGTATCTAAATTTTGATGAAATATGCAATTAGAGAAAATACATCATGATGATAGCAAAAATTTGAAATTCATTGCCTAAATTTTACAAAAAAATTAATTTTTATACCTGGAGTTCAAAGTAATCAATTTACTATGCAACGAAACTTTTTGTTATTATTTTTACTACCCAATCAAATTAGAAAATACATCATGATAAAAATTGTATGATAAGTTATCTCATCCACGTCATCAAGCATAATAAATGATGTTAGAAAAGTAGTAAATACATACGTATATATAAAGAGTTTGATTGAATGTTAAATTAACCACTTCAAAATTCAGGTATAGAGTAAAGTTCATATATGAAATTTTATATTTACTCTTATTATATATATCACATAGTTTATGTCAAGTAATGTAAGTATTAATTATATATATATATATATATATAAATGTGCAATATATAAAAGTATATATATTTCAGCATGCGCCTATCAATATTATAATTACATGTGTAAAAGTAAGTATATACATAAGTAATCATAATTTTCAGGTAAAATTGTACACCATGCGCACAATATCTTTGATTACTGAATATCAGCATATAAGTGCATGCAAACATATTAAAAGATGTATTATTGTTAGTACTTGTTATAAACTATAAAGCTCCGTCACCTCTATTGGGGTGGGTGGGGACCTAAATTATATATATCTGTTCAAATATCGACATGAAGCATTGATCTTTCATCAGAACCATTAACGTAGCTGATGATGATGTTTGCTTGAAAAATAGTAGGTAGTTGATACATGCCACATGGACGTATATATATATTGTGTAACTTTTAAATATATATTAGTATATAAATAATATAATAGATAATTTTAAAATAATCATCATTCATATGCTCAAGTGTTAGAATACTATTAAAAATTATGCCTCATGTATATCACACGTTACGTGTAAATGTGTAATACCGAGTGAATTTCACGTTTGGGTTATCTCTTTGCCATTGGTTGGTTGTGATGCAACTTCGTCAAGTCGCCGCACCATTGGCTGCCACAGGAAGACTACCATTGGAGTTTGATTTTTATTGGTCGTGAAACCGCCAATAACAGAACAAAACAGATTCAATTGGTATAGGGAACGTGTTTGAATAAGTGGTAGATTTAGAAAAATGTGTTTTTATTTCTTTGTATTTGTTTAAAGAAAAATAAAATAATAATTAAAAAATTTTTTTTTGGAAAATATGAATTTTATTCATAACTTATTTTTAAAAAAATAATTTATGAATTATAATATTATAGGTCGTATTTTCATGGATTTATGAGCTCTATCTATCAATCGTTTTCTATTCAAAAATATTTATTGTTAATTTTTTAATATTATTTTGTTGAAGAGATTTATGTTTTATTATAAAATATTTATTTTTTATTTTTTAACTTAAAATATATTAATTACCTTGAAGTTATATAAATAGAAGAAAACTATTTTTATAAAATTAGTAAGACATTTAAAAATATGATACTTTTTTAGTTTTAAACGAAATATTTTCAAATTTAAGTTATACTAACAAATAGTTTTTCTTAAAATAAATATACCTCCATTTAAATAAGCGGAAATTAATATATGATTTTCATAAAACAATACATAACGAAAGAAAAAAAAATAAAGAATTTATCGACATATCAAGTTGGAAGAATGGTGGATCTATTCTCCACAATAGCTTAAATTATTGAGACCATCTACAGCATTTAAATTGTAGACAAGACAGCCATGACAGTTTCCACTTTCCAAGGTAATAATAATAATTATAAGATAACAAAAACATCTAGTTCCGATTTCATTATCTTGTGCATCAGTTTCATCATCTCCAACCATTCACCAATCACCAAGTGTTTGGTTGGAGTGGGGCTAATAGTACATAGTCAAATACGGGGACGGCAGTTGGCGTTTTTATCCTCAAATAGTTCTATTTGTGTCTTACTATGAAAACCGACACACACTTTTTGACAAGTCGAACGTTTCTACTGGGATCCTTCCTATGCTAATAAGCGTGGATGCAACCCACAAACAACGACAATATCCATCAAAATTTGGAAACGTTTAAATCAAGGCTGAAGTTGTGGAAGGTGTCATTTCTTGAGATAACCTTAGTTTGTTTGTTTGGTTCCAAGATGTTTTGAAGTACTTTTCAAGGGGTCATGGAGGAAAATTTTATGGTTGCTATTGTTGATACCGATTATATACTCTATGAGAAAGAAAGTAAGCATATAAAATAATAATGAAAAAAGCGTTTATATTAGATATGCCAATAAAAGTATTTTTGACATGCTCATTAACATTTACTATCTAAGTATCATTTTTTATAGTTATCGAGTAAGCTCTTCGTAATTAAATTTAGGAAAATCAAGCAAATAATAAGTAAGATAAAAGAGGATTTTACACTAGCAAATAAAAAAATAAATGAAAGTTTTATCTTTTTTTTTTAATTCTTTTTTTGAAAAAAATAAAACAACACAATGAAATAGCAATTTCCATATAAGACTGTTCAATGGTACAAGCACAAGTAAAACTAATTTATTAGGCCGTTTTAAGTTTTAATTCATTAGGAATGCCTATTCTAACAAATAACAAATATGTCACTATATACCTTATTGATTCAAAATCCAAACAGAAACAGATGATAGGCTAGGAGCTATCTCGAAGCATATATTAGAGGCAAACATCTATTTATTAAATTAAACTCATATAAGCAATTAAATTATTTATCAATTTACATCAAACTCATTTTAAAAATGTATTTGATCAGACACTAAGTAGAAACCCTGTTATGACTGTGAAGATCGTCCCACCAAGATACAGATAATCCTTTATTATTTGTCAAATTATATATATATTTTTATATAAACATTTATTTCATAAAAACATCATCATATTATTCATTTTCAAAAATACTCATTTTCTCCCAAAGAAAAGAAAATCATTTGAAACAATGTACTCTCCATATTAATCATGGTTTAGCCTAACATAATACATCTAAATCAATTGCAAGTTATTAAACCCATATTAACTTAATCTTAGTCAAGTTGATTAGAATCAATCATGTAATTCAATTACTAAGTCAAGTTGATTAAACTTAATCAATCTAATTTATTTTAGCACATTAAAGTTTATTTAGTCAAGTTGGACATAGATTGATTAACTAAGTTTATTTTATACTTAACTTCTATGTTTAATCTGGTTAGTTATTAAATTTATAAGTTCACTTAACTCATTCCTAATTGTATAAATTAACTAAAATATTATATTAACTATCATTCATCTATATCATTTTATGAAGTTTAAACTACTTTATTTTAGGTGAAACATTTTGGACTTAATGTGTTTGGGTGATATAAATCATAATTAAGGTATTACTACATGCTAAATTTGTGTTTTGAAGGTCTTGGAAGGTTACTTAAGGTTAAGGGATAAATTGGGTCAAGTTTCGTGCAATTTGGGTAAGAAAGATGAAGTTATAAAGGGTCTGGAAAAGTACATGAGGAGATACACAGGTACATGTATTCCCCTATGTTCTTTTAGGGTTGAATCAGTTTTGAGACTAGAGAGGAGCACGGGTAGATACATTATCCCATGTTCTTGGCTATGCTACTCTGGAAAAAACATGTCTTCTTTGAGTTTTTGAGGTCAGAGAAGAGTACAATTGGATAAAGTAAGTCATGTTCTAGTTGTTCTTCTTATCGAGTAGGTTAAATTCATGTGTTTTTAAGCAATAATAAGGAGCACGACTAATTAGGGCATCCCGTGTTTATCCCGAGGTCTTTCACAAAAATAGGGCATGTAATCTTTAACCATTTATCTACTTGTTTTACATTGTAAACTTAACACACAACATCTTATAATCAATGTAGAAGTTATAATCATAACTTACAACATCCAATACATATTATTACCTCATATTTCATTAAATCATCTCATTATACTTCTTCATTCTACACTTGTTTACACAACCTACTTTCTAGCATCCAATTTCATATTTCACTAATTTATCAAAAGCCTAAATATAACTAGTATCTACTCATCATTTTTACGCAATAACAACAATCAAAATAAGAAAAAACAACTTGACTTACTTGTTTATTGACCATAAGCTATTTATCTTCCACCATAATTGCTTCCTTGTAGTTTTTGATATACTTCAAACTTGTTTTTCATCTCCTATTTTCTTTTCTAACTTTGATTTTTTTGTGATTTTGTTGAAATTGAGGTTGGAAATTGATTTTGGAGAGAAAATGAAAAGAAGAAGAAGAAAAGAAAACAAAGGAAGAAAGGAAAGAAAAGGAAAGGGAAAAGGAAAGTAGAGGATAAAGGAAAGAAAAAGGTTATGGAGTAAAGATATTTTTAGGGTAGAGGTATTAAGTTCAAATCTTTCTGATAATTATATCTAGATCTAAAAATAATTAGAAAATAATTTGAGGATCGATTTAATAGAATGTAATAGTTTGAACCAAAAATCTAACTTTGAAGTTTAATTTATGAAAATATGATATTTAATTTGGATCTAAGCTTAAAAATTGATATTTTTAGATAGGTAAATGAATTCAAAATTTATAAGGATTGAGGAATTGGAATTTAAGTTAAAGTTTAGGGTTTAGGAATTTGCTAAACAATTAAATTACTAGTTCAAAGGCTTAAGGAGTTTACGTTGAAAGAAATATGTGAAACCTCAAATTTCGATTAATTATTTTCTAATTTAGTTGTATCAACTTATCTAATTACATCCTATAATTTACTTGATTTATTTAATCTATCTAAATTCAATTTCTAACTTAGGTGATGATTTAGGATTTTCGGCCTTTAAATGTTGTAATTAGTGGTTAGGGTGGTCTTGTTAATTATTATGAATTCGAAAGGAAACTTGTTATGATAGTTTGTTTTGCTCATGTGATAAATATGGAATCTATTGAATTAATTAACAAGTCTTAAGTATTGCAAGTCATTCAATTATGGGTCTATTTAATTCATCTTATTCTAGTCTTATTTGTCAAAAAAAAAAAAAACAAATATAGATGAAAAATATATATTTTACTCTTAAATAGATCAAACAGAGAAAATATAAATACAAATCAGATACAAATATGATACATATGAAAATAAGATAATTCAATCATCCCTATATATAATTGTTGATTGAATTAATACTTAAAGTAGCTTATCAATCATAGTTTGATAAGATAAATGGAATGACATTTCTTGGGCAAAAGCATTATTAAAGGAAATATACAATAAACTCAAGCACGTTCGGAAAGAGTTGAACATTTTGTCAAAGGAAGAAGGTAAAATAGATTAAACATATTTTTTTTTACACTAAAGAATCACAACTTGAGTAAAGACTCAAAAGAAATCTATAACAGGACAAGTTCTAATTTAGAGATTTCGGTCTTATTTTTTTGCTGACTGTGTTAGTCTTGCAGTTGGATATTATTGATTATACCTATATTCTTTATGAGTGTTGTATTTAGTTTGTATGGTTATATGCACTTTTGTAGGATTTCTTATAGATTTTGTGTTGTGAAAAAGGGATTTCCTTCACCTGTCAAATATTTTTTTCTTATTTTAATCCTTACTTTTTTTTTGTTTTTTATTGAAAGGAGAGAAACTCTCTTATTTAATTTGTTTTAGGGCCTATTATTTCATCATTTTCTAATCATTTTGTTATTTATTTGTATTATTTTCAAACAGATATTTGTCAAGAAATAAAAACAAATGAAAAATAAATATTTTTACTCATAAAAATCAAATAAATAAAATACCAATAAGCTACAGATAAGATAATATAAATATAAAATCCAGATAATCCAAATGGGCCTTGATCATGCCACATATACCTTTGTAATTTTACATGTGGCCTTGTATCTTATATTTAAATTTCTATTAATAAAATTTTGAATTGACATCTCCAAATTTGCAGGGGGATCAATACCAATCACCAACCTCTTTAAATAGGAACATTTTAGAGTGGTAAATTTGCCAATAAAACTTATTGCTGTGATTATATTGAAAGTATATAAAAAAATTTTTCATCATAAAAGATGAATTTTAATATGTCAATGACTTTATAACTTAATGGTATTTTTTTTAATCTCTCTATAAGAAATATTATATTCGGTTTTCTATTCTGTTGTAATGAAAGGAAAAAAAAACATTATAATAACGAACCCTAGTGTTATGAATCTTGTAATCATCCAAAAATTATGAATTTGGTGTAGTTAGGTAGTTGTTGCTTTTCATTTTCTGTTCCGTGGCCAATTGATGATAATTCAACTTATCTAAGATATGCATCGACAAGACAAGATCTTCCTTAAGCTTCTTTGGGTTATCTCAAGGAATCAATAAGGCAAAGGATTACTGAGTATTCGCATCAGTTTTAAACAAATGGATTCTCCACAATCATACATCATAACAATCCAAAAAAGACATGCGACCTTAACCACGTGGTCACTACTGTCTATCCAGCTAAATTCATTGTCCTGAATTATCAAGTATGGTACGGTACGGCTTTGAACGATTCATAATCTGACACTTTTGGTTTTTGATAGAGCAGAAGAACAACATGCTAGTCGATAAATACTATTTATTTATCAGACATTTTGGTCGCCCTCCACCCATTCATGTGCCCTCTCGGATAGACATGAAAGTTGAAGGAATGTGGAAGCTCGTTCGTTATGGATAAAGACCTTTTATAAAAAATTAAACTGAGGGACACGTGTTTTATTCTCTTATAAACTTATAATCTACACATAGATGTTTATTAAGTGTTAATGTTAATTAGGGATGCTTTGTATTATAAAAATTTATTCTTTTATTAAATTAAGTACTCTAGACAAATCAGAAATTGATATATACCCCCCAACTACCATTAATGCTTTGTAATGTAATATAGATGTGTTTCAAAAATAAATAAACCATTTAGTGAGTTTATAAAAGTGTCAAAAACTCATAATAGAGGTAATGTTTTTGGTTTGTTAGTGAATGAGATGCATATTTTCATTAATTCTCGTCAAATGTTTTTCTGGCATATCTCTTGAGAGTAGAGATATAATCAAGTTCAATTAATTACCAATTACTTAAATCCAACAAAATATTATATTTATTACAAGTCGAGCTTAAACTCGAGCTTTCCAATATTTCATTCAATTAATTATGTGTTTAATAAAGTTCAAATCGGATGCAAACGTCGGTGGAGTTCTAGTAAATCTTTGAATGCTATAATTGTATTCAAAAGTCATAAAGACCTGTGACACGGGATACAGAAAGGGCCAGTGAAACATGACTGAAAGGATACTGACTAGTATGCCAAACGAGAACGAGAGAGCTTTTTCTTGAGTCCTATCAAGTTCATTTGGAGTCTTTTGATGACAAGTAATGTTTGTTGTAGATTTGGATAAGGATGGCAGCAGATAACTCAAGGAAGACTTGATGCAGAGGATAGGTAAACTTTATTTAAAATGGTACCAAACATTCAAGCGATCAAAAGACCATGAATCACCAAAGGTTCTGAACCCTTCTTATTAACAAGTTTTGGGCCTTCTTTCATCGAGAGATGGAGCACATTACTTGAAGCGATCAAAAGACTATAAATAGTTTAGTCAATTGTTTGGAGTTGGGATTGATACACAGAACTTCCTATACATGTTATCTTCCACCCTTGACGTAGTTCAGGAAACTATTCCCAGGATCTTATCGATTAAATTTCTTAAACTTTTATTAGAGTAAAAGGTTGATAGGCCTTAAAGGTACTTTTGTAACTCTTTGCATTAAAGGTTGACTCATAAAAAATTGGATCACTTGCAGGATGACATGTGGGACTAATAGTAGTTTTTGTGTCAGCAGTTTCAAGATCCCAACTCTTCAACAGGGATGAACACAAAATCATATATTTGAAGGATCAAACTTTAATTAAATTTAATATTAGAATTTTTATATTGCATTTTTATATGTATAAAAAACATAATAAATGCACGTATTTATTTTTAATTTTTTATAATATAGTATTAAATAGAAAATAGTTGTTTATAGTAAAATTAAGCTCATAAAATTTGAACTCAAGACCTCATAGATATAAATAAATATAAAATTCAAACCACTAAATTATATATTTTTTAATTATATTATTATTTACTCATTATAATATACATATGATAAATATCTTTTTTTTTAAATATATATTTTTTTTTTCCAAGCCTAAGGTCCCCAGCCCTTATTTGCTTTCCCTTAGACCTGCACCTGTCCTGAATAGATTAAGTCGAATTGTCTAGATTGCATTTTTTTTTTTTTTAAACCAAAGATCGAAAAGGAGAAGGAAAAAAGGAAAAATCCACGTTAAAGCACCTTACGCAGATGTTGAACGTGGAACGTTCATCCTCTCGGCTTTATCAAACCAATATAAACCAAAATTTTCCATTTCTAATACAAATCCGTCCTTATTCAAACTCTAGAAGCCTAGCTCTTTGGAGCGTTTCAAATAAAACTCATTAGAGATTCAAAACCTTACTCTTGACATTTTATTCTTTTAAATCATTTAAAGTACGATTTAACCAACTTAGTATTCCATAGCATTAATTTGAAGATCTCCCTGTTGTTTTTTCCTTCCCATTGGTCAACATGGCATTATGAAAGCTTAATAGTCCATCAATTTGGATTAAAGGAAAAGGACAACATTTTAATAATAATTTACGTAAATGCGCCATGAAGTCGAATAAAACTTATCTCTTGAAAACGAGTTTAATTGCAGTCGTATGTAACGGCGACGACTAATCTTAACGATAAAAATGCACGTAGACGGCTTACAGAAGAGAGAGGCGCAGGATACTTGGGCTAAGTGTCTCGCGTGCTTATCCATATTGTCGTCACCGGATGGACTGATCAGATGGCGGAGTCATACAGCTGTCACCGGACGGAGATGGCTGAGTCATGCAGAGAAGATGGTCAAGTCATCCTCGTTGTTTTGCGACATCTAATGGCCAAGTTACGAGAATCCCCGTTCATGTGTCCCATGTGTATTGCTCGGATCAATCTGTGATGTTTTGCAAAAGCAGATGGCCGACTGAGTTGATTTCAAACTGGCCTTTTCAAGAATAAGTTTAATTATTTAAGTAAAACTTGTATTTTAAAAGCAACATCTTTATTATAATTTACTGTCAACTTTTTATATTGCGTAGTGAAATGTTTTAAAAAGCAATCCTAGTTAATTTAATCGTTAAAATAAATATAATAAATAAAATATTAATTATTTTAATAATTTAATCACAATTTGATATATTATGAGCTGTTGGATATATAAACCTTTAGATAATGACAGAATCGATCTCATTAAAATTAATAATAAAACTATAAAATTTACTTTGATTTTAATATCATTTTAGATCATAGCATTTTCATGATTTTTTAGTATTTTTTTCTTTAACCCCATTTCTTCTCATATAACAATCGATCAAATATACACTGATGTTACCCTATTGGAACTCCCAATATGTTTTTCATCGAGCTCCCTTTTCCTACTTTGAGTTATGAAACTTATGAAATAGCTACAATTTATAAAAAAAAAAAAAGAGATTAGGAAATTTAAGTGGGTGGGCCAAGGCTCTCTTATACAAATATATATATATATATTGGATATTATATACGATATGTAATAAATAAGAACCAATAAAATCTTAACACGTATTATAATAGAATGGATAGTAGCTAAATTACTACCATTATATTTCATATATAATACAAATATTAAAATTTACTGGTATTTATATATTATGTGTGTAAATAACGTAGGACATATAATATTTAATAAATCTTCTCGGAGGTTTGCCTTTACATTAAATGAGAAATTTCGCTGTATGCCCTCTTGACAATATTGATACATTATATGCTTGCTTCAAATTATTTCTAAGGTCATTTTAAGTTATCACGCCCACTCCTTTAAAATAAATTACCAGGTTAGTAATGGAGGTCATCAACTGGTTATAATAATCCTCATCTCAGCAGCAATGACCAAGATTGAAAATGAAGTTAGGTTTTGCACTGGAAAAATAAAGTCAGGCACGAGCTGATGAGTAATGAAACATATTGTTACTTATAATTTTACACTTTTCTCACATAATTAACATGGAATGACGTGGCCGTTGGATACTCTAAAGAATTAATTTCTTAGTCGAATCGAATAATTAATTTACGCCCATGTGCAATGTGCATCACCCACCAAACATCTTACCTAAAGAGTCATATTTTCCTAATATTCGAATCATGGCAAAAGGATACGTAAATTCCAAATGATGTCACACACATAAGGTGTTGAAACTACTTGAGTTAAGTTGGTGTAGTGTTGAGCTCGAGCTTGATTTGAAATTTTAAAACTCAAGTTTTATCAAGTTTAAAATTTTAAGTTCGGATCCAACTCAATATAATATTATATAAACTCGAGCTTGATTCAATTAAACTCGATTTATTAATAAATTAATTTTAATAATAATATTAACACTTAAATTCAATTGGAATTTGATTGACAATTGCACTCAACTTGTACTCGATTAATTTTGTGAATTAATCAAGCTAAATATATGAAACATGAGCTCGACTCAATAAACTACTTAGGTAGCTAGATCATAAGAGATTGACTGTATTAATCTTAAATCGAGCTTGAATAAATATTGAGCCAAGCTTGAATAATCTGTGAACTGGCTTGATTCATTTACACTCTAAAAAGGAATAATAAAAATAATAATAATGATAAAACTGAAGAGAAAAACTTATCTCATATGAATTCCATTACTACATTCCGCACTTTTAAAATTTAAGATGGTTATCACATTGATAATCATTTCTTGTCCACTAGGTTTATGATGGGTGAGCTGAAGGCAGCGGCATCAGTTACCACATTTAGTAAAATTTCATAAGAGAGAAGACATATTTATGAGGATTGTACTTAAATGGTCCAAATCAGATAAGCTAATGTCTGGATTATTATCGGCCCAAAAAAAAAAAAAAAAGTGCGTCGATTATTGAAGAAGATTTCATGAAATTTGTATGATAATTGTAAGAAAACTTGTGAAAAAAATATTAATTTCTATGGTTTTCACTCTTCCTCTCTATTTATCTTGGGTTAATGTCTAATTTTGTACTTGACTACAAGCCCAATTAGATATATGAACTTTCAAAAGTTTAATTTCATATCCAATAAAACTTTTGGTACCTCTAAACACTACCTCACTTAACTTTGTTAAGTGGTTGTCTAACACGTGTCCATTACTTCAAAAAACAATGAGAAAGTGGATAATGTTTAGAGACACGAAAAATTTAATTGGTTATGAAATTGAACATTTGAAAGTTCAGATACGTAATTAACTTTTTTCGTCAAAGTTTAGATAACAAATGGGACATTTTCCCATTTATCTTTTATTATTACTATTCACTCTTTCGTAAAATCTTAAAATAATCTTGCCCCCTAGGTATTGAACTAGGAAAGATTTTAATATAAGCTTTATACATGAAATTTGACACTTTTTAGAAGTCATAATCAAATTAATTTACAAACAAAATTTAATTCCACATGTGATTAGGTATGCCAGTTGGCTTACAACAAACGGATGAGAAATGTGTATTAAATTAAAGGCCGCCTGAAAAAGGAAAAAAAAATTACTAAAATAGGTTTGGATTGAACAAGTATTAGATAGAACAATAAGATGAAATGTGATTACTATGGTAAGATAAGCAAAAATCATGTTTGAATTTTGTGTCTACATTTGTAATACATTTTTTGCATAGATTCTTTAAGATAAAAATTAAAGTTTGATCATTTTTGACATGACTTAAATAAGACGTATTGTATGTATCATCTTTATCGATAAAGATTAGGTACTTGTAAACACTAAAAAGCGGTCATAAGTGTACTAGGAGGTTGTCCGGCGAGGCCACTCTAATGTTTAAGTTAATCTGTGAGCTTATGGAGGGTCAAGCATTGATAAGATAAAAACCAATTGGCCAACTTGTCCATTCCCATAGAGGGAAGGGCTTTATATACTTTATGGTCATACTAGAATGAGGTCCATTGTATCTTTTTTATTTGGATGAACATTCATCTGGTAGCTGACTTGGTACCCGAGGTGAAGTCTTGCTTGATGCTTGAGGTGAAGAAGTGGTCATTGCATAGAGTGTGGTTGAACTGATTATGTTCCCCCTACTCCCAAGATGGGATGTGGGTATTTCGTAGCTACTGGACTTAGGCGAGTTGATGGAGATTGCTCGATCTTGTGGAGGTGGCTTGTAGCAAGCTCGAAGAATTTTCTCAAGGTTAAACCATAGGGAGGTTGTCTGCCAATCTCTTTAGTTAGTGGTATAAGTAGTACCTTGGTTTTCCATTCTAGGTGAGACTTAAGGCATTGCCTAGCATGTACCCTTCTTGAGCAGGTAAGACTGGTGATTTCCTATGTCTCATGACCCATGTGTGTTAGTAGTGGACCGAGTGGGCTGTGGCTTATGTTCCATTGTCAACACTTGCCTCCCACTCTAATTGTGCGAGGACAAGGAGAGTAAGCAACTTAGACTTAACTCATGAGGTGGATTCAGATAGTCATTGCTCTTTCATCTAAGTTGCATTCCCTAAATAGCTAGTATTGTCGAAACTTGTATCTTTCGGGCTTACCATGTTTTAAGCTGGGTTGTTATCATAAGCCTTAACCTTGAAAGGCTTGCTGAGGAAGCCTCGTAAGGTTTTCAAAAGACGTGATGAGAGTTATGACAATCATGATGATTGTTCCTAACATGTGGCGGTATTAGTGGGTCCATGATGTTTGGACCACATTGTTCTCGAGTTCCAGGCAGCAAGTGATCACTTCATCTCCCTCTCTATTTTGGTGGGAGTTCTTCACAAAAATTCTCTTTCCAGTTTCTAAAATCAAATATTCTCCGAATTTCTTTCTTTACATCATTCGTTGATCTAGGAAAATGGCGAGATTAGGTAATTCCAGCACCTAATCTTTTTCTTAGGATTCCAAAGGCAGAGTGCACTAAGTTGTGGAAGTGGTGGGGAGAGGTGAGTACGAGTTTAGGGGGCTCGAGCTCCAGTAGAGGAGGTAAGTCGTCGAGTAGAGGCTTGGCCTCTGTGAGTGGCTATGAAGAAAGGGGTGAATTTACCATGACACATGTGAAGAAACAAGCCATCCTGGACTTAAGTGCGTATGTCGTGTTAGCTAATAAAGTCAATTAGTTCCTGGTGGACAAGTAACCTTTGGATGGTCTGGGGAAAAAGCTCGTCGTCCCTCCTGCATACTTAGGCAATAGATGGATTTGGTATCAATGGGATCAATAACAAAATTATGGAAAAGGCTCTCCGAGTGATTAGCTAAAGGAAGATGCAGGTGGGCCTTAAGGAGTGGGAGGTCATGATGCCTTCACATGTCGACCAGGTTTGCTTTCTTGGTTGGCGAAGTTTTGCCCTCTATGGCAACACATTCAAATTTGGCTTGAGGGTACCTTTCTCTACGTTCTAGAAGGATTTCTTTAAGTACCATAAGCTGTGTCCTACTCAACTGTTGCTTAACATTTGGCACATCCTGGTAACCTTCGAGTCCATTTGTTTAAGCATATGTGTGTAGCTTACCCCTATTCCATTTTAGAGATATTATTCGTAAAAGAGATCTAAATTTGGGTAGTAGTACTGTAACTACAGTAATTACACACCTATTATAATCTAATAATTTTCAATTTCAAACACAAGTGTAATACTTAACCGATCAGCAAAATCACAGGGTGCAATGCAATATTTTCTGGAAAGTCTAGCCGTGTCCATAGAGAGCTAATGGCTAATTACTAGAAACTGAATTTTACCTTAATCTAAGCAATTGAAAGTTCAGATTTGTGATTAATCTATGAAAATTTAACTAAAAATTGACTACAATTGGTTGTAAAGGATTAAAATCGTATGTTCTAGCAACAACAACGAGGGATATGGGTTTAGGAGATGCATATAATATATGAATAATGTATTTATATTCTCATTTGAAATGATTCATGCTTCAAGTTGATATATTAAATTGATTACTTGAGATTTAATCAAATTCACTAACAATTACTCACCTCTCGGAGTAGCAAAATCTTTCGTAGCATAAACTGCCCTACCAAGGTAATATATTTATGATTATTAATTTAATAGCAATTTGCTTTCACCAAAATTACTATTCTAGTTAAAACTACAAAATAAGCATCATCAAGTGACCTAAATTTGCAATTCTAATCGCATAAAGATCAGTGAAATCTTAAGTCTCATCATAGGCTTGTATATCCTTATGACAAATCTTATTCAAAAACCTAAGTTTTACTTGTGTGGATCATTGAATTACTCTCGGGTATCTTTAATCCTATCTATCTAATCTATGTTGATCAGACACAAATTAAATAGATCACAAGTAAAGATAATTAAATTCCCACTTAATCAATTTCAATATCAATATGATTCATTTATCATTCCACCAAATCCATTCATGCATATTCGTAATGATCATTGAAAACAACATCTCAATATACAATTAAGTAGTAAAAATGATAAAACAGAGATTGAAAACACCTTAAAAATGATTTCTTTCCATAAACTAGAGTTTCCAAATCCATAACGCCACAAATGTGAGCATTGCTTGATTGTAGCTAAACCCTAATCGCCTCTAAGTTACTAGAACATTAGGGTTTTAGTGCCTTAAGGGAAAAACAAACACAAACATGATCAAAACTCTCTTTTTCTTACTTTTCTGATGATTTTCGAATGTCTCTATAACAAAAAAACCTCAGAATATAGAAGCAAAACATTCAAGCATTTCATCTAATTTTTGCAATTACAAAACGTACGCTGGTAGTTACAAGATCTGCGTCGCGGCGTTGCTTCACATCTGACCGGCCTTCATTGTTAGGATCATGCCTCTTAACTTACGCTGGCAGTGTTGAAGTGGATCTAGCCAGCGTTCGAATTCACTTGAGATTACCCAAGAGTTACACGACTTGAAACACAGGCACATTACATCCCTTGCTTTGTTTTACATTGGCACGTACGCCGGCGACTTTGATTCCCAGAAAACCGACATACAATGTGAAAATTCAATACTCATGAGTTCTTCATCCTTACGCTGGTTGTGTGGATCCCAGTGTTAAGAATTTGCATTCTGTATGACATGTAGGCCAGACCAATGCCGGCAGCGTACAGGTAGGCTTGGTCGACATTGATTGAAATTACAGAAGCTGGCATCTTTACTGTCTCACGCTGGCAGCGTTGAAGGCTGCCTTAAGGATTTGTCTACTGTGCCTATGCTACACCGCCACTACGTAAGCGGCGTAGGTTGTCCTTATGCCGGCGTTGCCTTATTTTCTACTCAAACTATATGTAACTTCATCCAATTGTTCTGGAATTTATTTGTTAAGTCCTTGTTAACTTGATTTCACAAAATTTACACGAAGAAGTACAAATTCCACTAGATTTCAACAAAATCTATAACAAATTGATCCGAAAAACATGTGTAAGATATGAGTTCATCAAGTACCTTACAAAGCAGGTGAAGGGCTTGTACAAACTTCTTGACGATCTTATTAGCTTGAATGGGCGAGACTTAAAGAGTGAGTTCTAGATGGTCAATGTGAAAGAAGGTGCCCAATATGAGTTAGAATTATGCGAATTGATTTTTGTTGGTGTAGTCTCCTCCCTTCCATTGCGATGTCTATCAAGTTAAGCTCTAACGGGAGATATGCTTTTGCCGGATGACATCTGTGTCATTTTCTTTAAAGTGAGTGAGCTCGCATTGGCAAGTTTATCTATCTTTCGTTAATGTTGTTATTGTTGTTTTTTATATATTTGTAGATGGAGATGATCAACATTGACAAGCTTCTCCTTGGATTGTTGACCAATAAGAGGATGAATACTTTGACAAAGAAGAAGGCACCTTCGAAAAGGCAAGCTATTGGTGATGGGGAGCAGGATTGTCCTATTATTGTTGTGGAGGATATTCAAATTGTATTGTGTAGAGTCCCCATGGGCATGATTAGCACGGTGAGAGGTTCCTGTTACTAACCCCAGTTTGCAGGTTGTGCGCACTCTGCCATGGCTTCAATCTCCTAAAATGTAGAGTCTGCCACTACGCTCTCTGGCTATTGTTTCTTCGATTGGCCACGCATCTCCCAAGGTTGATGCTATTGGAAGTAGTAGCAATTTTGACCCAACAAGGTTAGTTGCTACTAGAGATCGACCTTGCTGGGGGCTCTATAGAGGTCGTGGGAGAAAGGGCTCTAAAGTAGGCTGGCATGGCTGTTGATAGGGGAATGTTCGAAGACATTATTGTCATTGAAGATAAGGGTAAGGTGAAGACCTTGTTAAGCAAGTTGAAATCCAAGTTTTAGGTTTTGGACTTCTTAGCTTGCAAATTGTATGAGGTGCTTGTCTTTTCTCTTTCTTTTCTTCTTCTTCTTTTTTTTAAATTTTTTTTATTTGTCGGAGGCTATGGTAGCTCTCTCTGAAGTCACGAGATACACAAAGTCGAAATAGGGGAGGGGGAGGGGGGAAGGGGCGATAAGTTGATTATTTTCACCCTTATAGTGGCTTTATCATTCAATCTTTTGCAAAGGCATTGGCATTCTTAACTTGATTTGCTCTTGATAAAGTGATGTAGAGCTAAAGAGATTGAAGGCTCGCATTACCAAGCTGGAGAAGAAGGCTTTTAAGGAAAAGAGGGAGAGGATTAGGTTGTAGAGTGATGTCATTAAGTTGATAATACAGAAGGAGAGATTGGTGCATGAGGTGGAGTTGATAGCCTTACAATCTCAATGTAAGGTTGCTGAAGCCAAGTGAGAGCAATCTATTTTGAGGCAAAATTTGGTAATCTCGAGAAGAAGTGGAGAGATGTAAGGCAAGAACAGGATGCTTTATCTTCCCTATTGAAAAGGATTACTGTAAGCTTCAATAGGCTAAAGGGGAAAATAAGGTGATGGGCTCGAACTGGAGTGTCCTCAAGGTCAGTTACTTTTCTCTTTGGCCCTTTATTCTTCCTTCCCCTCTCTCTCTCTTCAAATCCACACCCCCTCCCCCCAACTACCTCTCCCCCTTCTTTTCTGTTTTACTATTTTTTATTTATAGGCTTAAGTAGCAAACTTGGAGAGCGGGTAGGTCATTCATGAGGCAGCTAAAAATCATGTGCTAGTGGAGCTCTATAGGACTCAAAAGTGGAGGAAGCTCTAATAGATGATTGCAAGAAAGAACACCAAGGTTGTTTTTGATGATGTACTTAAGCAATATCCTAATCTTGATCGTGGCTTCTTGGCTGTCCATCTAGGTGAGGCTACCACTGAAGTTGATGAAGAAGATGAGGAAGGAGATGGTAAGAAGATGAGCATCGCTTAGATAAGGGAGGTTACAAGGTGGGAGATGCTGCTGTTGAACAAGGCATAGGTATTACCTTAGTTGCGACCCAAATGGGTCGATCAACAAGCTCCGATGCTATAGTTCCCAGGTCACGTTGGTACCTGAGTCTTGTGTGGAAGGCCAGACTGATGTCGTTGGTAGTGTCTGCTAAAAGGCCAAGAGGAGGTTTATCGTTGTTGACCCTTGACCTATGATAAGCAAAGAGATCTTTGCTAACTGCCTAACTAATTAATTTTCACTTTTTTTTTATTGTAATGCGAGCTGTGTTGTTAGCTATCTTAATTGCTCTTTGGCCTTCTTGTGGCCTTTATAAGATGTAAAACTTTTCCTTAATGAATCTTTCTTATTGTTGTTCCTTGGGTATTTTGATGTTTTCTTTCCTCTCTTTTCCTTTGTTGCATGTTTATGGTCGCTTTTTGTTTTTCTGAAGCTTGTGAGGTCTAGTTAGTTGCCTCAAAGTTGCTTCTTTTTAGCTCTTACTCTTGTCTTCTTTGTAGTTGGTGCTCTATTTGGTTAGTTGAACGATGACATTGACTCTGTTAGGCTGTGCCAAGTGGCATTTTGTTTGGGGTATATTAGTTAGACTATCTATAGCCCTTCTTTCCTGATGTTTTGGCATTTTTGAGTCAGGTTGAGTTATACTTGAGATTCTCAAGATTTAGTGGCACTATGTGCTGCTAGCGCATGCCTTTCTTTTTCACCTATAAATAGTGCCTTCGTCCAAATGGTGTTGATCACATCTTTGAACAAGCTAACTCTTAAACCTTTAGTTGAACTCTTTCTTTCTTCTTCATATTCTCGTACTTTAGATCATTTCCTAATTAAGAAATTGCTTTGGTTTGATACTTTTCTTGATCTACTATGGTTAGATAGATTAAGCCCTCAGGGGTCATTGGTTGTAGTTTGTTATCGTTGTTGCTCTATTGTCTCTATTTAATAGAGCCAAATGCTTGAACTGCCCCTATTTTACGTCGAGTCAAGAAGCGATCAAGGTAACTATGTAGAGGTTAGGTTACTTCGTTTTGCTAGCTTCTAGTTTGGTCTAACTCTGTCCTTTATTTCTAAAGCTGGGTCTGAGCTTGCGTTTCTCTCTTCCTGGCCATGAGGTCGATGTCATTCGGCTTCAAAAGTTGAGATGGTGTCGTGGTATTACAATGGAAATGAACAGGGAGAGTCAGAGCTTATCCTCCTTCTATGGCTCAATCGTTTGATGGCTTATTCAAGGCCGAGGTTTTGTGGAGGGAGGAAGCGACCTTCTCTAGTACTCCAAGTTCCTTTCCTTGAGCCATTTTTTTATGGCAAGTGGAATGGAAATGCTAGGTACTTAGAGTAGGTGTAGCTTTATGGTGGCTAAGTATTGACATTTTTTATTGGGTAAGCCGCTCATTAGTTCTTCTTGAGTTTAAGATCCTTGAGTGAATACTACACCCGTTGCCCCATTTTCTTAAGGTCATGGTGTAACCTGGGTGCCTTATGCCGTTTTCATGATGAGTGGGAGAAGTTGAAGGCGTGGTGGAATGGTACTCAAAAAGTCGGGGTCATGGTAGCTTCGTGGAGGCTTAACTATGAGCTTATGGACTTTACAAAGGTCAGCCACAAGTTGAATCCACATAATTGAGTTGGAGTGTGCATTGGTACATTGCGACTTGCTCTTCTCATGTCATGGAGGGAGGTAGATACCTTTAGTTTGAAGGTCGCATCTTTCTCCTCCTCAAAGATTGCATACCTTCATAAGGTTTTAGACTTGTAGAGATTCATCTTGTAATCTTTTGGCTGGGATTCAACTTGTGGCTACCTTTGTAAAGTTGTAAAGATTGCATACCTTCATAGGCTTTGAATCAATGAACTTTGCCATGTTTTTGAGTTCTTTTTCTTTTGCTACTCTATAATTCGAGCTTGCATTCTGTAGGTCATGCATTTTATTTTACTCTGATTGAAAACGTGGATTTGCACGAACAGCTTACCTAAGGTCACTTTAGTTCATGGAGGGGGTTACCTTTAAAAAGGAGTTACCTAAGTTCTTTTGGGGTTTACCCTTAAGAAGGAATTACTCGAGCTCAGTCGACATAAGAGGCGGAGTTATTTGAGACTCTCGAATCCCTTCCGACCTTATCGTTTTCAATGAAAGTTACCCACTGAAGGGAGTTACCTGAACTCTTAGGGGAGTTACCATTAAGAGGGAGTTGCTCGAGCTCTGCTAGCACAAGCGGACAAAGCTCTTTAGAATAAATCCTAAGGCCCCTACTGAACATAAACTCTAGGGATTTTTAGTTCAAAGCAGTAGTGTGAGAAATCACATTGTCATTAAACTGTCATTTCATTCATAACTTCATTCACGAATTTACAAGATGTTTTTGAGATTTACGCATATGTGGCAGGAATACATCATATGTATTTGAAGAATTTTCTTAAGTTGTTTGTGTTCCAGGTCTTAGGTATGAGCTTGCCCTCTAAAGTTTCAAGCTTATACGCTCCATTCCCTAGGGTCTCTCTAACTCTAACTAGGTCTTCCCCAATTTAGTGCAAGTTTTTCCTCGAACTTTCTTGGATCTGATTGCCTTTAGTTATCTGCAGATTAGGTCTCTTGGAAGGAAGTCCTTGTGCTTAACCTTTTTATCGTAGTACCTGGTAGCCCGCTGTTGGTAGGTTGCCAGCCTCTTGCTGATGATCTCTCTTATTTCTTCTATCATGTCTAGTTCTATTTTTGAGCCCTACTTCCTTGATGAGCTCGTCATAAGTTTGAACTCGGATGTTAGGGAGTTCAAGCTTAGTGGGTAAGATAGCTTTAGTTTTGAATGCGAGGAGAAATTGGGTTTCCTATAGTTGATATCTGTTGGGTAGTACGGTATGCCCAGAGCACGATGGGAGCTCATCGACCCATTTATTACTTAGTTTGTCGACATTGGCCTTCAAGCTTTCTGTTATGGTTCTATTGATTGCCTAGATTTGACCATTCGCTTGGGGACGGCGACCGTAGTGTATTAAAGGTTGATCTTGTACTTGTCGCAAAAGTCTTTATCCTCTTCAAGTGTGAACTGTCTCCCACTATCCATTGCAATGGAGTGGAAGACCCCAAACCTTATGATGATATATATAGATAAGCTATTGGACATTTTTTTTTTTCAGTGACCTTCGTACTCTACTCTACCTTACTCTACTCTTTGCCTCGACTTTGACCCATTTTAGTAAAGTAGTTGCATCGAACTATGATGAACTTTTTCAGCCCAGCAGACACAGGGAAGGGGCCGAGGATGTTGAGACCCCACATGGCAAAGGGCTAGGTACTCATAAGGCAATGGAGGTTCGAGCTCGGGGCATACCTAATAAGTGCAATCTTTTGGCATCTCTCGTACCGTTGCATGAATTCTTTTATGTTGACTCGCATAATGGGCTAAAAGTACTTGGCCCTTACTACCCTCATTTGCAGGGATTATGCCTTGATGTAGTTATTGCATTCCCCAGCATGCAGGTCCTCTAAGACTTGTTCTCCTTGCTCAGGGGATAGTTAATGAATTAGAGGAAAGCTGAAACCTCTTTTATATAAGTACCTTGTAGTTCACAGCTCTATGCATTAGCCTCTTAGCATTTGTCTTGAATCTGGGTAAGGTTCCATCTTTTAGGTACCTCACTATCGGTATCATCCAACTTAGAAGGGTAGGAACATCATGGATATCGAAGATCCCATAAGTTTCACTTAGTGTAGATTTTCTAAGAGAAACTCCATGAAAATCTTTCCTTCGAGTTTGCTAAGGTCAGGTGTCACTACGGAAGTAATCTTGAAGAGTTTGTCGGCCTCCAAGTTGTAAGCTTAGGGTATTTTGATGATTTCCTGTGAGCAAATTCCTTGTTCAAGGATCGGACCATCTCTAAGTATTCAACCATCTCTTCATTTTTTGCTTCATAGGAGCCTTTAATCTATTGTACCACAAGCTAAGAATCTGAAAAAATTTTCAACTCTCCAATGTTTGCACCAATGTTGATAGTGGGCTTGAGCTCAGTGTACTCTGCCCCATTGTTGCTTGTAGAGAAACCAAATTTCAAAATCATAGCAAATTTTGATTTCAGGAGATTCGTTTAAGATCAGGCCAGCTCCACTTCTCTCCTATGTAGAGGATTCATCTACATGGAGGGTTCATACAGCCTTTTATCAATCTTTTTGCTCTGGTGGGCTTGTGTATTCCACCACAAAATCTAATAGTACTTGAGTTTTGATTGCATCATGGGGCTAATATTGTACCATGTAGGTGCTGAGCTTGATTTTGTACTTATCTGGACACGTCAGGTTTTTTTGAAGGACTGTCCTTAGGGGCACATCGGTGAGGATGATGATATGATGTGCTTGAAAATATGGGCATAAGCGTCGAGCTAATATCACTGTGTCTAAAGCGAATTTTTATAACTTTGTGTATCTTTCCTCTGCCCCCTAAATGTCGTGAATAACATAGTACACAAGTCAATGTTGTTATCCTTTTGCTCGAGTTATGATTGATGAGAGAGCTTGGTCGTTCACTGCAAGGTATAGGTGCAGATCCTCTCCTAGGATTGGGGTTGACAATACCAATGCTCTTGCTAGGATATGCTTAAGTCCTCGAAGGCATCTTGAGTCTTTTCGCTCCGTTTGAATTTTTCAGGTTTTTTGAAGACATTGCAGAACTCTAAGTACTTATTGGTGCTTTTGGGGAGGAATATGCTCAGTGCAGTTAGTTTTCCCATGAGTTATTGTACTTCTTTGACTGAAGAGGGAGGTATCATCTCTAAGATCGCTTTGATCTTGTCAGGGTTAACCCTAATCGCTATAAATGATATGAAACAGCCTAGGAACTTTCCCGAGGTGGTTGTAAAAGCACTTTTCTATGGGTTAAGCTTCATGTTGTAGAAGTAGAGTTGATCAAGGGTTTCTTGGAGGTTGCAGAGGCGGTCTTTCACTTGCTTGCTTTTCAATCTTGTTGTAAATGTAAACCTCCATGTTCCTGTCAATCTATGGTTTAAATACTTTGGTGATTAACTTTTGAAAGGTGGCTTTGACGTTTTTTAGCCTAAATGGCATTACTTAATAGTACTTTGTGCCAAAGGAAGTAACAAAAGAGGTATGAATCTCGTCAGTTTAGTTCATTTAGATTTAGTTGTAACCTAAGAAGACGTCCATGAAACTTAGCAACTCATGACTTAAGGTATTGTCAATGAGATGGTCGATCTAAGGTAGCAGGAAACAATCCTTCAGGCATGCTCTATTTAGGTCGATGTAATCTATACACATCCTCTATTTTCTATTGGATGTTACGACTAACACGATATTAGCTAATGATAAAGTCATATTGCATTCAACTTTTCATCGAATAAATCATGTTTAACTATTGTAAATTTTATAGAAATGAAATGGAAATGGTACTTAATTGTGTTTATTTTGATATTTTAGGTCTTCAAGGACTTATCATGCAAACACAAGCAAATTGGGAGAAGTTTGATGCAAATTTGGAGAAAAACAGAACCAACATTGGCTAAAAACAATTCAATACTGCTGGCTTTGAATGCAAAACATGCGACCTTCAACAAGAAACATCAACACAGCTAGCGTTCAAAGGAAATCTTCACCAGCATTTGGAAAAATTCAACATACGTCGACAAATGGAAGGTCTATGCCGCCAGCTTTGAGTCGGTGTTTTGTGCGTACATAATCGAAATTTTAAGCGCCGACCCTTGCATTGCCAGTGTAGGATCGAATTCAAGCCAGCTTTCATATTTTTCAATTTAATGCCGGCTTTTGGAACTTCCACGCCGCCAGCGTAGCATCCATCGTACATTCATAAATCACTTTCGGAAATCAATTCGTAAGACAATGCTGGCTAGATCCAAATCAAGGCCACCAATATAGGATCTGGCATGTCTCCCCTGTGACCCTTCATATATAACATCTTGTTGATCATTTGTTCAGAATGAAGAATCTTAGGCACGGTTTTTCTTTATTTTTCTCCTTAGCTCCTTGAATTAGAATTAGAGCATAGTCTAGTTAATCTTTTCTTGTTAATTTGATATCGGATTCCACACCGGGATTCAAGTGTAAGACATCATTTAGATTTTGATTTCAAGAATAGGATTATTTTGACAAGGTGATTTTATTCTTTTTCTTATGTTCATATCTTGGATAATGTTTGATACTTGTTTCTTTTGATCTTAATTTGGTTTTGAGTTGCGGATTTCAGTTATTTGATTGGTGATCCATGTTAGTGATGGAATCATTGTCTATATTCGAGTTGTTGATGTTAATTCACAGATCATGTGTCTTGGATTGATCTGGAATTCATGATAAATTAGGATTATAATTGAAAAATTCTTTTCTACTCATTTTTGTGAATATCTAATTTGGATTACAAATTACATAGGGATATGGGTTTGAAATTCGATTAGGGTTTGGTAATTGATATAGATTAGTCAATTAATCACTTTCTTAGGAAAATGGAATATTGATTGGCCAATTTAGGGTAATAGCTTACTTTGAGAAAAGTTGTTATCTGGTGCTTGACTTGTTTGAAAACTAAACCCACTGACAATTTGGATCTACAATTGTATTTCTGATCGATAGCATACATTTAATTGATTGTTCAGCCTGTTGGCTCTTAACTTAATCAATTTACAGGTGATGGAAATCCAAGATTTTTCTGTAGATTAGTCTTATATAAGAAAATTCAAAAAAGAGAAACACTTTTGAATTGCCTAGTTACAATTAGAACTGATACAATTGATATCTAGTCCTCACTCCCTATAGATTTGGCTCGATATTCACCAATTTATTATTATTGTACACGCATCCAGTACACTGGCCGATTAATAATACTGTGCATTTAAAGGAATTTATAAGACTAAAAAGAGTTTAAAAAATCACTTATAGAAAAAGCATGATTAGCTAACCAGGTCAGGTATTTCTCCTCCCTTATGAGTCTGACTCGTAAAAGCTTTTAGACCTTTTCATCAATGGTAGCATGTCTTTGAGTCTTATTTACATTTAACTAGTGGATAATTACATTTAGGCTGATACAAGGTATGTCGGAGGGTGATCATGCAAAGACATCTTTATTCGCCCACAAGAATGTAATCCAATTCTCTCTTAGGTCCAAAGGAATCGATGTCCCTACTTTTGTAGTGTGCTTGGGATTATCGTCTAAGGACACTTCCTCAGTGAGCTCAATAAGTTCACTATAGCGTTTGAGTTGATCTTCTAGCTTGGTGTCTACTACACATATGTGATCTCCTTTCACTGCCTTGAGATATAATTTTCTAGACTGTTCTTTGTCTCCCCTGCATATCCCCATCCTTATCCAGGCTAGGAATATAGCTTTGAGGTGGGGATGGAAGACAACTATGCTGAATATTAATTGTATAGGCCTTTCCAATATGATGTTGTATGGGGACCAATAGATGACCATGAGAAAGTCGATCAGGTGATGATTCCGTAGGGGCAGACAGGTTGGTTGTCAAACCCATATAGCTCGTGGTCATGTGGCCTTAGCTTGGGCCAGAATTCGTGCTTCATTTGCTCATAAGCTAGTTGAAAAGAATATTGACGATATTTCCAATGTCGATTAGTACCTCTTAAACCTAACCTCCAACCTCATATGCAAGCCAAGATAACTATGGTGTCCTATTGAAAGGTGTAGATCCCTTTGAAGTCTTTGTTGCTAAAGGAGACAGTGATGTCGACCTTAACTCTTTTAAGTTCTAAGTTCGTCACTTGTCATGATCCACTCGGACTTGATTGTAGCCCTGTTCAGGCCAAGGTCAGAGGTCCCCTTATGATGGTGTTGATCTCATAGGGGCATTCTCAAGTAGGCCGCAACGATTGATATTGTCTCAAGCACCGGCTCTTGGTCTTTCTCTTTTTTGTCGATCCCTTTTCTGAGCCAATGGCTCAAGTTTTTCCATATTATGGTTGATGTATTGTTTCGAAAACTCATGACATATGGCGTCTTCAATGGCACTTTTTAGCTGGTAGCAATTCTTTGTATCGTGGTTGTGATCACAGTAATACTTGCAATATTCCCTCGATTGTTTCTCTTTGAGCTAGGCCTTATGGGAGGGGGCGCTACCAAAAGCCTTAGCCTCTTACTTCAATGAATACATCATGTACATGTAGCTTTATAGGGGTGAACTCATCATACACTAGGAAGAGTTTTATCTTATCATTGTCCCTGAGACCATGATTGATCTCACTTTGGTTGTTGAAGTTGCAGTGATCTCTTGATCGCCCCTTGTCTCGATGCTGATTTTGTTCAACTTGAGTGGGCTCAACCTTGGCCTCAGTCCCTTCCTGGCATTTTTGGTGTCTTCCTGTCGAATGTATTTATACGCTTTCTCTATTATCTGCTTCGATGCGTTGAGTTTGCATTTCGAAATGGAGTCAAAGAAGGGACTGTTTGCAAAGATTCCTTGTTTGATGTCTTCAAGGGCTACACCCTGATTTAAATTTAGGACCTACAAGGATGCTTTATTGAATTTTGCTAGGTAATCCTCAGGGGTTTACCCTACCTTTGTCATATGGTGTGGAGGTATGAAGAGTTCTTCTTTGACGGTTTGCTCGCCATGAAATAAGCTACGAAAAGTTCACTAAGTTGGTTAAACGAACCGATTGTGTTAGATTCAAGCTTGTTGAACCATATTCGAGTTGCGCTTGGGGAAGGTCTTACACCAAATGGCATTCGAAAAGTTATATACTGCCATGATGGATTGAAATTGGGTGATGTGATCTTTAGGGTCGCTAGTCCCTTCATAGGACTCTAAGCTCCGCAGTCGAGCTCCGGTAGGGAGCACCTATAATTAGATCTTAGCTACAAAGGGTATTTTTCCAGGTATCATCTTGGCAGTAGACCCATTCCTAAGGCTTTCTTTGATAACCAATAGCCTTCTCATAATGTTTCTGATTTCCTAAAAGGCATGTTCCTTCTCTGAACTCGGATGGGCCTCCATAGCAAGGAGTATGCACACTTGGTCCTTGTGAGCTCGGGTCAAGCTACGCTTTGTGCAATCTATTTTCAGACATCCTTCGTCGCTTATAAAGTGATCCGAAGATCTTCGAGTTGGCGTTGAGACGTTCTTTGCTCCTATTAGGTATGTTAGGTAGCTCTTACTAGGCTCCTAGAAATAGTGGGTCTCTGATACACATTTGAAGTTGGTCTTGATTAGCTCAAGCTCTTACAAAGGCGTTAGCCCACAGTAGGGTCATGGTATGCCGATGATTTCTCTTTAGTGATGCCCCATCATATCTTGAGGGTGATTGGGTTGAGGAATTGCTCCATTGTGCATTGGAAACTCGTTCTTCCAATTGCAGGTTCTTTAACCCTTCTAGCTTTATGATTCTAGCTTGTAGGAGGGCATTATAATGCTAGTTCTCAACATTCTTATCTGCAAGTTGTCTACATATGTTCTTAAGCTCTAGGATATATACCGGGTCTAGAAAACTAGCATTGTCTATAAAAACGGTTTTGTGTTTAGCAGTGTAAGAACTCCATCGTCTGTTGGAGCAGCTGGTGCTTGAGTAAAAGCTGGATCGAGTTTATTCTTACTTCGTTGAGGTTTATGCGTCGTCAAAGTTAGAGGGACTTGTTGGTAATGATATGTTTTGGTTTTACCTTAATCTTTGCTTTTGGGTTTCCTACTGACGGCACCAAAAGGATCTTGCAGGTATCACCTTCATCGGTAGAGATGAGTACCTGTAAACATCGTAAAGTAGTTAGGGGTGCACCAAAGAGTTATCCGACAATGCCACCCCAATGCTTAAGTTAGTCCATGGGCTCATAGAGGGTCAAGCATTGATAAGATAAAAACCAATTGGTCAACTTACTTTTCCCTATGGGCTTGGCCAGGCCCGCATCGACGTGCTTGTTAAATGGGCTAGGCTATTTTGGCCCTCAGGTCAATTGAAAAATTTTTATTTTGTTTTATATATTAGTTTATACAAAAATTAGAATATTTATATATTTTAACATTTCATATCTATTAAAGATTAATTTTATTATTGTTTTGATTACTTATATATAAAAACAAGTTTTTCAAATGATTTATTAGATATCATATTACGTTTAAATCAATAAATATATATTTTAAAAAATGTTATAATGCTTGTGATGCATGTATCAATCTTTTTTCTTCCATAATATATAATAAATAATCACTAATATGCTATTATATTATTTTTATTCTTAAAATTTTTCTCTCTTTTTTTCTTTTATTTTTTTTTTTTTTACTTTTGGCCCGAGGCCCGGTTGGGCCTGTCATGGGCTAGCCGGCTTTGGCCCACAAGCCAAACGAGCTGGGTCAATTTGGCTCGCATTTAAATGGGCAAATGAAAAAAAATAGCCTTGGCTCACTTTTCTAAGTAAGTAAAGGGGCCACTTCGTGGGCCACGACTGGAATGCCCAATACTAGATGGAAGGGCTTTATATAATGTGTGGTCATACTAGAATGGGGCTCATCGAATCTTTTCTATTAGGGCAAATCTCCATCTGGTAATTGATTTATCACCTAAGATGGAGGAGTGATCATCGCATGGAGTGTGGTTGAACTAATTATATCCTTCCCAGTCCCAAGGTAGGACGTGAGTGTTTCACAGCTACTAAGCCTAGGTGAGTTTATGGAGATTACTTGTTACTGAGTTCGGTCTTGTGGAGGTAGATTGTGAGTGAGCCCGAGGAATTATCTCAAGGTTGAACTCATGGGGAGGTTGTTTGTTGATCTCTTTCGTTGGTAGTGTAAGAAACATCTTGGGTTTCCCCACTAGGCTAGACCCGAGGCATAATCTGGCGTGGACCCTTTTTAGGCTGGAAAGATTGATAATTCCTTGGGCCTTAGAGTTAATGTGTGACTATATGGACCGAGTGAGCTGTGGCCTATGTTTCACTGTCAATAAGTTGTAATATTGTTTAAATTTGATTTGATTCTGAGTGTCTTCATACAAATTGAATTGTAAGATGATACATGGACAACATGACATATGACTGTATACAAATTATTTATGGTGCTTTGCTTGTATTATGATATATCTAAACTTTGCATGTACCTATAGTTAAAACTTTTAGGCTCTTGATTAATATAATTTTTATAAATTATGCAAAATACTAGATTTGTATAGCATATAATTGGTGTAAAAAGACTCTTTTTATCACCCCACAGACTTGTTTGATACCTATTGTTTGTAGTACTTATGTGATTGTGTTGTGTAAATATTATTCATTTATAGCTATCACAGTCACAGAATGTGAAAATAAAACATAAGCTATTTAATAATAATATTACATATGCTAAATAAAATAAACATCGTCGACGAATGTGTGACATGTGATGCGCGAGTGATGTAGGCGGATGGATGACGCTGCTCGATAAACATGCTTAAGAAATAGCTTATAGTATGGTATAGGGTTATCATTTCTTAAACATATGTCGGCTACGAATTTTGGAAATAGATCCTTATACATTATTTTTAATTAATTTTTAAGCTACTAATTGAATTATTTAGAGTGTTGAAATAGCTTGTAATATTATTGTGATGTTATTTTTCCTTCTCCGAAAATCTCAACTTCTGGGTAAAGGAAATTAAAAACTTTTTTTGTAAGAAAAAAAAAAAAAAAAGAAAATAAGACCCTTGAAATGGTGTTTTAAAGACATAATCTTAATAATACTAAAATATATCACATATAATGATTGTTTTGATTATTGGTTAGACTATGTTGATATAACATAAGAGATCACGGTTCAGTTTTTGGCATACGCATATATAATTTATCTATTTATTTATTAGTTTTGTAAAAGAGTGTTGTACTTTAATGCGGAATGGAAAAAGAGTGTTGTACTTTTTTTGACTTTCAAATTCAAAAATGCAAAAAGACATAAATTCATGAAGCTAACAAGAATCAAACGCAATCCCATTTCTAAGGATAAAATCTACCGACTACTGCCCTCTATAACTTTATATATATTATTATCTTTATAATATTTTATCTAACTCATTTAAAATCGCATCCATAATACACGATTTCAAATACCCAATTCTTTTGGTTTTTTTAAGGCTCTATTTGTGGGATTTTTTTTTTTTTGCAAATTCTTTACCCCTTAACTATTAATTACTTATGATGGTATCACAACAGGACAAATTAATAATAAATAAATATATACGTGTAGGAACATAACAAAATCCATATATTTTAGCTCTTATGGTTAGATAAATGGGATTTTCAAAAGCCCATTTGGTAATACGACTTGTCTATAAACTATACAACAAATTGCTTTACTCTCTTCACAAAACTATATAATTTATCCAAACACCAACAGAAATGTTCATTTACGGCCTTTACGTATTCATGGGTTTCCTGTAACCCTTGAATGGTTATAAGGGGCCACACCCTTGTTATTTGATTGTCTTTTTGTTTTATCTTTTCCATTTGCGAGAAGGTAGATTAGACATGATTGCATATGCTATGCTATGGCGAAAAGCCAAACATGGTGCTTATGGGCATTTCCCCCCAGATTGGGTACAAATTAAGCTTGAATATTAGTTAAATTCGAGGAAATTTTGACGTTGATATTATTTAATTAGAAAAAGAAATGTTTTTCAAGTAAAATGAATTCAAAGATATTTATTAATTCGAATTCAATTTTATTGTGCGTTAATTCAAATCAAGCTCTAATTTCATATAAATAGTAAATACCGATATCTAATTCTAGTGAGTGATATCAAAACCTTTGTAAGAGGTAGCTGACTAGCTGGACGCCAAAAGATTTACTCTCCATGAGTTCTTTTGAGATATTGATGAAATTATTGGTAGGGTTCTAGATGCCCCGAGATTGGCCAGTTAAAAAATATTTTGGCTTGGCTTTCCGGCTGCATCGCTACTTCCCTGTACATAAAATCATTAAATTCGAGATAACAATTTATATGTTGATCGACTAAGTTCTATAAGATCCAATCCATCGTCCACATGTGCAAGCTCAGTTCAATTTGCTGTTGGGTGCTATTCGACGTTGTAAAGTAAATATGGCCGTCAAACGTTATTGTCCTAATAAAATAGATTGGGTAAGTAATATTCTACCTAATAAAATAGGGAGGGCGAGCCGCCAATCTAAACATTAGGTATTGTTACTCTCAGAAATCCTTCATCCTCTATAGAGTTCAAAAATCGAACTCAGGACCTGAGGCTTTCGTTTGCCCCAAAGGTAATGCCTCTCACCAATTGAGCTGACTGCCTGAGGATAATAATACTTGATGGCCGGCTCGTCCTATCAGCGGGCAGTTAATGCGATTGGATCTTTATGGGTGATAGTGACAGTCGTTACATGTACAAATCAAGAAAAATTATAAAGTTGTTAACTACTTTATGGCTCTTTTCACAATAACAAGTTCTTGACATAAAGTCAACGTCGTCTTTTCAAATAAACAATCTTGTAAGAGCAATCGAATCAGAACTTTCAAGTTTTCTAGTCATGGAGCTAGCTTCAATATTCAAGGTTAACTTATTTTATTCACTTTACGAAATATTATTTTTTTTATTTTTAACTACTTAAAACGTTGACATCTTAAATAAATTTACTCTAAATATTGTTATATTTTGATGTAATTTACCAATTACTATTTTGTTTGATACCAAAAGCACTCATGATTTCATATACCTATACAATGAAAGTTTTACATAAATTATTGCGGAAGAAATTAGTATTAGTTTATAAAATTGTGATAGTGAATAACAAATACTAAGCATTACTAATTAAAATTTTTTAAATCAAATGTTAATATTAACTGGACTCGATGCATTCAGTGCTTCAAGGTCCTTTTCAATAATCAAGACTAGGTACATTATTCAGCAAATTCAATTGACTGCAACCGTGTGGGAATAAGCCATCTTCCTTCACCAGATGAAGCCCGCAGTATAAACAAAACAGTCATAAAGTACGGTCAGCTTTATAGACAATACATCTAATCTGCAACTTAATTACTAAATTAGCCAACCATATGTTCTTATAACAACTCCAATATAATATTAAAAAGAGGCAAAAATAAATAAATTAATCATTCACTTCAACTTTCGGTTTATATTTTTTCGCCTAATCCGTGATGTATAAGATAAGACAAAATATGCATCGTCGTTTCGGCACATTTCATAAATGGAAGTCGTTATCGAGGCTTTAGTTTACATGTTGCTCACGGTATCTTCGAGGAATATAATTATTTAAAACAAGCAGAGATTCAACTGGGAAGGTATCATATTTCAAGAAGTTGCGTCCAAATTTTTCGATCCTTTTAATTAATCATATAATTTCTTGGAGAAATGGCTTTTTCACAAGAAATCGATTTTAACGAGCCGCAAACACACACACACACAAACACATTAGCAAATACCAATATCTATGCTAAAAATGGTAAAATGAATTTAGTAACTTAATCACATATAACATGTGGAAATTTTTTACGATTCTATCAACAGAATTTTAATGATCACTTACTATTAAATTACAATAATTATTTATATATTAAGTATTTCAATAGTATGATCATTATTCGATTAAGTATTTCAGTAGTACAATCATGATTGGATATGAACTTAAAGTAAATAAATAACCAATAAAATTAGCTCATTAAAGGAATGATAGGAGCACATAATTTAGGATGAACTACGCCGAAGGTATTAACGTTTCGAAGTAAGTTTATTTGAGGTATGGACATTTGAAATAGTTAAAAAGCACTAGCAATATTATATAAAGGGGGTCAAATAGAGTATCATCAACTAACATCGTTTTATTATTGATGTGGCATTAACTGCCATGTGGTGCTTACATGGTATTTTAAAAAATAATAAAAAAGATAAATAACAAAATTAAGAAAAAAATTAAAAACTGTGAAAACTAAAAAATTAAAATTAAAATTAAAAAAAAGAAACAATCTCTTCTTCCATCATGGTCAAAATTTCAACACCATCTTCATCAACTTCTCTATGGAAGGCTTGGCTTTGGGTGGAGACTGAGGACTCGTTTGGGTTTGTTGGTTGGATGGCATTAATAGCGTGGGTCAGACCGGTTCAAGGTTGGTGTTAATAATGGTTCTGATTTCGTTTTGGCTTAACGCATATTAGAGTAAATGTCTATGCTTGTTTAGCATAAAGTTTATTAAATGGGTGTTTGGTGATTATGTTGACTTGTGATGTTGGTTGTTTTCGAGTATTGATTTTGATTGGTGTGAGCATTTGAGTTTGAATTCTGGAAGGTATGTGATTGTATTTATGATTGGTGGTGGAAGTGTTCGTGGGGGTTTGTGTATGTTAACTCGGCTTTGGTAATGGTTATAAGTGTGTTGGAGGAGGTTGAGAGAGATGATGGGTGACAAAGGGAGACAGAAGGAAGGAAGCTTGGGATGGAAAAGGAAGAAGGTTGAGGGGGGAGGAGAGAAAGAATGCAACTTTCTAGAGAGAGAGAGAGAGAGAAAGAGAAAGAGAGAGATTGAGAGAGATTGTATGTAACTGTTCCTTGTCTTCCTTTGTCTGGTGAAGATGGTAACCGACTCATTTAATTAAACCCATGGCCCAAAAGCTTCCATAGATAGGTAGGTACGTGATGGCAATTACTGGTGGACGCCATGTGCCAAGCCAACTAATATGGTCCCTTTCCTACCTATCTCTTTCTCATGTCCATCGCTACGACATACCGACCTCATAATTATGAATTTTTGGTTAGCTTGGCGGGGTTAGGTGCTTATAGGACAGAATGATTGATAACTTAACGATTGCGATCATATGTTTTGTTCCGTTAGTTAGGAGCACAAATAAGCATGCTTGATGAGAAAGTTGTCCTCTAGTATCGAATAATTTATTTCGATAATCTTGCAACTCATGGATAAGCAGTGAACAGCTCATGTTTAGCATGTGCACAGAGAAGGCAATCGACCAACAGATTGGTTAGCGAATTAGACGTGTTTATGGGCCATTGGTTCTCATATACTTTATCAGATTCCTCACGGTCTCAGTAGCATTATTATGCAGGATATTCTGGGTATCTCCATTCCTAAGATGTGCGTTTAATTGTCTATGGAATGTATTCTTCCCTTTTGATGAAAAAAAAAAAAAACTTTTAGGTACTATAAACTTTTAAATTTCAATATAATATTTTTATAATTATAAAATTTATAAGTTCTTTTTTTTTTTTGAAAAATTTCCTGCATAAATGCACCTAAATCATGGAAATTTGTTATCTACTTAATTTTTTGTTATATCTTCGAAAGTACTTTTCAGAAGGCCTCTTCAAAACACATTAATAACAAAAACCAAAATTATTTTAGTAAAATATGTAATTGTATGTATATTTTCCTAGTTTTATATAGGTGGACAAGATAAATCTGAAGTTAGAGCTGGAACAAAAGAATATTCCTAAACACCATATATAATTAATGGCCAAAGAAAAAAAAAACGAAAAAACACCATAGAGAATCATGATAATTTTTTGTGTTAATGTGACTTGACGTATTTAAATTTTGATAAAATTAGGTATCCGAACTTTGAAAAAACAAACCAATATTTTAAATCCAGAACTCAAATAGAAGTTTTGATTTTACATGCATGGAATTCAGAAATTTTTGATTCTTTAGAGCCCAAAACCTTAGTTTAGTCTATTTGGCATGAAAAACCTAATCGCATACATGAAAAACCTAATATTAATTAATTGTGTAGCTATATAATACTAGGTGTTAATTAATACTATCTTTTATGATATTTGGAATCTAGAAATAGTTTTCAACATTATTATCTTGAACTAATTAATAAATTGTTTGTATATTTATCAATATTTATCTGATATCATAAAACTATTTGTCTTATATACATTACAATTACCTAGTCTAGAGTTCCACGCATGAAATTCTCTAAATTTCCAACTGACACATGGTAGAGAAGTAGAGCTCAAGCTTTACATTCCCTCATTAAATGATTGATGGTGACATGTTTTGACTAACACACACACATTGAAGAAGCATACCTATTCACTTGTAGAGGAAGCTATTTTCACCTCAAAATTCTATAAGTTATTCCAAATATTATAGTATCTTATGTAAGTAAGCTCTAAAGTGATCCTTAACAAACATTACAACTCACACATATAAAATACTCCTAAATTTCACTTGAAGGCACCAAAAATTTCTAGCTCCATTCTTCCTTCACACCAAAATCAACAATAGCAATTAACAACACCAAACAACTTCTTTCACCCATTTTCAATTGCCTAAAGAAGTTAGACACCATCTTCTACTTACAAAACACTTAGAAGAGAAGAAGGAGGAATTGCTTACTCTCATACTAAATCAAGTACTGGCTTCTTGGTGCATAAGAGAAAACCATCTTTAAATTTCACTCAAAGCCAAGGTAATATCTTTGTCCCTAAACTATTTTTATAAAATGCATTAGAAAGTATGACAAACTTGGAATCACCTCAGAATGAGAAATAAAATACCCTGCTTTATGCATATACTCACTCATGTAATATGAGAACTAAGATAATGAAGAATGAAAGAATTACCAAATTTGGAAGAGTAATAAGAAGGTCTACACTCTTAAATCATTGAAGATATGATCCGACCTAGTTTAAAAACACACATAAGAAGCCTATGAACAAATTCAACTTCACTAATATAATGATTTATGTGATAAACATAAAGATAGGACTATAATAGACACTTATACACAGCTATCTCAATCAAATATGAGTAATATAGATTTTGTATCATAAGCTAAAAAACAGTCATAATTCAAGAAAGAACACTAGTTATGGTCATGATCATGGTCATGATCTCCTCATAATCCTAAAAATAATATCAACCATGGTCGTAATCTTAATTGTGATCTCCTCTATACTAAGACTAAAACCTATCATGGCCGTAACTTGGGGAGTTATCTCCTCAGAAAATAAATTTTATACACATCACGCCCGTCATGAACCCCGTGATTCTTTTGGACCTCATTTTCAATACCCATCACGACCGTGATAACCCCATGGTCTTCATTGTGCCTATATTTAGCTTTGTCATGGTGGTGCTATAGGGAGCAATCTCCACGGATTATGAAATTTATGTTGACCATGGCCGTAGTGACTCCGTGATCCTCTCTGATCCAAATCTCAATGCCTATTACGGTCGTGATAGGGACCTTTATGTCCATGAAGTAGAAATTTATACATATCATGCTTGTGATCCCACCCGTGATCACCAACCACAAGCCTCATCACGCCCATAACCTGGCTTGTGATGCAAGTGGAGAACAATTTTCTCTCATCACTGTCTGGACCATGCCCGTGATACATTGTCATATTTCATCACCACCTATATCATGCCCATGACCTATACCTATACTTTAAGACCTTGTAATCTACAAAAACCCCTTGAATAAACGAAAGACAATCACAGTAGGGGATTAAAGTTTTGGAATCTAACTTATTATAATTCAAGTGTTTGTAATATATAATTTAGAATCAAATGACTAAACTTAAGGAATTCATACATAAGTTGAAACATAAATTTTAGTCTTCATAAGATTTTAAGGATATCAAGTGTGGACTAATATAGATCATAAAAATATTAGCGGGTGTGATCACATTTACTAAAGATACATATCTAAAAATAAGATCAAGAGAAACGCAATGAAAATAAATAATAACGGAAGATGCGGCCGAAGGAGAAACAATAAACGAAGATTGAGTTTAATCTCTAAGACTTAATAAAATGTAATATGAAACAAGTAATAGAAATTAGAATTACAAAACAAGAACAACAAGCATCATAGTATACTTTCTAGATCCTTAGGAAAACATGGAAGGGAAATATAAAACGATTAGTTTGACTTGATAAATGAACCATATTAGAAATGTAAAAATAATGCTAGAAATAATAAAACCCAAGTTTAGGACACTTAAACACGAATAAGGCATATTACATAACTATATGTATAGTGATAAGTATCTACTATCCCATTTCATACCAGAAACAGATTAGTTTTTAGGCTTTCCAATAGATTATTACAATAAGTAAGCAAGGATCGACAGGTGAATAACTTTGATCTTATTATATTATTTATACTTATAGTATAGTTGCATGTGTAATAATATACTAAACTATTATGTATGTGGGGATGGGAATACCGTACGCTCTTTGGTGTTTGTTTGATTGCCAAACTAAGATAATAAAAGTGATAATCATTTTGTATGTTACATATTGTATGAAATTTGTTGAAGCTTGTTTGTGAGTCGTATGATCGCTTATAAACATGACTCAATGTGAATTGAACCTATAATACACCCACCATGCATTACACAATTTGCATTTGATGCATAAAAGAAGCGGTAGTGGCTACGTATTAGCATTTCTGCTCTTAGACAATGCTTGGTTTTTCTAAATGAAATTTTCTTAATTCTATGCAAGATTACCCTTATTTTGTTCGGTTCCATGAGAACTAAACTAGCACTAGAAGGAATGCTGTCTGGTATCGACGTGAAAGGGGATAATACTTAATAGAGTTTCTTTGTTCCAAGGGTATGAGAGAAATATTTGAAAATTTAATTGTAAGGAGGTATAGTGCCCATTCCTTCTTAGTTCTTTGATTCTCCTCGGCATGGTATCATAGATTTTCCTCAAACCCTGATGAGAGAGCGTAAATCTCCATCCTATTTAGATTCTAGTTATTTAAACTTGTACTTATGTATATGGTTGATTGTCTCATTGCATATGCTTTTTAATTATACTTGTTTGTTATTACTTGATGTGTAATCTGAATTATCTCATTGAGCTGTAGTTTCGCTTATCCTCCAATAGTTTTATGTAAGAATAATTCATACTGCGAATGGGCTAAGAATGTGTGGAGAGAGTTCTTCTTTAATGATGTTCTAGAAGATAAGAAGATAAGTTTAAAATACAAACTATATGTTTAGTATATGAGTTTAAGACTTTGCATTGTGAGAGATAAAATTATAATATGAATTAGATTAATTGTATAATTATTTGTGTTTTGTATTAAGTAGATAGTATCCAATATTACCATTTGGTGGGGATATTGATTCTCTACGATCTAAGTAGACTGTGAGAAATCTTATTTCCTTAATTATCAATATTTATTTATACAATTGAAACTTGTGTAGTAAAAAATAAGTAGAGTTTTGCAACCTCCAACTTATAAAACAGTTCTCATATTATTGGTGCACACGTGGTATTATAATTTCATATTAGTCCTACTAGCCCCTTTTTGAGGCGTGACAGATTCACCTCATGTTCATCTTAATTGTCGCCAGCTACCCACTCATCCTCTCTCCCTTGATCCTACGACACACTCAACGGTCGGAGACCATCTGACTATAAGTAACCATCTTCTCTCCACACAAACGGTAATGTCACCTAAACTATCTTTCACACTTATCCATCACCTCTGAATTAATATGATTGCTAACTTAGGTATTGGATTAGTCTCGCAAAACCCAACCCTAACATGCTACTATCCATATTTTATTTGATAGATCTATAGTTCTTTGAAGTAAACGAACAGTGGATTTGCAGTCATCGACTACCACACAATGCAAAGAAAAGTCGCCTGTTAAAATATTATTGTAATTTTATTCTTAAACAATAAACATTTCGGTTTAACTATTTTCCTTATACTCCTTGCACAATTAGACAACCGAGCCAGATAAAAAAAAAAAAAATTTCTCCCTATCATACAAATTTTTTTATTGACTTTATATATAATTATTTACATAAGTGCCATGGATGTGATGTCTCCTACATTGTGTATTCATATTTGCGTGTGTGATGATATTTTGACTTTTTTTGCCCTTTCCTCCTAAACTCATGGTAAATTACACATCCTTGTGGCATCTAGTTTTCTAGAAATTAGAGGACGAAGGGAAAGAGTATGAGAAAATATCTGTTTCATGGGTAAAATTATTTTATCCAGGAAAACAAATAGGGACGTGGATAGAAACAAAAGTATCCGGTATATATATAGAGACAATATCAACCACAATTTGAAAACTGTTAAATCGAGGATTCTAGCTGGTTTATCCAACTTATTTTTACCACTAAAAAGGAGGAAAACGAACGGAAAGTCCCATGAAGAGTCCATTCCGTCAATCGGAGGGGGTGGTGTGGAATCGATGAGCTCCGAAGGCATAGTGCCAATGAGTTAGATTGTCTAGAAATATTTTATCAATATTTATATGCTCTTAATCATTTTAGATGGTATATCATATTTAATTAAAAAATTAATTATTTAACTATTAAAATAAATATAATAATAATAATAAATTATATGAATGTCTAGTTAAAAAATAAAAAATAAAAACTTTCTAACTTATGCAAATCACTACCTAAAGGTTTAAAAATATCAACTTATTTTATTCTCACTATGGAATAGATAGTTAAATGCAAGAACACATAAAGTTCAAATAATTAATTATAAAATTTGATAAAATCTCAATAATTTATTATAAAAATAATCCTCTAAATTTTAAGAAATTAATTATAAAAATGAGGGATAAAATTTTGCTATTCTTATGATGTTGTTTCATTTTTGTTCTGACAAATAAGTATTTGATACGTGTTTTAAAATAATAATTATTGTTTGCATTATTTGAAGATATATATATTTTTTATTTTTATACTTATCAAATACTTATTTATTGAGACACAAATAAAACAGCATAACGAGAATAACTAATTTCTATGGTAAGTTTTAAATATCAAATTTCACGACTAAAATGTATAAAAAGTGGTGACGTCGAATTTCCCGAAACGAAAAAGGAAATATTCATATACAGTACAAATAACAAATCCAGCCAACTAGCCAAGTCATCACGAAGATGAAAGCAAGGAAAATGTTGAGAAACGACACCGTTTTTTAAAAGAAAATAAAGAGGGAGGAAGCTGTATCAGCATTCTCCAGAGGGTCTATAAATACGTGGCCATGTACCCGTGTGTTTACTACTTCCAATCTCTCATCGTGGTGATAGACTCTATATAACAAATTTTTAAATCCCACATTGCCCTGCTTCTTCTTCTTCTCCTTTATCTCTCTTTTTTCTTCTTCTTTATCATCCCCCAGCACAACTTTTCCTTTTTTATTTCTTCCTTAAAATATTTATCCAGTCATATCCTCGCTCAAGTGTTTGTCTTGTTCATTTCTACGTTAAATTTCTTGTTGTGAAGGGAAAAAGAAAAATGTGTGGAATACTTGCAGTTTTGGGTTGTTCCGATGACTCTCAGGCTAAAAGGGTTCGCGTTCTTGAGCTTTCCCGCAGGTTAATCATACAATCTTTTGCTAATTCTTCACCATCTTATTATGTAGTGAAATTAACAAGGGAAGTCAAAAAAATATGTAAGCATGTTATATATATATATATATATATATAATTTCTTTTCTTGTATGAAATATATTTTTCTATTATGAACGATGAGAAGGAGGTACAAGACCATTGGCTTGTTCCTTGGCATGATTAAATTCTCATGCTGATGCTACTCCTTAATATTTACTATTTCTCATAAACACATATAAAGATATATACTTTTATGTGTGGATATATATTTTGTTAATAAGTTCCAAAGCAGGTAAATATTTTCCATTCGTTTTCTTTTATATCATATGATCATTTTAATACGCATAACAATTTGAGTTTTTTTTTTTCCAGTTATCGTGGAGTTTGTTATTATTTCTACGTAAGCAAGTTTGATTTTTTGGCCAGTAAATGACAACTGGCATCTGGCAAAAAGGCATGCAATTTCATTTTTTTTGTTCTTCTTTTTTAATTTTCTTTTTCACTCTAATTTAAATTTTTCATACCCCAGATTTTGTAAAATATATATGTATATACACACATATAAGATACAGAAATCAAATTGAATAACTGGGTAAAAAAGGAAACCTAGGACAAAGTCTTGGATACTGTACTATGGTGCTAAGCTAAAATAGGAAAGAAAAATATATATTTTTGTGATCCGAACGTGGGACCCCCATTTTATTAATTCAACGAATGCCAGAAGTTTTAAATGAATAAAAATATATAAAATTTTGGTAAAGTTTGAGTTCATGACGGTAATGACCTAACATTTTTCCAGGCTCCAGGATCCTTCAGTCGTTGGCAAGCGATAGTGACTGATTGGAATTGGGATTGTAGCTTAAAAAAGGAGTAAATTCAAAATAAATGAAAATGAAAATGTTTTTTTTTTTAATTTTAATTTTTACTCTTTTTTTTGAAGAATTTATAATTTCTGCTAAACGTTATATGTTAAATGTAACAAGTGATGATGTACTTGTATTGTACTAACATAGGTTGAAGCATCGTGGTCCTGACTGGAGCGGGATCTATCAAAATGGAGATTTTTATCTAGCTCATCAGCGTCTGGCGATCATTGACCCTGCCTCCGGTGATCAACCCCTTTTCAATGAAGACGGGACCATAGTTGTCACGGTATTGATTTTAAAAATACAAAAAAAAATATTTTACTTTTGGGAAAAATATTTTAAACAAAAAGAAATAAAAATATTATATAGAAATTTTTTTAATAGCGACTGATGTGTACATCTGTTTTAATCTTCAATCATGGAAAATATTTAATGAGTCTTGCTTTTTGGTTGTTAATTTATAAAAAAAGTATGTGATTGAAGCGAGCCAGGACCGTTGAAAGATAGCAAAATTTTCTAAAACTTTAACTTAGTTGCGCATGGCATCAATTATACGTTTTTAACGTAAGGTTCTTGAATAAGGAAGAAAGAAAAAGCTTTAAAGCTATATATATATATATAAACACACTTTTTCCATGAAATTTTTAAACACCGGATGGTGTCTTCATGACTTCATCTACACCCTGTACTTGCTTGTTGCCGTGTATAAAAATTATTTGACGTAAATTTTGCTTTTTGATTTTTAATTTATAAAAAAAGTACGTGATCGAAAGGGATATGGACGTGACACCGTTTGAAAGACGTCAATTCCTTTTCTATTTTCAAATTTGTCTTAGTTGAACATGGCATAAATGACAGGTTTTGAACCTAAGGTTCTTGATTAAGGGGGGAAAAAAAAAGAGACTTCCTAATGCCGACTAAAACAATGGAATTCTAGGTGAATGGAGAAATTTACAATCATGAAGAGCTTAGGAAGCTTTTGCCAAATCACAAGTTCAAAACAGGCAGTGACTGTGATGTTATTGGTCATCTGGTAAGGTTCCTTTCAATTAAATTATGCTGCCCATTAGAGTAGGTCTCTAGACCATGTTGGCTAAAAGCTACTTGTTCATTTCGTTCTGCTTATTTTGGGGATCAGTATGAAGAGTATGGAGAGAACTTTGTGGACATGCTGGATGGAATGTTCTCCTTTGTGCTGTTTGATTCCCGCGACAGAAGCTTTATTGCTTCGTGATGCGATTGGTATCACATCCTTGTATATTGGATGGGGGCTTGATGGTAATCTTTCTTTTATTTTTATGGCGCTTCGTGTCCGTCTTCTTTTCCCTCACTGTTTTTCGGTTATTGGGGATTTTGATGAGGTTTTTCTCTCGTGTTTTTTTTTTTTTTTTTTTCTCTTTTTGTTTCAATCAGGTTCGGTGTGGATATCGTCTGAGCTGAAAGGTCTGAATGATGACTGTGAACATTTTGAGAGCTTCCCTCCTGGTCACCTCTACTCAAGCAAACAAGGAGGATTTAGAAGGTGGTACAATCCTCCATGGTTCTCCGAGGCAATTCCATCAACTCCATATGATCCTTTAGTTTTGAGACGTGCATTTGAAAATGTAAGACATGGTTTCATTATCTTAACATAATCGAGAATTGCCTTAGCAGGTATTCCTTAACAACGACGTGGCAAAACTTCTAATAGATGGACCTGTTGTTGTACCATATAGGCTGTGATCAAGAGGCTTATGACTGATGTTCCCTTCGGCGTCCTACTTTCTGGTGGGTTGGACTCGTCGCTTGTAGCCTCTATTACTGCCCGTCACTTGGCTGGCACAAAGGCTGCTAAGCAATGGGGAGCACAACTTCATTCATTCTGTGTTGGTCTTGAGGTGTGTAATGCTTTAAAACATTCATATAAGATAGATACGACTTGTATTTTAAGTAAGTATTTCGTCATCATTGCGCAAATCGTAATCCATTGGACAGGGTTCCCCCGATCTGAAAGCTGCTAAAGAAGTTGCAGATTACCTTGGGACCGTCCATCATGAGTTTCACTTTACGGTTCAGGTACTAATGTTTATTCCCTACATCTTCATGTCATCGCCTTTTAGTTTCATAGAACACTGATGATATGTTCATTAATTTGGTAGGATGGGATTGATGCAATTGAAGATGTGATCTACCACATCGAAACATATGATGTGACAACCATTAGAGCAAGCACACCTATGTTTCTTATGTCCCGTAAGATTAAATCCCTTGGTGTAAAGATGGTGCTTTCTGGGGAAGGATCAGATGAAGTTTTTGGTGGATATCTGTACTTTCATAAGGCACCTAATAAGGAAGAATTCCACCGTGAAACATGTCGCAAGGTGATGAAGGATATAAATATTGAATTTACAAGTCTTTTTTCTGCTTGAAGTAGCATATATTGTGGAAATAATATTGTATCTATTGACTTTTTTGTAGATTAAAGCCCTCCACCAGTATGATTGCTTGAGGGCAAACAAAGCAACTTCAGCTTGGGGTTTGGAAGCCCGAGTTCCCTTCCTGGATAAAGAGTTTATCAATGTTGCCATGTCTATTGATCCTGAGTGGAAGATGGTAGGGAAAAGACGAGCTAAAATAACTCCTTTCTCCTTATAGTTCAGATTATAATGTTCACAGCAGCTAATTGAAGAACTCAAACTTTATAGATTAAACCTCAAGAAGGACGTATCGAGAAATGGGTTCTTAGGAGGGCATTTGATGATGAGGAGAATCCTTATCTGCCAAGGTTTGGACTTTGAATCATATAAGAATTAAAAACCATTAGTTACAGTCGAACTAATCTATCCTCTTTTTTTTTTTTTTTTTTTATCACGCAGCATATTCTCTACAGGCAAAAGGAACAATTTAGTGATGGTGTTGGCTATAGCTGGATAGATGGCCTCAAGGATCATGCTGCTCAGCATGTTTGTACCAATTGCCTTGCATGCTTCGTTGTTGTCTTTCAATCAGTAATAATAACATGTACTTTAAGTTGCGAAAGAGAAATTTACGAGTAGTATTGTATTTTTAGGTCACTAAAAATGATGCAAAATGCTGAACATATTTCCCACACAACACACCTACAACCAAGGAAGCTTACTACTACAGGATGATATTCGAAAGGTTCTTTCCACAGGCAAGTTTAAATGGTCTATTCAGACTAGTCAGTGATGAATACACACACACACACACACACACACACAGACTCATCAAGCTTAATGGTCTAATTGCATGATCTATGTTTGATCAAGCAGAACTCGGCACGGCTTTCTGTCCCAGGAGGAGCAAGTGTGGCATGCAGCACAGCGAAAGCTGTTGAGTGGGATGCTTCTTGGTCAAAGAATCTGGACCCCTCGGGCAGGGCCGCTTTGGGTGTTCACCTTTCCGCTTATGAGCATGTTCCATCTGTCAACGCTGGAATGGCACCATCAGAAATCCGTGGAAACTTACCAAGTATCATGGATCTCCCCGCCCCTGGTTTGGCAATTACAAGCTAGTATTTTCCATCAATGGAATGCAGGAGCATCATCCGTCGTTTGCAGCATTACTTGCTTTACTACTTATATATATATATAAGTCACATAGGCAGTACATAAGTGATCAGGTACTCTATAATAGTATTTCCACTCTAGAGTGTTTGTAGCTTCATCCTAGTTTTTTAAGTGTGTTGTTAATGTGTAATTCGGATATATATTTCCTTATTGTACTGCTTGAAGATTTTACTGGAAAGCAGTACTAAATTGGAACTTCAAAGTGACAACAAGTTCATGCCGAAACGACTGCACTTCAATACTATTATGTATTTGTAATCTCATGATCTCTAATATGAGAGACCTAAGTGTTGTTTGAATGTTCCATTATATATAAGAAGATAAATGAGAGCAATAGCTCACCACTTGTTTGTGTTGATCTTAAGAATACTAAGGAACAGCATTTAAGTTTTGCATATGATTTGTACAACCTGTACCTTGTTTAATACTATGATATACCATATCTAAACATGTGACAAGCCAGGTTTGTTCTATTTAATCAATCTTCATTATCTAAATATTGTGCTAAGCATAAAATCTTATATGTTCCAAATGTAAATGATTAAGGTGCCTTTTGTTTGTATATGATCTTAGTTGATGAGTAGTCTCGGTTGGCACAAATTCCATTGGAAGCAACATGAAATTTGCAAGGAAAATCCAAATTATTCATTCAGTCAGAGGTTTATATCACACATTGACAATCTACAGCTCTTTTAAGTCATTGTTCATAAGACAGATAAGAGGATCTCCTAAAACAGAAAGAGATTTGAGTTAAGTTAGCAAAGTCCAAGTGCAAATACAAGTGCAGGGAATGGCCAAATTGAGTCGGTCCATTTCTGTCCTCAAACAAATTGGCAATTTCCCTTTACATGATTATGAATGGTGCGCTTCTGCATACTCTCAAAATTTCTGACTACATATTAGTATGCCATATAGCAGCTAGTCGAATGCTGAAATGTTACCGTGTTAGTAAAACAATGCAGTGTAAAATAATTGGTTCCAGGTATCAGGCAACCCAGGAAGGCACCAATGGCTACAGTCAGCTGAACGGCCAGGGTTAGCTCTCTGTACAGGGCTTAACTCGCCACTATAGATTGAAGGGTGGGCATCCTTTCGTAGAGCTGAAAGCATTGTTATGTCTAGCAAATAGGGAGGATTATGCATACCACCAAGCACCTCATCAACCACTCTCATCTGCTCAGGATATGCTCCTGGGTATGTGGTTCCACTCATAGGCGTCGTCTCTCCGTAACAGTTTTACTAGTAGCTGCTGTTGCCCCGGCACTCCAGTCAATTGGGCTGTCAATGCAATGGCAGCTCAGTTAATACTCTTGTGGTAATCTTTATAACCATTCGAGAGCAGTTTTCATGAAAGGTGGCATATATATCAATATATGGATAATCGTCACATATGGTATCTCAATTATGCCTAGTTTTATAATTAACTACCTAAACTTTATAAATAATAATTTTTAAAATACAGGTAGTTAATTGTGCACATGAGCAAAGTTTAGGTATTAAATATGACATTTACACTAATTTTTATTTGTCTTTGCAAACTACATACCACTCCTAATAAATCTTAAGTCCATAGGGACCAAGCCCAACTCAGGACCAATGGTAAAGCATCATCGGGTCCAGTTTAATATTAGCTCGCTTTCCAACGTTGCACAAGTAACATGTATCATTGGACCGAATTTCTAGCTACGAGGTACAACTTCCAAGCCACAAAGTCAAACCAATACGCATGCCAATGTGTGCTTTTTTTTTTTTTTTTTTTTTTTTGTGAGAGAGAGAGAAAGAGAGAGAGAGAGAGAGAGAGAGAGAGTCACTTGTAATGGGTTGGAGAGATGGCCAGAAAAAAGACTTGGGTTCTGGTCCTATCTATGCTTGCTTCAACCCACTTGGCCCATGTTCTCAACGCTCTTTCCATTGCAACCAAACGATCCATGTCCCGGTAATAAGTTCCACCCGACTCCATCAAATCCCACCTGCACATATTACATTTCCACCCCAAATCATATTCAACTTATCTATTCACAACAATATGCTGGTAATTGGAAAGTGAATGGAAATATTTAAAAGTTTCTTCTTAATGATTTAGATTCTCGATCCGGCGGTGTTCAAATAAATGGACACTAGTCCTTTATATTAATACACTATTTAAGACCATCTAAACAAATATGGAATGCTCACCCTTGGGAGGAACCCTCATGAATCCACCAATGCCCGGTGTTAAACGACAACAAATCAGCATTCCGCCACTCATTTCCATTGGCAGATATCTCTTCAAGCTTCAAGACTCGCTTACCTTCCACCACATCTACATCCACCAAATATGGTGCTTTATAGAATGCCACAGTGACACCATAATCCTGCCTTAGCAAGACAATACTCAAAATTAGTATCTATTGCCAAATGCTAACTTAGAAAAACTTAAAACCATTGTCTCATGGCTCAGTGGTATGAAAATTGTTTGTCCAACAGGATGAAATGAGGTTTTCTTTTCTGAATACCTAGATATGACATGAATTGTTTGAAATAAATGTCATCCAGCTAGCAGCAAACAGGAACAGCCCTAAAATGGTACAATGCAAGCTGTTTCAAATAGAAAGGGGGAAAAAAAAAGGGGAAGATGACAAAAGAAACTTGCCAAGGACCCACATGACTGAAGCATCCTCAATGTCCATGAACCGTCATCATCATCATCTAATTCTCTTTTTTTTAATTGAGGTCCTTCTAACAGCCGTTAGATTAATGGTATCATGACAAGAAAGATCTAGTCCGTTCAAAACATCTCTACACTACACTAATGATTGTGAAATTCCATTACTGCTCCCCACCAAGCCACTTTAAAATGAAAATCAATAAATTAAATGAAAAAGGAAAAAGCTCATTTCATTTCAGTTCTGGTTTCACTTTGGCAACATTTTCAAATTGCGGTCTTATCAAAACCCCCATATAAATACATAGTTACACATATAAAAGAACGAAATAAAAATGGATCTGGTCTTATCAGAAAAAGACAATCCAACCAGATCCGTGATTCTATTTCCCATCACTTGCATCTAAAGTGGTGAACTGAGTAATGACTAATTTGCAGGTTTTTCACAATGACAAAGTGGAAAAAGAGGGGTACGAAATGGGACTTACCAAGAACTTGAAAGTAGAGAGTGGCAATCCTCTATTCATTTGTGTGCGCACATTAGGAGCAGTAGCTGAAATCATACAAATCATTGATTCCCATTGGTTTTTACCAAGCGAATCGCCCACAAACATCAATGTCTTCCCTTGCATTTTGGTTAAGAAATCAGCCCCATTAAACCTACATCACAATGTAAACATTAAACCATCACAATACACAAGACACACCAATATTGATTCAAGGTGCCCGTATCCTCAGGAAAACATTTACAAATGTTGTTTTCATCTAGTACAAGCTAGCATTGCAACTTTACTAAGGAAGGGGTTATCCCACCTAGTCCACAGCGTTAGCAGACTGATATTCATATCACTCCATTACAAGGGACTCGATTGTTATTAGGCCAAACTAGATATTAAAGAAACCATAAACCACCCCAAGCCCCAGAGAAAAGTAAAAAGAAACCATTTTCCAAATCTCAAATAGAATATTTCAGCTTTCAAAGACCAATGTAGGCCTTATCTACCAGATCCAGAAAACATTTTCTGCAAAGCAAACACACACTGCTTCTGGGTCTGGGTCTTGACCCATCACATGTAAGAACTTTAAGAAAGTAGTGAAAAAGATGGTTACCTTGGGAGTTCACAGTTGAGCGGTCTCCATCTATACTTGAGATAAGTAGTGTCAGGTCTGCCATACATTTGACAATTGAACTCTGGTTCAACTGCTGGACAGTCCGAGGATTCATACATAGGATAAGTGTCGTCACGTACCCAGGTTCCAGTAAACAATGCACACCTGGTTTGATTTGCTCTTAAAGTTGTTGGTCTCTTGTTGTAGTAATGGCTGCTGTGGTGGTGCTTCAAGCCGAACAGTATAGCTGAAGAGGCCATCCTCCATTGAAGCAAAAGTAGTAGACAAAGAACTACTATTCCTACTAGAATTTGTTCAACATGGCCTAGTGCTTGAAATGCCATTTTTTTTTTTTTTTTTTTAGAAGGAAGAAAAAAGGGGGAAAAAGAAAGAAATAAGAGAAAGTGGGGAACTTTGGAATGGGATTACTACATTATTGGGTTCTTGTTTCTTACAGGATCCTGTATGGGTCAATACAATAGGACAGAACAGGGCAGGACATTTTTTTCTTTGGTCAGTTTTTTTCCTTTTTTTTTCAATTACATTGGGAGGAATACTGGTATCAATTTCCTCTTGGTTCTGACTCGAGCCACTAGGAAGATATCATTAAATTATACGATTATTTGTAGTTAAGTTTTGTATTATATCATATGTTTATTTATTTTTTTTTCAGCAACTAGAATTAGGAAAATTTTAATAGGTAAATATCACACATTAGCTTTATCTATTATCATAATTAATTTTGCAAAATTCAAAATTTTATAAGATGCTGCAATTGGTTATCTGAAAATTTTATAAAGTAGAAATTCATTAAATTAAATTTTATATAGTTAATTATATAAATAAATAAAATAAGAGCACATACTCAATTTTAATATTTAAATAGTTTTTTGAGAGCTTATTATTATTATTATTTATGAGATTAGAATATATATTTACTCATTAGCTATTCAAACATGTGGCACATTGGTGTTAATAATTCTTTTTTTATGAGATAGGTTCTATAAGTAAAATTTTATTGTTGGGTAAATGATGAATTAGTATAATGTCATTTGGATAAATAAAGAGCATATTGTATATTTTAAAAATGATTTATTAGTCAATCTGTACAGTCTGACGGGTACCAATAAACCCTTGAGTTTAGATTGGTGCTAAAAACTCCTTGTATTAAAGTCTGATTTCTATGAAAAAGTGAACCTATGTAAACCCTTCTTTTCCAACATAGGAGTCCTTTTCTTCTTTTATTTATTTATTTATTTCTCTTTTTATGCTTAAGGCTTTAATAGAGACGGTTACAGAGTAATGTGTGAGACTCTAAATAGTTCAAATCTGTTGAAATCATTGAATAAAAATCAAGTCATTTAAACAATTTTTTGAGCTGAACTTAAATTTATACTTGTTTGGTAATTCTAGTGGACCTTAAATCTTAATTTAATTTAATTGAGTTTTAATAAAAAAAATTAATTAAAAAGAAAATAAAATTATGAAAACTAATTGAGCTAAAATGGACTAATCAAATTGGCTGAGCTCAAGTTTATTAAATTGCTAATATATGCCGACTAGTGGTATTATCATAGATCTTCTTTTAAAAAAAAAAAAAAAAATTCCTAACATATAAATTCAGGAAAAGTTAAGGCAAAGTAAACCTTAAAGAATTATTCCTAGCATAGAAAAGAATATTTCTTTTTCCAGAGAAGGGAAAAGGAATACTTTTAACTTTGGATGAAAACATGCTGGATTTTGTTGTCAAGAAAGCATGACTTTAGGAGGAAAATGTTCTCTGCTTTCCTTTTCAAATGTTCATGAAAAACGATTCCATTCCCAAAACTCGGTTATTAAAGCAGGATATCATTCACTGATAGTTGATTACATTCAAGTCAAGTATGGAGAGCAAGCATGTGCATTTTGTGCATGTCATGTACATAAACATTGTTGTTTTTATCCAATCCTGTTTTTATAGAAAAAAATGGTTTTCGGTGTATTATCATTCTATGTAGTAAGCACCACTTTAATTACGTAGGACAGCCAACCAAGTTCAAGGTTTTGTCTTATGTGAAAAAAACAAAAAAAGGTATTTCTATGCATCAAAGATATCTACTAAACGTTTAGTTTCTACGGTATTAGAATTGTTATTATTAAGAAATGGAATAAACTATAATAGGATTTATATTTGCTAATATTATTAAAATAAAGGTATTTTAAGAAAAAAGAGTTTATTTCGATATTGAATTGTTATTTAAATTATTAGATAATGAATCACTATTCAATATTTTTTAACTATTATAATCAACTAAATATTGACATAGTTTTTTACAAAAAATAAAATAATAATGAAATTGCTATTATATTGAATTGAACTAGTATCCAAGGTTGTCAACCGAACCTAAAAAGAAATTTGCTATTACATTGCTTTGTAATACACCTAAAATCTTTACATAGAATCTACAGAAAATTAATAAAAAAAAAAAACGAAAAGAACAAATGGAGCTTTGGATTTTCAGGACACACGAATATGACAGAAGTGTCTGTTAAAGAGCCCTTGATTAAAAAAAAAAAAAAAAAAAAAAGAAGAACAAATGGAGCTTTGAATGTTTCAACATTAGTTTGTTACCGTCCAGAGGTAACTTTTGTGCTACAGAGAAGAAAAGGGAGTGGTTTTGGACAGTCACAAACTAATGTTGAAACATCCAAAGCTCCATTTTTTTTTTAAATCAAGGGCTCTTTACAGATACTTCTGGCATATTTGAGTGTCCTGAAAATCCAAGAAAGTATACTCAACTAACTGTAATCTCTCAGCTTCCGTTATCCTTGTAAATCCAAAGGATTTGGTCCACGTGTCTAGTGCACTGGGAACAGCAGGCAAGACCAATCTTTCCACCCCTAATTCCTTCAGATTCTGCAAAGAAAAAGATATAAATATAACATGCATTCAAAGAACAGTAAAATATTTCTTATAACAAACTGTTGCAAAAACTATTCTCTTGTTTCTCACTGCCAAAGCTAGAATCTGTCAGATATGGCAAAAGAATGCTAGATGGGGCTCAACATTTTTGCATTGGATCGAAAGTAATTATAGCACTAAAGGTAAATCTAACAAATATTGACACTCTCCTAAAACTATTGAATCTATGGATTAAAATTCCTTAACTTAATGCTTGCATCACATGACTGTGTGTTTGTGCTGAAAATCAACTAGGAAATCTGACAGTTTTTCAACCAGTTAAATTTGCTTTTGCTCAGTGACTTTCACTTTTTTGAAAACTTTCACATTCAGAAGCTATCAGTAGTTGAGTACTGACTTGTTTCTGCAACCAATATGTGGCAATCAGAACAAACTGTTTAACATTTTTTTTTTTTTTTTAACAGTCTATGGCACATCACAAATTTGAAGCTCGATGGACAGTGAGACAGTAAAAGCTGTAGTAGATGAGTTATCCAGCATCATATATAGATGACCAAAAATCAGAGAGTATAGGCCAGCAAAGATAACTTTAAACATCATGCCCCATTCTGTGGTAGATTGAAGGTTCCACCATAATAGAAGGTAAAGAAGAAGTGGAAAATTAGGTTCAGTGACCAGTTCTTGGGTTCATCACAAAGGTGGTCTAACTTCTAGTGGTGGTTTGGGGCCTGTTTACTCGGTGATCTGGTCATGCACTTGTGGTGGTTAGGCCATATGCTTGTTGTGATCTAGTCTGGGCATCGGCTCATGATAGTCTAGGCTGGGCATGTCCTCATGGCAGTCTGCGTGTGTGTTCATAGTGATATAGTTTGTGAGTTCGCTAGCAGTGTTGAAGTTGGTCCACCTAGACTTGTGATGGTGTTTTCTCAAGTGGTGGTTGTTTTGTGAGAGAGACAGAAATAAAAAAATCATGAATAATCAGGTATTAGTAATTCCACGAGGAAGGAATAGAAGGGGCAAATAATGGACCCTCCAGGTGAAAGGTGGCATTAATGTCAAGGAAAGAACAGAAATAAATTAAAAACAAAAAAATAAAGCAATGCTTCTATGCATATTCACATTCACATGCTAAGATTCAATTCTCGAATATGTGAGGTGAAAGGAAATTATCACCTTTTCAAGCTCATTCATCAAAATGGTGCACATGCCTTGTCGTCGATACTGAAACCTTGTACCAATAAGAGGCACTTCTGCCACTTTGTCTCCATAGATCCTAAGCATATACACAAATAACAGACTGGGTCAGGCATTCGAATGCTATCAAAATATGAAACTTGCATAACCTAAGATGAATAAAATTACAGTCTTTAATGAGAAATGCACACTGTGATTACCTCACATTAGCCGCAGAAATCAACTCATCATTTCTCTCCAAAAGCACCGTGTAAAAACCTCGGAAATCCAAACGTTTAAGGTAGGATCTGTAGAAGGAGAGGAAAAAAAAAAAAAGTAAGAGAGGGTTGATAAGAGATTGGAATCAAGCACTGGACTATTCTACTGTTAATGCCAAGTCCAGCACACTGGGATTAGGCAAAAAAACACTGAGAAAATTGAGAGAGGATTTAAATAATTCTCTTTCAAATAAGCCTAGGAAACATAGAAAATGCTCTAGGCATCTGAGGAGTTTCTTTCATAAAATTTAGCTCATTAGTTTAGAAAAATTAGCGGTATTTAAAACAGAGAAATCATAGTAGCTATACTCTTTTAACACTAATTTAAACTTATTAAGGACAACCCGACAACCTTGCTAGCCTCAATAATTCTTTTTTTTTTTTTTTTTTTGTACTACCCTATGCAAAGCCATTGTATCCAAAAAGTGAAAAATACTTAGCATATATGAATAAAGTGCCTCAAACAAAAAAGGATAAATACGGGATTGTGACATGTCATGTTTGAATCTATTAAAAAAACTACAGAGCACCAGCTTGTAATAGAAGAACTAGTTTTCTAGAAGTTCCAACGTGGACCTAACATGCAATAGTTATCCTTCACCTCTTAATATGTTCAACATGAAGAACCAGATTTCCTATATGTGAGAAGAGTAAGGAAACCAGAATATGTATTAAGAATGGCGATTTAGGACAAAATTAGATGATACAAGACAACTATGATTTTCAATCTACACCGATATGCAATATATTATTATGTGGGTTTAATATTCTATTCCTATTAACCAGCTAATAAAGGGAAGAAACTATGGAACATTTTCTACAAAGAGTAACAAACTGACATAATAAAGTGCTCCAAATTAGACAAGCAAACAAACATGAAAGGACTGAGTACAAGAAGATGTGTTTTCAGGCTTACCCTCTGTTAAAGATTATATCTTTAAGGAGATCTCTTTTTGTTAATGGATCTTCAACCATTTCAAAACATTCGTGCATCACATCAAGAGCAATGCTTAATCTGCAATTAGTTTCTGTCTCTGCTCCAATGTCAGAGATAGGAACGCCATTTATGATTGGCTTGATCGGCTTCAGTAACGTCCATGTCATGTCATCAGAACCCATCTTTATTGGCTTTCCTAAAAGCTCATAAAGGCCCAATGATATCTACAAGAATGCAATCATGATGGATCAGATCATCCCTATTGATGTGTATCCTATTCTATCATGATGCTGAAAACTACTGCATTTGGAAAGAGAATGACAACTGCATTCAATAATTTTGTCTTCAATCATTACTATGACTTTGAGGCAATCTATTTCGAGCATCAAATGATTTGTGTAGTTTTCATTAAATTTATGCATGTAAACCACATTTCAATTCTTTTCTCCTTGACACCTCAGGGCCTGTCTATTCTCTATGCATGAGAAACAGAAGGAAAAAGAAAAAAGGGTTCTGAAGTCAAATTCAAAAACTAAATCAAGTCAAACCAACTTATCCGGGAGTTTTGAAAAGCAGATATTAGCACCATTCTATGTTTACTTTTCAATACTTCACCTCAATGTGGTTAGTCTCTTAAAGCAGTCATGTGGAACTAGATTTGTTTTCATCAAATCTCATGTCATTTTCTTGTATGATGGCAGAGTTTACCAAGTTGTACATACTCATATTAACCATTCGTATAAGACACTGATTAGTGAAATTCTCCAAGAAACACAGCTAGGTCTCCATAAGACAAAAAATTTATAATACCAACTCTTTAAATTCAAGAAAATTTCTCCTCAAAATAAATTTGCAGCTAAGAAGAAAAGGCTTTCATGAAATTCAACACCACCATAAAAACATGTGAGAAATTGATTATGCAGCCCTCAGGGTATAGTAATTATTAATAGATCACGTCATGAGAAGCAGGAGTCTTGGAACTTCTACATCTACCAGTAGCTTCAAACGTGGATGAAGTAATTAAATTCCAAATGTCAGCACTTCTATTTGGAAGACAATAACATGTGTAACAAAAGAATATAAGATTAAGTACCTTTTCACATTTAGAACTGCAATACCAATTTCCATTAGAATGGTGAACACCTTCCCTTTCACTCAAGCACCTGATATGATCTGAAGAAATACAACGAAAAATTAGTGTTTTCAGATGAAATTGCAGGGTATAAAAGAATAATTCATGTTGAATGTAAACGCTAAAACTATGTGTGAAAGTGTATCCAAAAGCATATTCACACACAAGGAGAGATGTAGACAAAGATTGTTGTTAAAATTGCGATTCTACTATCCACTAAAATGTATAGAATTGAAGAATCATATAAAATTGTGCAAACCATAAAATTACAAACGTGTAAAATTATTCACTTAAATTCGTAATTCTCGTTAAAGTTTACTTAAACAAATTTACATCCATTTTAACCAAGAAAAAACGTATAAGATCGTAGATTTATTGCTCTGCATATTTGACTCACAATTTTAACAACTACAAACAAACATATCCAGCTCATAATTAGCAAATGAAATCTTACATTTACGCTCGCATTGGGCACAGTTAAGGCAACTGGCACCTTGGATATGTTCATCATCTTCCTGATGCTTGCCTTGCCCACATATGTGACAACAGCATGATGGACAAAACCACTCACCATCAGGAACATCCTACAAAAAATAATGATGAATCTCAACATATCTAGAAAGGGAAAGCAAATCAGTGGCAAATGCTACATAAAAACAGAACTAAATTATCAACCTTCAGACCAAGGCAGCTCTGATGGAATGAAGATGGGCATTTGTCGCATAGAATCAGTTCACCCCCATAATGACAAACAGAACAAATGAAATCATTTTCCCCTTTATATAAATTTCCATCAATCGTATCATCTGGGGAGCTCTTTTTTTTCAGATTCAACGTCTCCATCTCGCATTTTAAGAGAGTCCTTCCATCTTCCAGAAAAATAGCTGAAGCTGGCCTGCATTCTGATCTGCCGGCATGATGGGCGAATCCACTTAAAGTGAATATGTTATTACAGCACCTGCACTTTATACCATCACGTCCAACACGCCCTTCAGCTGAACTATTGGTGCCCTCAATGTGGCAAAATACCTTTGCCCTTGGCAATATGGTGTTGTTATCTATCAACCACGCCAGTATACTTTTTGGTTTGTGTTGCAACAGGCCGGGATTAACCGGTTGTGCTCTTTGTCTCTTGCTTAATGAACGAGTTATCCTCACGTTTTCTTGTGTATAAGGATGGGGGCAGGATTTTCTCTTCAACTTTCTTGAAACATCCTTCTTCCTCCTCAGTCCAAGTTCACAATGAATTCGAACTCCTTTTTTACTAGAATTTTCAGAGGACCAGCATTCAGAAAGATCATTCAGAACCCCACAGCTTTCCGATATTTCATTATAAGACATAGTCTTGTAAAGAAGCACATCTTCATCCATACAGCCTTTGCATGCAGTTCGAAGCGAAGGGTAGTACCTTCCACTTGGCGAGTGGTATCGCAATACAGGCCTTTTTCCCCAATCCCAGTACTCAAATTTCCACCCTACTGCTAATAGATGTTTTCTGGCATTCAATCTCCTGGCACGTACAGTCTTTGAAGATGTTTTCTTGACTTTGTCCGGATCAAGCATGTAATAATCCACAATGGCCTGAGGACAGTAAGAAGGCTCCATATCAGCTTCGGAATAAGCTGTAGCAATGTCTTCCTCTGGATCGTCTTGAAGTAAAACCCAGCATGACTGCTGGATGGAGTACCAAAGCTCGTATAATTATCATCAACTTTAGAGGTTGCCAATGCTGGGTCTTTTGCCTTTTCCATTACATGCTGGCATACATGTCGAAGTCTATAGAAATGCTTTCCATCAGGCGATGTATACCGAAAAGTGAGTTGTCCTTTGAGTTTAGTGTAACAAAGTTCCCATCCGAGATACAAAAGATGCCTCCGAACAGGTGGTACGAGGGATTGGTGACGTCTCTTTAAGTAATCACTTATTGCAGTGGGGCAGGATTCAGCACCTCCAAGGGAGTCTGGACTGGCATGTAGCCACTTTCCGGTTTGTCTGGTGGTTGAATGCTGAAACATGTTTCCACTCTTGGAACTGTGGATCCCTTGATGCTTCAGAGCTACATACATGAGGCGGGAGCGATAATTTTGGAGGTGATGGAGAACTTGGTTTATCATTGGAAGGCACATTGGATCTACAGCATATATTTATATTCTGTCCATTATCATCAGCTGGTTTTGGTCCTTGTTCTGAATCATTTGACACTTGACAAGGTTGAATGTAAGAGGAACCATCATGGGGATGGAGTTTGTCGGAAGCATCATCTACATCAATCGAACAACTTATCGAGCTGTTCCCACTATCTTCCTTGTTCGCAACAACTGGGTTGTGATGAGAATTGGTTCGGCACAGTCTTCTCCCTCGGAATCCATGTCAACATCATGCGGTGGCTCCTCTTGGACTTCCAATGTGTCACCATCTCCAAGTGCTGAGTCCTTGGATAACTCTAAAAGGGGCAAAATATCCCCCACAGCAATTTTTAGATTCTCAACGATGGTTTCCAATATCAGCTTTTCCCACAGTACTGCATTGGTTGAAGTCCAGCTCTTAAGCTTATTAACTCAGTATGTTCTCTCAAATCATACCAAATTTGCTTCACCGAAACAGAAAGAGGCCATTCCGCTTCATATTTCTCAATCAACTGAAGAAATGTCCATATTCCACGACGCTCCCATTGTTCTGTTACCTCATTCCAATCCATTGTGATACGCAAATTGTTGATGCAAACTTTGACCCTTAGTTCATCCTCCAAGTCTGGTGAAAAAACGAGTCTCTCCTCTGCGCCATCTTCATTGTCAAAGATCACACCCTCCCACCAAGCATCTTTGAAATAGAAGTCCACACACAATCCATAAGGCAACTCAAACGGACCATACATATATATAATTGGAGCAGGCCTGATTGAACATTGGGTGTCTGGGCAGTTACCCTCTATACCACTGTTGAAATTAATACCATCAATAGCGGATGAAACATGCACTGTTTCAACAAGTTTATTCACACCATCTTCTGACAACATATTCTCATATCTAACGTCGCACCTTTGAGCTTTTTTCCCGACAACTTCTGCAATGCGCCATGGACCGAGAAAACCATCTTCTTCACTCCTTACCTGTCCAAAACATAGAAATCTTATTGATAATTGGATGAGTAGAATACAGAATAGTTGCAAGCAGCAAATACAAAGCAGCAGCATCTGCCTAGTTCCCAAACTTGCAATTTTACTAAGAATTGAAACGTGTAGAATCAGTAGGATCATGTAAAACTATAAGACTGGCAGAATCATAGACAGCAAAATCATATATTTAAATCCATAATTCCATCTTTTAGGTTTAAATGATTTTGCATTCATTTTAATTAAGAAAAAAAGTCATAAAATCGCGTACTTATACAATCATACATTGAACTTGCGAGTTTGACACATTCTCGCTATTCACATGTCGCACAGAGGAATGATTAAATAATGCGTGCGATACATGTGAAAACAGGATATTGGAATTCCATATACACACGATATCAATTAAAAACAACAATAGATCAACAGCAACGACGACAATAACAGAAATAACAATTTTTTTAATGATGACAGTATGAATGCAGCTCCGGCCACGATCACAGCCTTTACAACTACATATTTCCAAACACAAACATGCATGGACATCGTTTCACCATAACAAACTGGAATGACAAAACCTCACAGTGACGGTATCAAAGAAGACTTTGAAAACGAATCAAAACAACGAAAACCAAACACCGAAATCCGACAAACAAAAAACCAAACGAGATTAATAATCTAAGAAACAAACGAACAGACACGACGATACGATCATGAAAGAACAGATTAATCGTCAAAAATCCTTCGCAAGCACAAAGCGAGCACACACACGAACGATAGAGGATAAAAAAATAATTTGTTGCGTTTCAATAAAACGAGAAGCATTAAATCGTATTACTACTACCTCTACACGTTGGCCGACGTTGAGTATGCACTTGAAGTGCGTTCTCTTCCGTTTCTGGCCGCAGCGTGGCGGCGAATACTCGCCGCCGACGTCGTCGTCGCTGTAGTACAACTCCTGCATTGTTGAAACAGAATCAGAAAAAGAAGGAAAATCTTGGAGTTTCACGTAGTATTTGTGCAGACTGCAGTGCAATGGGGAGTACAAGAGGTTTTTTTCTTTTTTTTTGGTTGGCTTCAGTACTAAGTAGGACTGTTATCTTTTTATAGGAAAAATATTATATTATAGTGTCTTGAGTGTAAGGATGATCTCAGCCATCGATTTTGTGAGGATCGACACGTGGATGAATTTGATTTTATGATCGAACGTCTTGGCAAACTTTTCTCTCAAGGTTTTTGTGTTTTGTTTTTTTGGTTACAGAGAGAGAAAATAAATATGAATGGCAATTACTTTTTAATTTGACTTGGAATCTTTGATTGATTTTAATAGGCATGTCAATATAGGTGGAAAGCTTTTTTCTTTCCTAAATAATTATAGATAATTGTAGCTAAATCGATTAAATAAAGAAAGTTTATATTGATGAATGTTTTAGATTTTTTTTTCAAATTTGAAATTAGAGAAGAACTTTTTTTTTTTACTATGAAACGTAAAAAACTATAAATTAGATGGAATGTTGATATAATAACAACAGTTTAATGCGATAGCAATTTATGATTTAGTAATTAAAAAATGATAATAAGTAGCCATAATCAGATTTTAAAGGTTTATTTGCCCTATAATTATTCACTTGTTATGTGTACTGTTCATAAATTATATATACTAAAAAAATTTGCCGGAATTTTTTTCCTTTCCCAGAATATTATATCTGGTGATAAAATGTAGATATAGAGATACTTAAAATATAAGGTTTTCTTGAAAATGAAAAAAAGAAAAAGAAAAAGAAGTGAAAGTTTTATTGATTATTTAAAAATGCAATATAACTATTCATCACATTAGTTTCCGTTTTTAAATGGCTGGGATCTTTAAATTAAATATAGTAATAAATGGTGTGTTAAGTATAATAATATTGCTTAATCTCCTCCTAGACAATTACCAATCAAAAGCTGGCACGTTGGAATAAAAATACTGAAAATGATTGTGCATATATCTTGACACGTGTGAAAAATGTGTATATATCTATTTTAATAATGATAATAAAGTAAATATATATCTTCCTACTTTTATGGGATATTAAAATCTTTGTCAACGGCTGTTGGGTCCCTTTCATTTGTTGAGTATATGTATAGATATATATACATATATAATAACTCACCATTTAAGCAAGAAATCGCTATAATTACTTACTGCCTTCAATTCCAGTCTCAACAGCGTGATCTCATTAATCATAGAAAAGGTAAGAGAAAATTGATTAGCCCCAATTACTTTTAGAAAATTGGTCCCTAAGTTATTCAACGGTTTTAGATTTGGTATATTTTCTTAATAATCAATTCAATAGTCAAATTATAGGGGTCAAGACCTCAGCGACAGGACGTAAAAGTTCATAAAGTTATAAATAATAAATATTAAGTCTAAGTAAAAAAAAAAATGAAATTAGATAAAACAAAAAAAAAAAGATTTTAAGGTTATTTATTGCTTATAGCATTTTACATATCTTCTTTCTTTCTTTCTTTCTTATTTTCTCTTACTCTTTCGCGTACAAAGTCAGAGTTGTTATAATAGTAAATTTTATGATCTGGGTATTTTATTTTCTTACTATTTGTAATTAATAGTTAGAGGATAATGGTGACCACACCATGGAAGATATATCCACTAGCACCACCCCCCAAAATGAAAAGTAAAAAGAAAAGAAATCTTGATAGACTCTAATGCTAATTTGTAATTCATGTTTTTACATTTTTTTAGAATTCCTAGACAAACCATCCAAAGTTAGGAACCACTTAGAGTATCATTATGAAGGGGCACAAAGATGGTCCATGGTAACTTAGTTGTAGGGGTGACTAATCAAGCCCTTAAAGCTTTTACTAATATGGTGGCTCACCTGCCCTAGACTTACAATGGAACTCTAGGGCCCTTAGACTTAGATGCAGGAATTTTTTTTGTTTTTTCCCTTTTGGGAGAATATGATTATATAGATATAAACTTAATTAAAATTATAAAAGACCTTAAAAATTGAAAGTTTTGTCGATTAATTGAAAACGGAAATATAACTATTCACCATTAGGTTTGTTTCCATTTTGAAATACTGGACCCCTTAAAGCAAGATTGCACTTTCCGACTATACTTGCTTTTACATTGGATATTGAATGTGATAATTGAAAAAAAGGGAAAGGTTCCAATACAAGATTTTAGCTTGCTATCATCTCTAATTGCCTAGTAAGATTGATCATAAGTGGTTACAAAAGAACCATTCAAATTTATGCTTTTGACTCATTTAAATGAGTTCCAATTCAGCTTAATCTAATTTAATTCCATCAAGAACCAATAAAATATAACCCCTAAGTTATAAAACCATTGACCATTAGTAATTTTAGGTTACAAGATGATAAAAGTTCACAAAATACATAAATTATGATACAAGTTATCGTCTTAAATTATCTTTTATAATGTATATGGGTACTTGTATATGTTTATATTATTTAAATAAATAAGCATGACTAAAGTTATTAATTAAAGTAGACCTAAAAAATCACCACTATTTTTCATTTAGATCTTAAACAGGTGACTTTATAAAAGATATAGTGATGACAAATACTAAGCTAGACATAGATAAAACATAGAAACATTCAAATATAATGGACCGGAAACCGTAAAATATTAAAGTATTTATTTTTTAGCATAAGCATTTTGGGTTTGTTGACTAGCATATAATAAAAAAAACAAGGGGATTGTAAGATTGAGATTAGTACACTAATTGAAAATCTTTTATATTTATTACAAAATTTAATTATAATTGAATAATTCCTTTTTTTTCCCAACCAATTCCTCTTAAAATTGAAAATTAAAAAAAAAAAAAGATCCCACCAAAAACCTTTTCTACAGCTATGGAAATGAGATTTTTCAATTTTGCATCGAGTGGAAATAAGATAATTTCCTTCATGAATTATTGGAAACTGTTAACTCTTCTTTTAACCTATTTTCATTTTTCTAGTATGAAGCCAATAATAAAGAGAAAGAACCCTTATACTACAAAAATTTGATATTAACTAGTACACGCATGATTCTATATCGCCAAGCAAGGAGAAAAGAATTGTCTAGTACTTCATTTCAATACTAATTAAAATTGCGTTGTGGCCTGTGAGGTCATTTTAATTTAATTTAATAAATTAAAATTGTGCATGTTAATGATACCACTCCAATGCATATAGCCACGTATTACCGGAAGAACCTCCCATAAATGACTTACAAGACTCATTTAAAACATAATGAATTTAATTTAATTTTGGCATAAATTTGGAGAAATCAATTGTTTGGGTTGAACATTGAGAATTTTTCTCACAAACTAGTGACTCGTTTATGGGGAGGTTCTTCCGATAATACATCCTAGATACACAGACTGTTGGAGTGGTATCATTAACATGCACAATTTTAATTTATTAAATTAAAATAGCCGGAAAAAGAAATAAATTTACAATCCCCTCGTTTTTTATTATATTCTAGTCAAAAACATAACTTATTTTTAGAATTCAAAATAAAAAATGTTTTGGCTTAATTTTATAGATAGATAGATAGATAGATAGATATAAATATGTAAATGTATTATATAATATGTATTTTAATTGGTAATACAAATATTATCTATATATAGAAAATAATACTCAATAAATCAATAATATAGAATTTTTTTTCTACATATGCCACGTTATATATATAATATATATTATTTAATTATAATATATATATATATATATCACTGGAGATGTTGCATCCACGGTGCATATGTTTAAAATATAAAAGGGTGGAAGGCTTAAATTATCTATTACTATATATTAGTAGAATAGGAGTTTAGTCGGTAACTAAGGGAATTATTCCACGTGACCTTATACTTACAATATAATAACAAATACTGAGCCTAAACCTTGTAATTGTTGCTGCAATGCCATTCTATAGGAGATCTGCAATGGATCTCCAGTCATTGTTTATCCAAATTCGCATAACACCCTTTCCTTATCCTCCCAATTTCTTATTATTAGCCTCCTCAATATAGATAAAAACAGACATAAAACTCTTATAATCCATAATATCATATTAAAATGATAAAATCTTTAATTTATCATCCCAAAGACCAGCCTATTTAAATGACATGTTAAATACAACTCATTTTTTATCATTGCATTTAATGTAAAGAAATTAAAGAGTCTAAGCTTGGCTCTAAAAGAAAATGCAATTTAATGAAAAAAGTTACCATAAAGGATAAAATAATATCACATAATTGCAAGGTTAGGTAACGAATAATATAGTAAAAGTAACGTTAGACACGAAGGGTTGTTTTAGCTTTAATGATACACTAGCAAATCCTGTACTAGCATAAAAAACAAATAATAACACAGTTGTTTTAGCTTTAATGATATATTAGCAAATGCTATACTAGGATAAAATAGCAAATAATAACGCATGCTTGCCTTTTAATTGGGTAAATGAAGCAAAAATTATTAACAAATTTATTTAATATATCAAATGTTTCAAACTTTCAAATAGTTGAAAAGATGAGTCAATATTGCATAAAGTAAATCAAGAAAAATTCTATGGGCTTATTAAACAGCTCTAGATTTATCTATAATCGTGATTACACCATTTAAATACTTATTGTATTAATTACTATATATAATCGTAGAAGTTCACAGGGAATCAAATAAGCTATCAACATTTTGTAAAATTTATTTAATATATCAATGTTTAGATTAATTTTCAATTTTGTTTTCTTAATTTTCACCAATGATCAATTATTGATATCTTATGAAACTTTAATTCTCTTTTAAATATTGAAAACATTTGTACCTAAATGAATTTATTTTCAAATGTTTAACTACTCAAAATATTAATTTTAAATGAAATTACTCTAAAAGTTGATGCTTTTCAAATGTAATTTACACTTTTTAATTTGATTTATGTTATGAGGAAAAACATAGATTGTGTAAGTTAAGGGAAAAAGAAAAAGAAAAAAAAAAGTGAAAATTACTATAAAAGATAAAATAATAACATAAAGTAGTTAGTTAAGATCAACATAGTAAAAATAACCATTAGACACCAAAGGGTAGTTTTGGCTTTAATAATGTGTATATTAGCAAGCATTACAAATGTGATGCATATGTAGGATTGCAAATAAGCTGAGCTTTTCAAGACTTAGGCTCGGTTTGTTTAAAAATTATCAAGCTTGAGCTCAAGCCAAGCTAGTTATCGAGTCTGCAATCGAGACTCAAGTTTGATTTTTTTACAAATTAATCTTGAGTAGAGCCGAGCCTTTTGTCGAGCCTAACAAGCTTTTATGAAGCCTAAAATTAAAACTTGAGCTCGATCGGTTTAAATAGCCTATTTATTATTATTTTTTTTCAAACAAAAAAATAATATGTAAGAGTTGCCAAATATATATACATATATATTAAGTAGAAATTAGTTTTGTTGTTCTAATTATATATAAATGTATCTATAAAACTTATAAATTTACTAACGAGCTTGTTAACAAGCCTACTGGCGAGCCTATCCATGAGTCGAAAATGAGACTATTCTCAAGCCTGAGTCAAAGCTTGAGGTTAACTCGTTTAGATAAACAAGCTTTATCTTAAGCTCGATCTCGACTCATTTAGATAAGCAGCTCGGCTCTTTTGCAGCTCTATGCATATGTCAATAGTACAATTTGTGTTGTAAATAATAAAATATGGAATAATAACACATGCTTGCTTTTAATTTGTGTTATATGGAAAACAGATTGTGCAAGTTTAAAAAAAAGAACAATGTAAAAAAATTACTATCAAGAATAAATTAATAACATAGACTTGCTTTTAGTTAAGAGTTATAGTAGACACCAAACGATGGTTTTGGTTGTAACAACATAAAGTGTAAATAACACAATTTGAAACAAAAAATGATTTAATAAATATATTAGCATATTCCACTTTGTTCTATCCTTAATTACTTAAATTATTGAGTATGTAATATACCTCTTGCCTCCCCTACTTGAAGAGGGAAAAAAAATCTTCCACATTTTATACATATCTTGAAAATATAAAAAAATAAATAAATAAGATTAGTTGATAAAATAATTTATGAAAAAATTAGATGATACAAAGTTTACAAAGATTAATAGGGGAAATATAAGTTGATGAAATTAGACAAGAATATGATTAAAAAAATGATTGTTAATTTGTTATATGACTAACCTTGTAGATTTTGCGTCGATTGCGTAGTGGTTGCATTTGATCAAAGAACTCAACGAGATAGAAGTGAAAGAACTCAATAAGGTTAAAGCTCAATTGGAGATTTTGAAAATAGAGATTTGGACCCATCTCATCATCGGTAACCCTAAACCAAATGCAATGTAAGAAAATTAAAGACAGAAAAGAAAAAAGAAAACCTAAAAATTTCCATGATATAGAAAAGAAAATGAGAAAAATGTTAATTTGTTATATAATCGATATGGTGGAATTGCATTAATTACATAGTGGTTGTATTCGCATGAAGAACTTAATGGTGTGTGGTAGCGTTATTACAACTGGCCAATCACGTGCATATGTGTGGTGGTCGACTTGAGAGAAGTCTTGAACAGATGACATGCGTAAGATGTCGCAGAGAGAGGTGTGAGAGGAGGAACATGCATACCCAATTTCTCGAGTGTACGAGTGTGATAGAAAATCAAATCAGATATATTTTATTGTTCTTGACTCATGTTTCAGCAAAGTTTCCACGTTGCTTTTGATCTTAACAATGTGTAGAATGACCTCGAAAGAGAAGAAAGTCACTTATTTATAGATGGAAGAGGCTAATGTCAGCCATTGGATAACGCCTGATCGGATGCACGAGATTAAGCATGGCTAATTACTATTAAATTGTATCCAAATAATCCGACAGTCGTTATTGAAGCCTTCTTTTCTTTAATGGTGGGTTAGGTTAGGCTTTGTGAATCGCTAAAGAGCTTTATTTATATTATAAAGAGAAGTCCATTATAATTAAAACAACCTATTTTATATTTAAAATGGACTTAAGGCTTATTTTATTCCACATAAGTCCTAATTTAGCCAAACAAAGCCCATATTAACCCAGGAAGACACTTTTGGATTCTACTTTTTGTGCACGAAAAAATCGAATTAAGCCAAAAGTGTAATGAATCGATCCAACGATCAATGTTCCAAGCCTACAAAGCCAAATCTCCCTACGAATAATTTATATACCTGGTTTTCTAAGCCCTGTCACTAGTCCAGAAGACTGACCTATAGCATTAATTACCGAAATGACCTTCTTACAAATGGAAGTGAACATTAACTGAAGAATTCATGAATAAGTCTACAATGTAATCTCATTTTTGATAGAATTAATCTAGGAAAAATCTCATGTCAAGAGAGAAAAAGAGACTATCAAATAGGAGAAGAAGAGGAGGGATTAATATAATAGTTTAAAATATAAAATCCAATGTAAATTATAGTATTTATTGTGATGGAAATTTATATAGTTCAGGTATCGTTCAGTAAATCATTTAACAATTAATATAAATATAATAATCAAATATGATCAAGTAGCAAATCTAAATCGTTAAATAATCTCCTGAACATACCATGATTTTCCTTATTATTATAATTTGTATTAGATAAATTACACTAGAAAGTCATAACATTTGAAGGTAAATTCATTGAAGGTCATAATATTTAGGGAAGTGGGTCAATTGAGGTCATCATTGACACATGTCATAACGTGGCAGATCTTCTAAGTTTTAACTAAAATTTTCTCCTATTAACACGTGTCAATAGTGACATCAATTGACACACTTCTCTAAACATTGTAACTTTAAATGAACCACTTGAAAAGTTGTGAACTCAAATGAACTTAGCCTCACTTTTTAGTGTAATTCACCCAATTTGCAATACTAATCAGTTGTAAATATAATAAAAATGGTAATAGACCTAAAAGATGCTTTACATTCAAGCAACCATTTTCTACATAAATGATGAATTATGTTGACATTTACAACCTTATGATACAACATAAAAAGTATATGTTTTAAGGTTTCAATAGGTATATGATATGGAATATCAATACCATAATAAAACGATTTCACAAAGCAAAAAAATACATCAAAACTTTGTTATTTGTGCTTAAATAGTATAGATATGTGTATATATAGATATAAACATATATATACATCCTATAGATTATGTGAATATCCAATATATGTGAACTGTGCAATATACACATATAATAAGATTCAACAATATATCATGTGTTACACACAATTCATGGACTTACTATGTGCATCTTATCTATATATTCAATATTCTATTGTATGGTAAAATATAATACATATATATTACAATTACAAATATTATAAATAGAGTCAAAGATGTAAATTTTTTTCCCCAAAAGTTAGGATGGAAGTGCAATTTCCCTTCTCGAGTTTAAAAATCACGTGAAATCCTGTAGATTTATAATAATAAAATATAAATAAAGTCAAATTATGGACGATTTAATTATTAATTAGGTCATGAAATAACAAAACACTAATAACCTAAACCCTTAATGAATAAATTATACTTTACGATAATGGATATTGAAGATGAAGAATAAAAGTCTTCAACTAAATATTTTAAGCATATCATAGTGCTCAAAATAGTTAATATAATAGGTGCTTAAGTTTTTATCTAAAAATATTATCAAACAAGTATTTATCGTATGTGTTAAGTGGATCCGAAAAATGATCTTTCTTCATAATTCATTCAAATCTTCCCTCTTAGTAAATTAGACTCTATGTAAAAATCATTATAAAAATGTCACTACCTACACTTTGACAAAATATGCAATTAGATACCCTAATTTTAAAATTAGTTAAATTAATACCTGAACTTTGAAATTGATCAATTTGGTATAAAAAATTTGAAATCCATCAATTTAGTACTTAATTGAGGTACTATTGACATGCATGAAAAGTTCTTTTAGGTATTGAATCGACCAATTTCAAAGTTCAAGTACTAAATTGATCAGTTTCAAAATTTAAGCACCTAATTACATATTTTGTCAAAGTTTAGATAACATTCAGAACATTAACCCTTATAAGTTCTCTATCTTTTTTCTATCCTTCGTCACTTCCCTTTTCTTCTTTTCTTCATTTTTTTCCCTTCTTTTTCTTACTATTCATCATAGAAAACTAAATTTTACTGTAAACTTCAAAAACTCATAACTCTCTCGTACTTTAATCATTTTCAATTCTGAAAGTTGCATTGTGATCGTAGCGAAGTGCTCTTCAGTTTAAACTAGACTTGGTAAGGTCTTGTTTAGCTCTAAGTTATGCATATACATGTACCAAAGGTCTGAAATCGTAAAACTATCCTATTCTTAAAAATTTTATATAAATATTCAATTGTAGATTATATATTTAAGTTTTTTAAACTTAAGAAAGTATTCATTTATATTTTAGGTGAAAACTCTTATTTTTCTAATCAATCATGTGACAATTTCAATTAAATGCAATGAGGCAAAGGCGATTGGGAAATTCTATGATTTTTTTTTTTTTTTGCTTGTTAATGTGTTTAAGTGTGATAATTTAATTGTTAGTGATTGTTAGATATCATTCGTGGCATGTTTGGATATTGTTTGAAGTCAAGAAATATGTATATATGTTACTATCGCTTGTGCGACTCCAATAGGGGCTGATTAGTTGTTAATGGGCTTAAAGCGTGGTGTTATGTGATCTACAAAATAAAGAACTCGTCAGTGGCTCATTGGGCATGGGCCCGATGTAACCACTCCGATGCCTAAGTTAATGTTTTTCATGAAGAGCCCATAGAATCGATTGGAGAAGATGGTTTATGTGACATTACCTTAATTGGTGGTGGTCTGATCATATTTATAGGCGATTGACCTGGTAGTTATGTTAGTCGTAGGTGAGTAGACAAGTGGGTGAGTGGCTAGCTGGAAGGCTTAGCAATTATGTTTGTAGTGGACAAGTAGGGATCATGTGGTGTCACGATCTTGACTACGCAGGTCGATCCGCACCGAGTTACAATGTATTCGAGTAGGAGTGTTCTGACTAGGTCATTTAGGCAACGCACTCAAGTTAGTAGGAAGAAAAGCCTATTAAAAGGACCCCGTGCCATATCCTACTCCGGCCCAAAAAGATGAAGGGCTTGACATAGATAGGCTTAAGGTTAGGATTAGACCGTCAACAGTTATCCCCTCTACTCTTCTTGTGGGCAAGGAAGGTAAGTCAAATAGAGAGATTGTAACACCCTGAACTAAGGCATTACAACCCGCCACATGTCCCTCTCTTAGAAGAGACACACAAAGGCTCAGAATCTAAATTCCACAAATTGTAAAACATATAAAACCTTCATGAACTCACAATTTAAGGTACTCTAAAAGGTACAAAACTTGTAAAACCTGTAATTTATAACTTTCAATTATCTCATGTAATATAAGCTAAGTCCGAGTCGACAAAACCAAAGCCAACAATAATCCATAAAAGATCTAACTTCCAAATTAAATCATATAATCCTGGTTAATAAACTATTACATAAAAACCAATACTTCAAATCCTCAAAAAGATAAATAATCAAAATATTGTTTCAAGAATCTTTAAAAACTTAAGAAATCATTTTCAGAGATCTAGTATAACATCATATCCCTCTACAGGATAGTCAGGTCCACTATCGCTGTCCCCACAATCAAAATATAAGTCATAACCACACAAGTCATAAATAATATCTCTATCACCTATATCTGAAAAAGAAAGGAATGAGCAAAAACGCTCAGTATGCCAGTCCACAAACAATATGCAAATGCACAAACAACATATATATATATATACGTGCAACTAACTAAATGAAAACAACGGGATTATTATCTTCATTAAGCCTGCAAAACAACACAGTTCAGAATCATAAATCTCTGATACCAAACTTAGAGTTACTCAGACTCCTGAAAAATAACCAGATATCGAAAATAAATAATTGTATACATATATTGGTGAATGGGTACTCCCTAAACACCCGCGGCCATACTGCAAAAAAACCTATATCTACTGGAACCATCTCCAAATGTAACTCTACTAGGGACAACGACACACAAGGATCATCAAGGTGCCTCATCAGTATCACTGTCTGCTAGGTCTTTGCTGGTCAAAGCCAAAGACATCCAGAAAAATAAATTAAGCCAAATAGAATTCAGTTCATTTATATATATAATATATATATATATCTGTTCTTACGGGCAACAATTAGAAAACTAAACCTGCAAGCAAATACAACAAACAAGGAAAGGTCGTACCTTTTCCAATTCCAAGAACAATCTCTCCAAATCCACAAATTCTTAAAAACAACAAGAAATCTCCAAATCTCATAAATATAACATATAACAAGAACAAGATATAAATCATCACATCAAAACCCTAATTATCCAATTCTCCAAAATCATTCAAAACCCTAACCTCTCAAGAAATCACAACAGCAAAATCTCTTCGATCAATTCCCCAGAAAACTCAAATCTCCACAAAACTCTAATTGCGTAAATCAACAAACACAAACCAATCCATCATTCTAATTCGATCTTTTAATGAATCTATGATTTAGAGGATGAAAACTTACTTTGATTTGACTCTAAATCCGGAAAATCGCCAAAGACCGCAAAGAAACCCTAACCTTAGAACATCACCAAACATGAACGAACAAAACCCTAAATTAGAAATCATTTTGATGAAATTTACATATGTAATTAATGGATTTAATTACCTTGAATGGATCTCAAATTCTCAATCGTTCTCCTCAAGATTCAGATATGATCCTTAATGGTTTCTCTCACAATCCTCTTCAAAAACACGAGAAATCTATGATTATGACGTTAATTACATGTTAAATCATATAGATCTTATATAGAGCTACTTACCCGGATTGAAGACCTTAATTCTCCTTTGATTTCTCACACCAAACACTTAAGAAAGCAAGCCCTAGGTCGCTTTGGAGAAGAAGAACTCGGAGGAAAACAAGACAAACCCTAATTCTCGTCATAAACTGCATATATATAGAAAATAGATTTAGGCCGCCAAGTAGGCCAGCGGCTTAAGTTCCATCTTAGGTTTAATTTCTACAAATTTGTCCCGTTTTGTTTGTGTAACTTTCCCTTGTCTAAAATTTACATGTTCAAAGACAAAATTACCCTTTTAACAACACTTAAATTTCTCTTCTACCTTTCATTATGAATTTATTTACATGTATTTTACATCTCTCCCCTCCTAAAAAGAACTTTCGTCCTCGAAAGTTATCTGGATTATTGAAACAACTCGGGGTATCTGGACTTCATGTCTTCTTCCAATTCTCATGTCGCTTCTCTCTCCGTTTGATTAGTCCATTGTACTTTCACGTACTTAATCACTTTTCTTTTTAGGACCTTCTCTTTTGTATCCAAAATCTTTACTAGCTTCTCAATTGTTGAAAGATTAGGCTACACTTCCAACGGTTCAAGAGCTACTACTTCATCTGAATCTCTGGCATATTTTCTGAGCATAGATACATGAAACGCGTTATGTACTCCTTCCAAATTAGGTGGTAAGGCTAATCTATAAGCAGCATCGCCTATCTTTTCCAATATCTCATATGGTCTCACGTATCTAGGATTCGACTTCCCTCTTAGACCAAATCTAACAACTCCATTTGTTGGTGAAATCGTTAGCAAAACATGCTCTCCCACCTGAAATTCCAAAGGTCGTCTTCGTTTGTCAGCGTAACTCTTTTGTCTACTCTGTGTAGCTTGCAACCACTGCCTAATCAGCTTGAATTTATCAATTGCCTCCTATACTAACTCGGGTCCTAACATCTGTCTCTCACCTACTTCATCCTAGTGAATAGGTGATATGCACTTTCTGCCATGAAGAGCTTCATATGAAGGCATGCCAATCGACGCTTGGTAATTGTTATTATAAGCAAATTCCACTAATGGTAAATGTTCATACCAACTTCCTTTGAAATCCAAAGCGTACGATCTCAACATGTCCTCCAAGATCTGAATAGTTCTCTCAAATTGCCCATCTGTCTGGGAATGATAACCTGTACTAAACAAGACTTTGGTGCCTAATGCTTGATGTAGACTTTTCTAGAATCTCCCAACAAATCTAATATCCCTATCAGACACAATGGTTATAGGTATCCCATGCAATCTTACTATCTCTTTGATGTACAACCTTACCAATTGATCTATTTGATACCTGATCTTGATAGGTATAAAATGACCTACCTTACTGAGTCTGTCTACAATTACCCACACCAATTCATACTTATATCTTGTCTTAGGTAAAGCCATAACGAAATCTATGGTGATGTGTTCCCACTTCTACTATGGTATCAGCAAAGGTTTCAACTCAACTGCTGGTCTTCTAGCTCTATATTTATCATCTGACATGTGCGTTACTTGGAAACATATTCTGCTATCTCCTTTTTCATATTATTCCACCAATACAACTTCTTCAAGTCTTGGTAAATCTTATTTCACCCTGGATGGATGGAATAATTGGAATAGTGTGCTTCTTTTAACAACTCTCTCTTAAGATCTCCTTGCACTGGCACACATAACTTCCTTTATACCGTAGAATACCTTCATCATCTATAAAACTCTGGTGCCCTACCATTCTCCATTCTCTGTTTAATCTCCAGGATACTTTGATCATCCATCTGAGTTGTCTTGATTCTATCTACAAGAGTAAGTTATATCCTCAAATTTGCCAATCTTTTACCCACTTGTCTTATGACTATTTCCAGCTCAAGTTTCCTCATATCATCAATCAAATGGCGTTCTATTGTAATCATAGCCGCAAGATTTTCCACTCTCTTTCTGCTTAAAGTGTCTGCTACAACATTCGCCTTCCCTGGATGATACTGAATATCAATGTCATAATATTTGATAAGCTCCAACCACCTTCTATGTCTCATATTTAGCTCTTTTTGGTAAAGAAGTATTTTAAACTCTTATGATCCATATATACCTTGTACCTTTCCCCATACAGGTATTATCTCCATAGTTTTAAAGCATGTACTACCATTGCTAGTTCCAAATCATGCGTAGGATAGTTCTTCTCATATATCTTCAATTGTCTGGAAGCATATGCTATAACCCTGCCCCCTTGCATCAGCACACATCTTAAACCTTGAATAGAGGCATCGTTGTATATAGCATACTACTCACCACTCACTGGTAAGGTTAGCACTGGAGCAGACACTAACTTATCCTTCAGCAACTGAAAACTGGCTTCATATTCTTCATTCCATACGTATTTAACTCCTTTCCGTGTCAATCTTGTCAATAGGCTAGCAATCTTTGAAAAGTCTTATATAAACCTTCCGTAATATTCTGCCATTCTCAGAAAACTTTTGATTTCTGACACAGTCTTGGGTGTTGGCCATTCAACTACTGCTTTTACTTTCTCATGATCTATTGATATTCCATTTTCATCAACTATTTGTCCTAAAAAAGAGACTTGTTCCAAGTAGAACTCATGTTTGGATAACTTAGCATATAGGTCCTCTTCTTTCAATCTGGTCAGAACCAATCTTAGATGCTCTTCATGTTCTTCTTTAGACTTAGAGCACACCAACACATCATCTATGAAAACCACGACAAACATATCCAAATAATCTTTAAAAACTCTGTTCATTAAACCCATAAACACTGCTGGGGTGTTTGTGAGACCGAAAGGCATGACCACAAATTCATAGTGTCTATACCTGGTCGTAAAAGCAGTCTTCTGAATATCCTCTACCTTGACCCTCGGCTGGTGATATCCTGATCTTAAATCAATTTTGAAAAATACTTATGCTCCTACCAGCTGGTCAAATAAATCGCCTATCCTTGGCAATGGATACTTATTCTTGATTATCCTCTGGTTCAATTCTCTATAGTCAATACACAACCTCATGCTCCCATCTTTCTTCTTCACAAACAGAACTAGAGCTCCCCACGGTGAAACACTGGGTCTAATGAATCTCTTTAACAAATCATCCAATTTTACTTTAAGCTCGGCTAGTTCTGTAGGAGCCATGCAATAAGGAGTCTTAGAAATTGGTGTAGTATCTAGTACCAAATCAATGCTAAACTCCACTTCTCTTTCTGGTGGTAACCTTGGTAAATCTTTGGGAAAACTTTTGGGTACTTACTCACAACTGGTATTTTAGAAATATCTAACTTCTGCTTGTCCTCTTTTACCATAGTTGCCAACATAGATCCTCCCCACAACTCATAAGTAGGAAGAACTGGAGGTCTTTGCACTACTAGCTTATATACAAACTGATCTTCATCAGGCAAACTAAACTCTATCTTAAGATTGTGACAATCAATCACAGCCTTATATTTTGTCAACCAATCTACTCCCAAAATCACATCAAAGTCTAACATATTCAACACCACAAGATCTATAGGCAAATGCCTATCTTCTATTTCAATATCCACACCTCTACAGATTCTATTTAACACAGATTCACTTCCCAATGATGTATTCACAGACATACATACAGGCATAAACTCAACAGATACACCACAAACAGATACGAAAGATTCAGATACACAAGAAAAGCTGGCACCAGTATTAAACAAAACATATGCACTATGAAGGAGTATAGGAAACATACCCGCAATAGTGTCTATACTGGAAGTCTCACTACGCTAAAGAGCGTACACTTTTGCCGGTGCTTGCTGTCCCTGATTAGAAGAAAAAGATCTGCCAACTGAAATAATATGTCCTCCAGCCTCTTTACAATCTACAGCTCTATGTCATCTCTACTTATACTTAAAAAAAAAATACCTGAGGAAGAGTTTACTCTGTGCAGAACTTACTGATGTGCCCAACTCTGCCATAGGAAAAACAAGCACTTTCAACCCACTTGCAGTCTTTCAAATCATGTGGTCCAAGGCATCTGAGGGCATCTCTTATCTGTACTCCGCACTGGTGGCCTAAAGAACTGTGTAGCAAGTCTCTTCCCTCTGTCTTGTGTCATCATACTATAAGTAGGTCCATTAAATTCACCTGGTACTAGATCTCAGGCTCTAGTCCTGTAATACATCTGCTAACTTTAACCTCTTCACTCTGCTTCAAAGCATCAAGAAGGAATCTCATCAGCCTGTGCAGCTCTGACCCATATTCTTCCACCATCATCTTTCCCTGTTGCAGGGTGTAGTACTCCCGAAGCATCCCTTGCTTTATACTATTGGGAAAGAATTCTTTGAAGAATAGGGATGCAAGCGGGGCGGGTCGTTATAGGGTACCCAACTGCCCAACCCGCTAAAAACCCTATAGGGTTTTGGGATTGGTTTTGGAATTAAAAAAAAACCCGATACGTTATAGGGTCGGGTTTTGGGTTTATTATGTAACCCGTTGGGAAAACCGGACTCGTTATAAATTCAAAATATTAAAAGATTAAAAATATTAAGTTATTAAAGCAAGGATCCCATTTATATTATATGTATGTGAAAGTAAGTGGAAATAAAGTGTTTGCATCATTTTATATGATATTATTGTCTAAAATTCATTCTTTCAATATAAGTGTTTGTATCATTAATAACTTAAAATAAAATAGAAAAAAATTAAAAATCTTGGAATCGGGTCGGGTCGGGTTGGGTTATGGGTTCCTTAAATCCTAGGGGGTCGGGTTTTGGGATTGATAAAAAACCCGATAGGGTTTTCTCGGGTTCTGGGATACCCATTAAGGACTCGGGTCTGGTTCAGGTTTCAAAAAATCCGTTCCGAACCCGCCCCAGTTGCATCCCTATTGAAGAAAGCTTGCTGGAACATCTATCATGTGATAACTCCAGTTATGTGTCTTTTCGTGCTCAACCACCAATTATTAGCTCTCCCAGTTAGCAAATAGGAGGCATACTCATCTTTCTTGTTCTCTGGAATATCAAGGGCAGCAAAAGTCTTTTCTACTTCCTCCATCCACAGCTATGCATCTAGAGGCTTACCCAACACTGGTTCGAACTTGTGCACCAAATCTACAAACTTATTCAATTTGAGTACATCTCTAGGTTTGGCCACTTGACCCCCATTTCCATTCAATCTCTGGGTCTCGAATCTCCAAGCTTTAGCATTGGCCTGCACGATTTGCATATCCTGCCTCATAGTCTGCTACTGCTGGGTAACTACTCCCAACAAAGCATTCACTTCCTACATCAACTGTACAGCATCAATTGGCACTTGTCCTCCTGCAGCAACATTAGGCAGCTGCTGTCCTACAGGTGGAGGTGATGGTGGTAAATCCTGATTTTGAGCCTGTTGCTTCTCTTTCCTATTAGCCACTTCCTCCTCTCCCACTTTAGAGGAACCCACATCAGCTGTTCTTCTTCTAGTAGCATTCTGACACCAAGAAAACACAACAAGATCAGCAAAAAGGATATCTAACTTGAAGATCAAAACTTGAAATCTAAGAGATAACAACATCTTAACTAGAAGAGAAAACATCCTAAACATGTACTACCCCACTCATCAGTGCTCACCGTCCTAAGGAGTCCATTTCTTAATTCTAATGATTCAAAACCTAGGCTCTAATACCAAATAAGCTTTAACGCCCTAAACTAAGGCATTACAACCCGCCACGTGTCCCTCTCTTAAAAGAGACATGCAAAGGCTCTGAATCTAAATTCCACAAATTATAAACATATAAAATCTTCATGAACTCACAATTTAGGGTACTCCATAAGGTATAAAACTTGTAAAACCTGTAATTTATAACTTTCAAGTATCTCCTGTAATATAAGCTAAATCCGAGTCGACAAAACCAAAGCCAACAATAATCCATAAAAGATCTAACTTCCAAACTAAATCATATAATCCTGTTTAATAAACAATTACATAAAAACTAATACTTCAAATCCTCAAAAAGATAAATAATCAAATTATTGTTTCAAGAATCTTCAAAAACTTAAGAAATCCTTTTCATAGATCCAGTATAACATCCTATTACTCTGCAGGATAGTCAGGTCCACTATCGCCATCCCCATGATTAAAATACAAGTCATAACCAGACAAGTCATAAACAATATCTCCATCACCTGTACCTAAAAAAGAAAGGAATAAGCGAAAACGCCCAGCACGTCAGTCCATAAACAATTTGCAAATGCACAAACAACAATAATATATATATATATATATATAAGTGCAACTAACTAAATGCAAACAACAGGATTATTATCTTCATTAAGCCTACAAAACAATACAGTTCAAAATCATAGATCTCTTATCCCAAACTTGGAGTTACTAAGACTCTTGAAAAACAACCAGATATCGAAATATATAATTGTATACATATATTGGTGAATGGGTACTCCCCAAACACCCGTGGCTATGTTATTAAAAAACCTATATCTACCGGAATCATCTCCAAGTGCAACTCCACTAAGGACAACGACGCACAAGGATCATCAGGGTGCCTCATCAGTATCACTGTCTGCCAGGTCTTTACTAGTCAAAGCCAAAAACATCCAGAAAAACAAATTAAGCCAAATAGAATTAAGTTCATATATATAATATATATATATATATATATTCCTATAGGCAACAATCAGAAAACTAAACTTGCAAGCAAATACAACAAACAAGGAAAGGTCGTACCTTTTCCAATTGCAAGAACAATCTCTCCAAATCTACAACTTCTTAAAAACAACAAGAAATCTCCAAATCTCCTGAGTATAACATATAACAAGAACAAGATATAAATCATCACATCAAAACCCTAATTATCCAATTCTCCAAAACCCTAGCTTCTTAAGAAATCATAACTGCAGAATCTCTTCGATCAATTCCTAGAAAACCCAAATCTCCACAAAACCCTACTTTAGAAATCATTTACATATGTAATTAAGGGATTCAATTACCTTGAATGGATCTCTAATTTCCAATTGTTCTCCTCAAGATTTAGATATGATCCTTAATGGTTTCTCTCACAATCCTCTTCAAAAACACGAGAAATCTATGATTACGACGTTGATTACATGTTAAATCGTATAGATTTCGTATAGATCTACTTACCCGGATTGAAGATCTTGATTCTCCTTTGATTTCTCACACCAAACACTTAAGAAAGCAAGCCCTTTGGAGAAGAAGAACTTGGAAGAAAACAAGACAAACCCTAATTCTCATCATAAACTGCATATATATAGAAAACAGATTTAGGCTGCAAAGTAGGCCAGCGGCCTAAATTCCTAGGCTGGCGACGTACATTCTTAGGCCGGCGGCCTAAGTGCCCTATTTGGTCCAATTTGTATAAATTTGTCCCATCTTGTTTGTGTGACTTTCCCCTGTCCAAAATTTACCTATTCAAAGACAACATTACCCTTTTAACAACACTTAAATTTCTCTTCTACCTTTCATTATGAATTTATTTACTTGTATTTTACAGAGACCTACTAAGGGTTGATTGGTTTGTCGGTTGTTGATTTCCTAATACCGAGCCAATCAAAGTTACCCTTTATGCTACGCCTTTTCATGTTCTTGGTGGGAAAGTGTAGCACATGGTGATGCTTCATGGTTTGTGAGTATCGGCGATTATTATTTCGTACTCTATCATACAGCGTCATCTTACGTAATTTAGCTTAAGTCATCGATTCCGTCAATCAAGGGGTGTCTAATGGTTAGGGGCAACGTTCCTTTATTCTATATCACTATCTTCCCCATTCGAGGCCATCATGAGGATTTATAAATATTCGTTAGAGGCAATTGGTCATATCTTTTGCATTTTTTTGCTGCTTCATTTATATTAATCCTTTGGTTTTTTGCTTTCGTCTAATCAATAGCATGTTAATACTTTTCATAATGGTGGGTGAAAGATGTAGTTCGTCTCGTAATGTCAATAGGCTTCTCATGGAGAAAACCCTAGGGTTATTTCCCCCATTACTTCAACAATGCAAATTACCCCTATTGCTCTGGAAGTTATGGGGACTAAAGCAAGCATGTATGGTCTCACTTCTAATGATTACCCCACCCTTATTTATGATAGTGCCCAATTATTTATAGCAGCTGAGCCCTGTGGTCGGGATCTCTATAATGTAGCTAGGGTAGACGCGGAAGACCCTAGAGCCATGTAAGCCCCTAGATTTTTCAGTACTCTTAGAAAAACCCTAGAGCTAATACCGATATCGAAACCCTAAAATTGACCCAAGTTAAAACTAAACTCTAGAAACCCTAGATAGGATCAAATAAAGAATCCATAACCTTAGGATATCAGATGAATTAAACAAAGCTCAAACCTTGAAGGAGAGTAACTTAACAAAAACATATCACCTTCCAAAAAATTTCATATAGTACAACCTGACCAACCAAGTTTAACCTTAAACCTTGGAAACCTTGCAATTAATCCACTTATAAACTCACCAAAATTTTTCAAAAAAAAATTCTCCTCCCCTCCACCTCTAAAAAGATGCCACCCTCCCTCTCTCTTTGCCTCTTTCATTTTTCACTTCTTCTTTTAGGTAAACACTAAACGCCCCCCAACCACAACTCACCCACCCCCACCCCACCCCTTCCATGCGATATGTACATGTATGTGCATGTCCTTAAACATTTCCATAAAAATTCACCAAGATGCATATGTTAGGGAATAGAAATGCAAGAAAACATATTGTTGATATCACAATGTTTATGTTCATAGTCATAATATGCTCACTTATGTCATGTTGCTAACTTAACTTTCTATATGTTGATATATATGAAGTACTTATAATTTTTGGAGCCTATTACTCACTAACTTAACTTTATTTATTTCATGCACTTATTTATTTATGCACAAGACTAGTCAATTTCTAATCTTGAACTTGTCCAATTTCAAAATCCGAAGAAGACTGGAGAAATCCAAGTCTCAAGGAGTCTTGACATATTCTAAAACTTCCATGCTTTTCATTAGCTATATGACTTTATTTAAGAGACTAGAAATATACAAGACTCAGGAAGCCTTGATAAGAATCTAAGACTTCCAATTTTATTTCTTAATGTTTTGTTTTTATTTATTTCATATGGTGACTGCATTATTTTAGGTCCTGGAAAGCCTTGACCATAATCTAAGACTTCCATAATTATATTTTAATTTCCTTATATTTTCATTCATATTCTTGTTTATTTCTTATTTTTAGTTGATCTTGCTAATATTAAAAATAAACAAGTGCAGTTAAGTTCATGTACATAGAGTATTCATAGTGATGTTGTTATGCCAAAATGAAATTTTGAACTTTAAAAATTGACAATCATTTATTGTGTAAAATATTTACTTAAAATTCATTTTTTAGACAAGGGAGAAAAATTCTTTTATTAAAGGAAAATTTTAAAACAAGATTATTCTCTTATAGCTTATTCACTTCGTTGTATTAAATAAGGGACGAATGAAATTTCAATTCAAAGGGAATGTAATAGAGTTATAATGGCTATTACAATGTTCACTTGATGTGAAAAGTAAAACAAATAATTATTAAAGTAAAATGTAAAATATCTATAATACCCCTTGTATTTATTATTGAGAGGATAATTGTATGGGTGTTATTTTCAAGATAGGAATATTTATGACAAAGTCAAAAAATAAATCATTGAATGGCAATTCGTGGGGTGGAGATATGAATTGCTATTTATCATTTTACGTAATAGCAATTCATTCTGAATTGTCATGCCTTTCAAGTGAACACGTCAGCTTTACGTCGAAAGAGGAAGGAATGAATAGCTATTCATATCAAGTAAATGGAATGTTAATTTCTTATTAAAAACTTGACACGCAGTATGTAGAAGGGAATGTTGGAAACTTCAACATGACTTTAATATTTATAAGTGATGAAGTCAAAAAATAAACTCTACACCCATTTATTTTAAAAATACCAAGACTCTAAAGAATGTTTGAGAAAATACGTACGTGAATTTCTTTTCTCATACACACATGGAAAATTAGGGTTCATAGGAATTCATGAATTGAGATAAATAACAATTGCAGAAGCAGCGGAGTTTAATCTGATTTAGAAATTGTCCATTGTTATTCATGCAATGTTTTATATTGATTTTTCACTAAGGGGTTAGGAGAAATTGATTTAAATCATTAGTCAATTATAGAATCAGGAGATTTGTAATTGTGAATTAGATTCCACTAGTAATTTATTTAGCGAAAGCTATTACGTTATTTTGTGGTTTAGAAGATATTGAAACTTGATTGGGAGTTTTAGATCTTGACAATTTTATATGAATATCCATAAGTCTAATTATCAATATAACATGATTTCAAGTTGATTAGCAATGTTAAGGTGGATTCTTTTCCTTCCCACATCCTTTTTATATATATCTCTCTAACACTCTCATTGCATTCATAGATAGTTTTTAATTTATAATAGAAATAGATAATTAGTTTTAGACACTCCATTTTTTCCTTCTTCTCAATTTTTCATTTGCCAGGTTTACGAAAAAAAAAACGAAAAAAAATAAAGAAAATCCCAAAAACATAAGAAAACTTAAAAATACAAAAAATAAAAAATTTGAAAAAGACAAAAAAAATAATAATAACGAATCAAATTGAAAACATCATTTTAAGGTCACAAAGAGCTTCAATGGAATTTGGTACACATGAAATTTGACTAAATTTAAGTTGGTGATAAGATGGACCGATTTTATTTAATATTTCCAATCTAAGTCCATTTTTTCATATTTGATGATAATCATTTTTAAACTTGTAATTAAGTCAAATTGAGATTTTATTGAAATATTCTATAAAAGTGTATTTGGATATTAAAATAATTTAGGATGTTGCTACACATAAATTCAACTGGGTAGGTAAACTCTGCATTTTGTTTGACTCTGTGGAAGTCATGCTCTGGGCATATGATTTTCTTGTATCTTGTTTCAAACAGACATGAAAAGAGAGATGCTTGCTAGACGGATTTGGCTAAATCTTATTTGTTTGGATTCGTTTTTATCAAACTTGGTGATGAATTTGCTGCAAAAAATGTCTAGATTCACAATACGTAACAAATTTGCAAAAAAAAGTAGATAAAAACAAATTAAAAGAACATTAGTGATTAGGATTTGTGATAAAAATCTTATTTAAGTCTATCTGATATCTTAATTAAAAGGAGAACCTATTCAATATTCATGATTTATATTGCAATTCGTCATAAGAGAATCAAGGATAGAACTGCACGAAAAAGATCGTCTTCTATCTCACAATCCCATCCTTTCTCTCTACGGATCCTTTCTCCCCAAAGAATTTTCTCTCTCTTTAGGCCATTAAATCCATCTCCTAACAACAGACCTTCTCCATCTCCATTAGATACAAAACTGTCCTCGCTCGCAACCCGAACTTGGTGAACCCGTTGACCATTATCAAGACCGTCTTTGTCACCCACCCCATCTCCACCATATCCATTGGCAAACTTGGCTATTACAAGTCGACTCATCCAAACTCAAATACCGCAACCACCAAGTGCCAAACAATCGCTTCCATCAAACTACCAAGTCATTCCCTTCATGATTCTGACATACCCAGGTTTGCTAATCGATTTGCTCCAACGAACCCACACTTCAGCTCCTGTTCAACACGTTATGCATGGTGTGCCTGTAAAGAAGACGACCTGACTGATGCGTATGTAACCCCACAATATTGACTGCTCCATGACTCGAAATCGAGCTTATTCTTCTAGGATAGCCAACCTATGTTCTTTTTTTAGATCAAATAAGCTCGATTAGTGAATTTATTTTTTGTTTTCTTCCTTTTCTATTCCTAATTAAAGAGCTTGTGCCCATGTATAATATAGCTGATAGTTGCTGACTTATGTTTTCTTTTTGCAGGTCATGAACACCTTAGATGGAGTATTCTAAATTTATGTCATGTGTATATTATTAGCATTTTTTTATGAATTTATGCGACAATTTCTTTTTGCCTATAAATGCCTGGATCACTAATTGGCTTTGCATTGCAAGTTCCATATTCTGTGTTGGTGATCATATTACTTGTGATTAATTGTGCTATTCATTATGTATTTTATTTAAAAAATTTTAAATTAATTACCAAAGCCATAAAATTTGCATCTTTTTGCATATTAGCTTGCTTAGGTTTTTCATTGCATATGAATTGTTTTGTCACCTAGTCATATTTTCATAAATAAAAATCACATAATTGACATTCTTCAAAATTTAGGACTTTGCATTATATTTTTTTTAAATTGGACCTTAAATTCAAGTATCCTAGGATTTTTCACGAATAAAACCAATTTGATTAAGAAATGTAAACCTGGCTGTTTTTTGGAGATTAAAATCTATCAACATACTAAAGTTTTATAAAATCAAAACGAACTACGAGGGTTTGATTCCGGCATAACGGATACGTAGGCACTTGCGGGGCAACTACAAAAATGTAAAAGAATTATTTTTCATATCATTGTATTTCTGCATTTTTATCATATTCCATATATTACTATCATTTGTTTGATTATTTTAAATGTTTAATATTGTTTAGTATTCTTTAATGATCTTCACTAACTTTATCTATTTTTCACTCTTTACAGGAATTTTGTAACTTTTTTATACTAATCTTATAATTTTCATGTTTTTACAAACATTGCAAAATCTTAGGTAATTTCTATAATCTATCTTTTTTTAGTGTAATTATAAAAGTGAAAGTGAATATTTCAATTAAGGCCCATTTAATTTTTAAAAGCCCATAAGTGGTAACTTTTTGGTGTAATAGGATAGCTCGATTTCAGAATTCTTTGGTTAAATATTTTTTCCGAAAATTAATGATTTTTAGAAAAGCTCGCAGACAAGTATCTTAAATTAGAGTTTGCCCACCTAGCTAACTCTAATTTCATTTTTTCCAACTTATGTTGGTGGCGGCTCCAAATCAAATTTTTAATGATTTTTTAAAAAAGATTATCAAAAACTTTCTTTAATTATGTCTAGTATCTATATTAAGTGGGCTGGGCTTAATGTGGATCTAATTAAGGAAAAGGAAAATTTCAGGCTCGACATTAGTTAAATTATAAAAATTGATTGCCCAAATATTAGTTGAAGCTAATATTAGTCTAGTAGTTAAAGTGATCCTCGTGGGAATGATACTCTACTCACTTTGTATTACTTGATTAGACCCAGTATAGTTGCTGGAAGAATTCGCACTTTATTTATATATACATTTTAAGTGGATCACTTTTGGAGTGTTATATGAGTATATGGAAGAGTTGTGATAAAGTCGTATTTTATACAACTTTCATTTGAGCAATTGATGAATAATTGTTGTTAATCTATATGACAATTGCAAGAATTGGTATTTGGAAATGTTTAATTTGATGTTTCAAGTCTAAACAAAACATGGGAATCAAAGTTAATATTCTAAGAAGTTTGAGGCAATTTTGGGAGAAGAAATCATTGAACACCGGCCACGAAAAAAACCTACACAGCCAGCTTTGAATAGAGCAAATGCCAACCTTGGAAAATTTATACAAACCTTAGCAAATTAAGTAACTACACCACCGGCGTTGTGCTGGCCTTTCTAAAGAGCAGAATGCAAAATATTAAGACCGACATCAACACAAGCGGCCTAGTCGATTGGTCCCTAAGCCCTGAGCTTTGCTATGGAATAAGATTTTAAGACATGAGTGCCGAGGGTAAGCAACCTAGTCGATTGGTCTTTGGGGCATAAGTGTTGAGGATAAATTTTTGCAACACAAGTGGTAAGGGTAAGCAGCTCGGTTGATCGATCCCTAAAGCCTGAGCCTCGTTGTAGACTAAGTTTTTAGGATGCAAGAGGTGGAGGTAAGCAAACCAGTCAATCGGTCCCTGGGGCTGGAGCCTCGCTAGGGACTTAAGTTTTTAGGACATAGGTGCTAAATGTAAGAAACCTGGTCGATCATTCCTTAGGGATTAAGCCTCGCTAGGGACTTAAATATTTGGGATGTAGGTGCTAAAATATCCTTGAACTATTTATGCTAAAATAGTTTGTATATGTATATTGAATAATTATATATGAATATTTTGTGTGTGAATCTATTATGAACAGTATAGTTAATAAATTATATATGTTGATGTGATAAGTGTTATAGCAAAGTTTAATGTTAGTATTAATGTTTTATTATCAAAGTTCTTAATGTGAGCCTAATTTTTTTTAGGAATATGAAACCTAAGCCCAAAACACCTAAGCAAGCGTATGAACTAAAGCCTTTTTCTTTCTTCTTTGTCATGCACACTCACACACTAGATAATTGTATCAAAATACAAAAGTTAAAGGTAAATTTTTAGAGGATAATTATCAAATTTAAAATTGCAAAAATCACAATCCAAAACAGACCCTAGCATACACACCTCCTCTTCCCTTCATACTCCGTTCTTTTGATCCAATTTTCTTTCTAAGCTCATCAAGAATTCCTTCAAGCTTTCATCTACAAGTTAAGGACAATTAAGGCAATGTGTTGTTTACTTTTCTAAGTATCTAATCATGTGTTTCTTCGATGTAATAAAACTCCTATATAAATGAGTTTGAGTGAATTGTAGATAGAACTAGAGAACTAAGTTGATTCTTAGGTTTGGATGAATCTTTAGAACTTGTAAGAGTAGAATAATAAAGTTTGTTTTAGATATTTTGATGGGTAAGAAAGTTTGTATGGTTTTCATGTTATACTAATGTTGAAAATGAAATTGTGGATGTTGTCGATGGAAGATTAGTTGATTGTTTGTATAAGTATGTATTAGGAGAGTAAATGAATCTTTTGAAACCAAATACCAAGTCTAAATGTTGAACTTGAAGTGTTTGAGTTAGTTTAGACAGACTAAGTTTAAGATTTTAAAATAGGGAAAAAAACTTGGAAATGAACGTAGGGCTTGAATCATGGGTGTGGTAAGCTCGGGTTGTTTTAAAATTTTTGAATCCTCTCATCATCAATGTGATTTATCTTATGATAGTCACTGTTTTTCAAATTTAAGGGTAATCACGGCCGTGAAATAGACTTTGGTAGGCTTTAGTTAAATTTTTTTAGGAAATATGGGCGTGATTCAACCTATAATCGCCTTTAATCATCTTTTCCACCTAGATCACGAGCGTGATCAAGAGTGGGATTGGAATTATGGCCTTAATCACTGCCATGATTTGTTGTCTTGCTCTGTTTAAAAAAAATAATGATAATAAAAAATAAATAAATAAAAGAATATGTTACATGTAAATATATATGGGTGTATGTATAAATACTAAGTTATGTATTGATATGAGACATTATCTAAGTTTGATAAGCAATGAAGGACTCAACATTTAATTATGGTTTGATGATATCTTATATAGAGTGATTTCCTTTTAACAGATACCTCTACTTAGTTGTGTTTGTCTACAGATCCTTTGCCAAATATATCAGTTCATTCGGGTACATAATAACTTGATTGTTGGTTGATAGAATAAGCATCTCTAAATTGACTAAAACAAAGATGACCTACAAGTGTTTGAATTGTTTATACGTGTGTTGTTTAATTTGATCTAAAAAGCATCAAATCTGTTTAGCGGTGCCAATATGGTTGTTAGGAGTTTAAGCCACCTCCTTGTCATGATGCAATGATAATCTATAAGTTGCTTAATGGGTAGTCGATAGGGGTAACAATATCGATATAACATTTACTTATTCTTAAAGAAAAATAATATGATTCAGTTCACATTTATAGGATTAGTTGAACTAAGTGATATTATGGATTAAGTTAAGTAAATATGAGAAATAGCTGTGAACCCTAGGTAAAACTATTATCTTTGTAGATGTTCCTATAGGTGATATAAGTATTCGCGCTACTTATATCAACCCCTTGAGCAGTTACTATTACTCAAGACCCTCACTTTCCCAATGCTTGTCATCGGAGTTTGAACACTCCAATGTTGATTTGATACACCTAGCCATTGGAATATAACTTTATAGTTGTTGCATTGCATTAAACTAAGAGTGTATGCCACTTTGTTGTCATTTGTGATGCTGTGTACAGGGCTCTAGCTCACTTTTTTTGCTACAGGTGTTGATAAAGACGAGTTTTATGATCAAATGGGTTATGGTACAAACTTTGAGGAATTCCTCGGCGAGTGGGATGATTAGGGACCATGATCTTGATGGTATTTTTTTTTTTTTTTTATGTAATAGATTAAGGATGTGTTTTCTCAAAGTGATGTAATTTTAGTTAAAGAATTTGCTAACACTTTTCCATCTTGATGCAAATTTTGATAAAGGCTGAAGCATAAGCCTTTGGTTGTAATATAATGTATGAAGTTTATTTTTATGTTTTCAAACAACAAGACCTTTATAATATTTTCAAGTACCAACCTCGGTAGTACTATTGATGTAATAGTATATGTAGTTGTACTCTTAATGAGTAGCTTTTGTAAATGTGTTTAAGGTATATTTTAGTAACACAATCCAAATGAACGTTACCTTTAATAGAAGCCTTCCATGAAATGCTTCAGTATTGCGCATAGCTGAGCTATGCATGCCTAAACTTAGGTTTGAGGCATGACGGGTACTGAAGGTAAGCAACCAGATCGTTTGGTCTCTAAGGCTTAACCCTCACTAGGGACTTAAGTCTTTAGGACCTAGGTGCTAAAGGTAAGCAGTCCGGTCGTTCAGTTCATATTATTACATGTCGTATCTTCGAGAAATAATTTGGGATTCATCATTTCTAAAAATAATTATGAAAAGAAAGGTTATGGAAAAGAATATTAAAAAACATATCTAAATAAAAGTACTTCCTTAGGTTATTGACATTCCACGTTTCTGAGATCGGTTGTTCATCAAGTCGTTCCAATAGGTATGCACTGTTACTAAGGTTTTCAGTGACACGAATAAGGTCTTCCCAAGTAGATGCTTTTTTTTTTTTTTTGTCCTTCCCTCACGCCCATGTCAACTAGTCTTCAACACACTAGATCGCCAAAGCTAAACTCCTTGTACTTAACCTTCTTATCATAGTAACGAGTGGCCCTAAGCTGGTAAACCATTAGCCTTTGTTCGACTTGATCTCAAAGCTATGCTATTGTGTATAAGTTGGCACCTAATGCTATTTGGTTTACCTCTGTGTGGAACTCTTGTATCCTATGAGTTGGAAGTTCTAACTCGATTAAGTGACTTGCTTCCATGCCTAATGCTAACCGATTTAGTGTTTCACCGGTAGTCGTTTGGTGTGTTGTCATGTATCCTCAGAGTATATTAGGTAGCCATTCTGTCCAATAGACATGGTCCCGATCGATCATCTTTTTTAGACTTTCAACGATGGTGCAGTTCACCGGCTCTGCCTGTTCATTGTTTTGGGGATAAGAGACTGATGTATACCAAATCGTGATGTGATGATACTGGTAGAACTCTCTAAACTAATCATTGTTGAAATGAATTTCGTTATTAGTAATTATTGCCTATAGTTTCCCGAAACAGTATAGGATTTAGTTAGTTACAAAAGTTTTTGCTTATTGTTCCGTGATATGGGCTATCGTTTGTGCCTCTACCCATTTAGTGAAATAGTCTACCACAATAATGATGAATCGTTTCTATCCAAAGGTTCTAAGGAAGGGACCAAGTATGTCCGTTCCTCGTTGGGCAAATGGCCATAAAACTTACCAATGACTGGATATAGTTATTTGGTGCATGGGCTAAGGGCACATGCTTTTGGCACAAGGGCATTTCTTTGCCGTCTCCATTGCATCCTTCATAGTTGGCCAGTAGTAACTTAGTAGCTAAGTCATAGTGCCTTCACATATAGCGTTTGTCTGGCAGCATGGTTGCTGTATTCTCTCGAATGTGGGCCTTTAAAACAGCTTAGGCTTCTTCCGGTCAAAGGCAATGGAGAAGAGGCATGCTATGACCTCTCCGAAACAAGACATAGTTAAACAATGTGTAGTTGGCAACTTGATATATAAGTTCTTTAGCCACCTTTTTATAGATTAGAAAAACCTCATTCCTTAAGTATTGCTTTATAGGGTCCATTTAGCTGGGTGGTAGGGAGTTTATCTTACTTGCCAGAACTTCTTAGTGTTGTTTGTTGATGGTGCGACACGGCAGGTACTTCATAAACACCCATTCTTCTTTTGGCTAGGGGTTCGAGAGACTGACTGTTGCAAATTTAGAGAGTCTATTGGCTTTTGCATTCTCCTTTCAGGGTATCTTGTGGATGTACCAACTAGAAAAGTTAAGCATTAATGATCAGACAAGCTCCATGTACTTAATCATAGCATCCCCTTTTTTCTCGTGCCCTCCCTTAACTTGTTACACTACAAGTTGGGAGTCTAAATAAACTATTTTACTGTCGACTGCAACGTCTATTGCCAACTTCAATCCTGCTATGAGTGTCTCGTATCCTGCTTCGTTATTGCTTATGTCGATCCTGAATTTGAAGGCAAAATATATCTTCACATTGTAAGGGCCTTGTAAAATTAATCCTACCTTGGATCCCTCTTAGCTTGACGATCCGTCGACGTAAAGGGCTCCATTGCAATTTGCCTTCTTCGAGGGGGTCCCTTGGGGGGCTTATATATTTTATGATGAAGTCGGCGAAGATTTGGGTCTTGATGGGGTCGTGTGCTTTGAAGCGTACACCATAGGCACTTAGTTTGATCACATACTTCATCATGTAACCTGATGCATTTGGTTTATAGAGGATGGTTGATACATGTAAATTATACTATAATTATTAAGTTAAAATATAGTAATTTATAGTTATTTATGTTTATTTTAGTAAGAAATAATACTTAGACTTGGTTATTTTGTGTTTTCTTTAGAGATTTGATGAATATTAAGCTTTGGAATGAATTTAATCAAGTTTGAGGAAGTTTTCGAAGCAAAGAGAATGAAGGAGCAAAGCTTTGGAAAGAGTAAACAAGCCATGAAACAATTATGGAAGCCTTTGATAAGGAAAATGAAAAAAAATATGCACCAGGAAAAGTACACGACAGGATGCAGGGTGTCATGTAGCTGTTGTGCAGTTATCCTGGAATGTTCAGAAAATGACCAGAGAGTTACACGACAGGATGCAGAGTGTCATGCAGGTGTCGTGCAGTTTGTCTGTTACAGTTTTACTCGGTCAAACTTAGAAAACTTAGAAAGATTGATCCATATCTTAACTTGTAACTGTTGTACCAGGTTCCTATCATATAAATACGTGTCTTAGGTTAGTAAAAACATAACTTTGTACATCAAAACATATTTTTGAGTAATTTTCAAGTCTATTCAAGATTCATAACAGATTTGTCAAGACAATCCTGCTTGTCAAGACTTGGGCTTTCAAGATTTCGGTTCAAAGGTGTATTCTTTCTTATCTAGTATTATTTTACATTGATTTAATCATGTTTTGTAATACGGATATGGAGGAGTAGAGAAATTTTCATTCAAATGATGATGAACTCTAAGATCTATCTTTGTACTCTGTTTTGATGATGATTCAATGAAGATTTATTGTTCAATTTTAATTCTAAACATGTGTACTTAATCTTTCTTGAACTTAGTAGTCTAGAATGCTAATTTCATATCAGATTTTCTATATTGCAAATGAAAGTTTGGATATAGGAATAGATCTACATGTTTAGAGAGATTTGTTTGTGAATTCTAGAGATAGATTTGCAAGAATCTTCTGTATTGGGTTGATTGATGAGTATTTGATTGATTCAATATAAGATTTACTGATTTTAATGCGATTCTTGGATTGTTATTGGTTGAGAAGAAATTCTAACAGATAGATCTAAGGATTAGGGATTGATAATCTTGAGAAAGATATCAATCTAATTAAGAAATCTTGCGGATTAAAATTGAATACTGTTGTTAATTCATTGAATATCAATATAAATGGGTATGAAGTGTGATTTTAGTAGTGATTCATTGTTTGAATGAGCCGAGAATCATTGGATTTATATTTTCTGTTATAGAACACCTTGAATAGTCATAAACATATTGATTAATTCTTCTTGATAATCATAAAACATCAACTGAAATTAATTCTTGAATTTTTCCCTGCTGTTATTTCTTAATAATAGGATTAGAGTGTTGTTTTTAAAACGATCCCTGAGGACGATCCCGTTTACAAAGCTATACTATATTAGGATTGGTCCACTTGCCAAATCTATTGGTTTTTATAGTTTTTAAGTGGTGTTTTTAATAAATTTTAAGTGATATAAAACCAATATCAATGGTGCAAAGAGATTGGTTGATAAAGACCATCACTTGATGCGCTTTGAAGTAAAGCCTGAACTTCTTACTGATAGGACAACTACTAAGGCGAACTTTTCTACCTTAGAGTATCTTTCTTCTGGCCCTCGGAGGTCGTGGCTGATATAGTAAATCGATCTGTGCCCACATCTTTCTACCCTAATGAGGACTGAGGAAATAGCTTTTTTGCTTACTGCTAAGTACAAGAATAGTTCCATTCTTGGTATAGGTTTAGCTAAAATTGGGGGAGTTGTAAGGAATTTTTTAGGTCTATAAAATCCTTGTCACAATCTTTTTTCCACTTGAAATCAGTCGAGTTCTTAAGTTTCTTAAAGAACTCAATACATTTGTTGGCACTTTGGGTTATGAATCGGCTCAGAGTTATGATGCGGTCGTGAGCTTCTAGACCTCCTTTATTGTTTTGGGAGATATCATGTCAAGCATGACCTTGATCTTGTCGAGGTTTTCCTCAACCCTTGCTGCATAACCATATATCCAAGGAACTTTCTAAAGGAAGCTTCGAATATGCATTTTTGGGGATTCAATTTCATGCATCACCTTTTTATCCTATCGAAGACCTCATGGAGATCCTTAAGGTGGTCCTTTAAGTAGATGCTTTTGACAATCATATTGTCCACATAGACCTCCATATTCCATTCGATTTGTTCTTTAAATACTATTGTGACCAGCCTTTAGTAAGTGGCTCTGGTATTTTTTAAGCTAAAGGGCATAACCTTATAGTAGTATGTGCCAAGATCAGTAACAAATGATGTGTGGACTTGATCTTTCGGTTCATCATTATCTGGTTATTTCTAAAAAAGGCATTCATGAAGCTTAATAGTGTGTACCTAGATGTAGCGTCCACCAGTTGGTCATCCTTCATAATAGGAAGTAGTCTTTTAGGCAAGCTTAATTAAGGTTGATGTATTCAATGCATATTCTCCATTGTCGTTAGCTTTTTCCACCATGACAAAATGTGAGATACTTTTCTTCCTGGATGAATCCAGCTTTCAGGAACTTCCTTTTTTGTGGTGGCTTGTCATATAACAGCGAAGTGGCACCACTTCTACTGTACAGGCTTTATCTTTGGGTCGATGCTAAGCTTATAAGTGATGACTGCTAGGTCTAACCTCGGCATATTAGCAGGTGTCCAAGCAAATACATCATGGTGATGTTGGAGAAAATGAATCAATTCTCTTTTGATGTCAACAGATAGTGTAGAGCCAATTCTTGTAACCATTTAAGGGTTAAGGCCAAGCAAGACACTTTCCATTGCTTATATCAGTTCATCCTCCCACTCTCCTTTATTTGTTTCCCCATAAGTTGGTCAGCTTGCGAGCAAATCTATCTAACATACCTCGTCCCTTGCTAATTCTTGGACATATAGTCTTCGCAACAAGTCTTGATCCCCTCTATATATGACAACCCCATGTGGTGTAGGAAATCTTATTTTTAAGTAAGCCAGTGAAGACCATTTGGAACAAAAGAGTACTAACCTATAATCATGTTGTAAGGCAAACAGTAATCTACCACCAAGAACTGGACCTTATTTTCAACTTTATGTCTGTCGTCACCCAACCTCATTGGTAGGGTAATGATTGCTTTAACTTTGAGCGGCTGTTTGTTGAATCTAAAGATCTCTTGTTTGTACAGCTTGAACTTCTTATGGATGCTGCTGTCTCCGAGCTTGTCAAAGGCATGCTCGAAAATGATGTACACACTGTTACTCTTATTTTTGTGATGAGGGCATCTTGGTAGGGGACCTTAGTATTGCCTAGGTCGACATCAATAAATTCAAAGGTCATATATGGTTTCTCTCTCTTTGCCATAACCATCACTTCTTTTCCTTTGTTGTTTCTGGAATAACGAAAGAAACTTGTTGGGTGCTATCCTCTAATGATGGTATTAAATATTCCTTGAGCTATGTCGTCAGTATGTCGATTCGTGCAATCATTAGGGTATTGTTGATGATTGTTCCTTTTTCGCTGGTTGGGTCTTTCGATGGTATTATCAATATCGACCAAATATTGTTGTAGGAATCTTTTCCTGAAGGCTTCTTGTAGGGTCATCTTGAGTTGATAGCAATCGCTAGTATTGTATCCCACATCTTAATGGTAATCACAATACCTGGTTACATCCCTTTTGCTTGGGTTACCAAGCATCTTGGTTAGCGCAGGTATAATGCTGAAGTTTCTAATTTCCAAAAAGATGTCTTCCGGTGGTTTGCTTAAGGGGAGGAAATTGGATTCAAAGTATCTTTGTTTCCCCTACCTGTTCCTACTTTGATGTCCTTGTACTTCCTTTTCTTCGGAGGGCCTACCAATCCTTAGTTGATCCTTTTGATTTCTAATCTTGTAGTTGTTCCTTTTAGGATTTTTCCATTTCATTCTGGACGATTATGAAATCTTTGCATCATATATATTTGCCAGCTTGTTCCTGGAATTCTTCCAACGTTTTAGGTTTGTTTTTTACGAAGGAGTGGAAATGCCCCTCATGATATGAATGGAATAATCCGAGTAATTTGCAAATCTAGTGCTTTTAATTGTGAATTAGGGTTCATACAATGTTTTTAGATTTTTATGAATGATGAAACAAAAAATTAAAATATATGAATGATTAATCCTTGAATATGATACACCAAAGATAAAATCGAACTAGTTGTTCTAATCAATCGATATTACGGATGATGACAAGAAACAAAAAAGAACAATCTTGAATATAAAACTCAATCATGTTCAAGAAAACAATTTGTCACAAAGGACATTACAAAGTCTACTGAAGGTAAAATAAGCAGCAAAAACTCCTAAACATATTACTAATAAGCCCTAATATATTCCCACAAGTCGAGTAAGGGCAAATATGAAAAGTAACAAAAAAAACAAATAAAATAGGAAATTTGCATTTTAAAAACGCATAAAACAAGACAAATGATCCCCCTGTTGATCATGCTCGTGACACAAGCCGTGATCCTTTTGGATCAAAATCTTCTTCCTTATCTTTAAGCAATCACGAGCATGATATAACCAGTTACAGTTGGTGTCATGAGCGTGATGATGCTCGCTATCTCCTCAGGTTTTCAAACTATCCGATGATGACGCAATAACGCCCTTGATCATGGACATAATTAGGAATGCCATCGAGGCGGGTATGGGATGGGTCATGCAAAACCTGAACCCAACCTAGTTACATATAAGATGTTCCAGACCCAACTCCGACCCCCGACCCAATAATACAAGTGTTTCTTTTTTTTTTTTTAATTCACATTGAAAATAAATGTATCAACTTTTTTCTTTAAATAATTTTCCTTATAATTGCATGATTTTTAATTTTATAGATTACATTTCCTAGCTACCACCATTTTCAAAATAATTATAACAAGCTAAAGATATAAGAATTCATCCAAATTGCAGGTTTCCATAATAGGGTATGAAATAATTGAAATTTATATATATATATATATATATATAATATTCTAACAACTTTTTAATCATCGAACTTTAAAGTACACAAAAACTAAGTGCGTGGATTTTAAAGATAAGTTTCAATGTTAGATATAATATTCAAAATGCTCAATAGCTTTATCCTATCAATTTAAAAAATAATTAAAGTCGATCCATGGATGAGCACGACGCACAAGTGAACTTTTTTTTTTTTTAATTTTATGGAGTATTGTATGTGTGTTCTATGAATTTGTGTATGAAATGTGGCTAGGGTTAAGGAAGGACCGTGTGTGTATGTGTATTACTGTTAATGTTTTGAATTTTTTTTTTAATTTTATCGGGTCGAGGTTGGATTTTATATACTTGACCCAAAACCCGACCCGAAACCTTATAAAGTCAAACCCTATAGGGTTTTTAGTGGGTCGGGCGGGTCAAGTACCCTATAACGACCCGCCCCGTTGCATCCCTAGACGTAATGCCCATCACTGTCTGGATCACGGGCGTGATGATGGCTAGTCTCCTCTAATACTTGACGTTTCAATACATACTCAATCATAGGCGTTACGGTGAGTGTGATCTCCTCTGCAACTTGAATTTCATGAGCTGCTTGAATCTTTGTCTTCATCTCTAAATCATGTGGTTGTCTAAGCAATCCATGATCCTTATCATTACGCATGGGCTCAAGAAGATTTGCCCTCAAATCTTGATCAAAGTTATCTCAAATAGAAGGATCACTCTTTATCTCCAAATTTTGTCCCACATGTAACACGTGCTTTGTTTGCCCATTGTCAAGTTTCTTCTCAGCTATTTCGTGTGTCAATAGTAATAATTCTTTTATAGGAGGATTCAACTCCACATGTATTTGTCTCGCAACTTCAGGACTCATAGGAAATAATTTAATTCTCTTTCCGTTGAATAAAACAGAATAAATGTTGTCCCTACCATTGTGGTTCACATCTTGATCAAACAACTACAAACATCCTAGCAACATATGTGATGCATTCATTGGCAATACATCACAAAGAACCTTATTAGTGAAATGACTAAGTATGGAAATAGGAACCAATACCTGCTTAGTGACATGAGCAGATCCTTTGTCATTGAGCCAATGTAACCGATAAGGTTGTGGATGGGAAGTGGTTGGAAGTTATGACATCTCCACAAATGTCGTTGCCACAATATTAGTGCAACTACCTAAATCAATGATGGCTACGCAAACAGCCCCATTCACAAAGAACTTAATATAGAATATATTCTCCCACTATTCATGATTAATTGCTGGTCTCCTCAACAAGTCATTCAAAGGTATAGCAGGCTCTATTAATTGTTCAGTTGGCACCTCTTCCTCACTTTCCTTGTCGAAATTAGTGTAACTAACTTTTTCCCCTTTATCATCACTCTACAAGCAATCTCCACGAATGTAAACAACACACCTATTCGGACATTAAGCATCCATATATCCAAGACCTAAGCATTTAAAACATTTAATTTCTCTAGTTTTCTTCTCAGTATTACTAAAGTCATTTGGTTTTAAAACCGATTTCATCTTCTCATCATTATACTTCTCAAGACTAGACTGATATTTCTCATCATCTTTATGACTATTAATACTTTTTTTTTTCATCGTCCTGCCAATAAGATTTTCAATTACTCTCATAGTTGATGCACTACTACTAATCGTATCAAATCATAAAATTTATTAACCCAATTCAACTCCTACAATCAAGCTAGGAAACTATACCTATCTATAGTAGTATAGGATTAAAAACGGGTATTGCCCACAAGGATCTAAGGAACAATTACTAGTATTACCCTTTTTCTATTATTTAGCCTAAAATATGAAGTAATATCTATAATTAACTAATGATTAACTAAATTATTAAACCTTAAGATTAATTATTTATGCTTTAATGACTTAGAAATCAATCACAAGACATACTCTTTATCTTGATCCACCATAAACTCGAATTTATCACAACAAAAGATTGATTAGTGAATTATTTATGCTTTGCACTACAAAATGACATAATTAAATCAATTACTCCCTCGAGTTAATCAATTCCTAATCCTACATGAGATAATGGAGACCTTTCCCTCATTAATGTCATATAAGATCGCATTAAAGATCAAGATTCTTAAACAAAGATTTATGCAGAAAATCAAAGTTTCCCTACTTCTAGGTGAAACATGTAATTTTTCTATTTACAGATCTATCTTATTAGATGAAACCTCTTTCTATCTAACAAGAATCATGCAAGCAATCAACTTTGTACACCAATTAATTGCAAAAAAAGTTAAAATGCATGAATAAATACAAAAAATAAACTTTTCGTTAATCAAAACAAATTCAAATAATTTGGATTTAGGGTTTCACAAGATTCAAGGTACAAAGAATTACTCCTCCATAGGATTTACAGTAAACACAACAAATCTAGAGAAGTAAAGATTAAACATCATAAAACAATGGAACCCTTGATTTGTCTTGCAATCTCTAATGGATCTAAAGCAATTTCTCCTTCTTGGTGGCTCTTTTCTCTGCTAGGGTTTTTGGAAATGTGAAAGGATGATAAACTGAAAGGTTTGGATGAGTATTTATAGAATTGTAACCATCCTGTAATGTACCCCACCATGTACACGGCCGTACTCGTGGTAGGGTACTTTGGAAACTCTTCAATTCCTTCGCTGATCAAGTTCTTTCCATCAACACAACCTTATACACTTCTTGGTTAGCAACTTAAGCACATTTTAGAATAGTTTCTGGTCACTTTTCACCCTTAAACATTAGCATGTATATACCCATATTATAGGTTATGTACATTATAAAAATCAACTTTTGTATACTTTGCTAATTTTTTCTCGTTTTGCTTGAATCACCTTAAATCTTTGAAATATCTCTTTAAACTTTGAAATCAAATATTAATCAATTAAGTACCCTTTTCTTAGTAAATTCACATCAAATCTATACAAAATCATATCAAATAAGTATACAAATAAGGATCTTTTAACACTTATCAATATTCACGCATCTCAGCCTATGTAGTTACATCCCGCTCTCCATTCCTCCTTCTACTAGCTAATACATTCTTCCACTAATGTGAAGCATAGTCCTTGAATTCAATTGCAACAAGCTTAATTTGTTCTGCATCATCACAATCATGATAATCAAAGAGCTTTTCAATTTGATCTTCCCAATCAAAATATTTATCTGCTCTACCGGTACCATCAAAAAACAGTACTTTCAGTTTTACGGTCTCTATACCGCCCAATCCTCTAGGCCTATGCCCATCATGGTGATCATCAAAATCATCTTCATAATCTCTAACTCTATGACAACACACCAGATGATGCACATTCCCTCTTTCTATTCCGCGGCCATCTACTACTCTACCATAGGGTCTTTGAATCATAGGGTTATCCTTTATTCCTCAATATGCCCCTTGTTCTTGTGCTTCATGGATTTAAGGGTTTCCCCTAACAATTCGTTTTACACTTCTTAAGGTTTCACCTTATTGTTGCATCATATGTTGCATTCCTTGCATCATCTCCTTCATAAAATCCATGAACTCACTCATATTAATGGTGTTTTCTCCCTTAGAAGCATTGTCATTCCTACTTTTAACTAGAGATGGGCAAAAAAAAACCAATCGAACCAAACCAATTCAAACCGAAATTATGGTTTTTTTAATGGTTTGGTTTAAAAATTTTCCAATCCGAATCAATCCGTATATTTTATTATTTGGTTTGGAAGGTAAACTAAACCAAACTGTTGTAGAAAAATATAATAATATTTTACTAATGTTCATATGATTTCATTTAAGATTAATTATTTGGTGAATATTGATTAAAATCAACTTGTTCATTTTTTAATTTTTTTTAGGCTCATGATATTTATTTTTTTTTGATGAAATATTGTTCTTTTAATAGCTTTTAACTTTATAAGGTATGGAATTTATTTATTTAGTTATAAACTTATTATGTATTAATTGTTTAATATGTTTCGTCAGCGGATCATTTTATTTGTTGATGAATTTTATTGATAGATGATTTTTTATTTTAGCTAAATTTATTGATAGATAATTGACTTGATAGTTCTATTAAAAATTATAAATTATGACTTACTATGTATTGATTGGTGAATGTAATTTATTGGTGGATAACTAATTTTTTAAAGAATTATAAATTAAAAGTATGATGAATTCATAAAGTATTTTATCATGGTTTATAATATAAACTTTGTAAAACGATATAAATGTTTAAGTATCTATACAAATGTAAAAAAACTAAAACAAAAAAAAAAATTAGTTAGAATTTTGATTTAATCTGTAATCCAAACCGAACCAAACTGTTATTTAATGGTTTACAAAATTTCTAATCCGAACCAAACTGTTACTTAACGGTTTGGTGTGGAATAAAAAAAAACCAAACCGCAAATTATGGTTTGGTTTGGTTTTAGGAAAAACCGAACCAAACCGATCCGTGCCCCCCTACTTTTAACATCGAATTTTCCAAACATCCTCAAAAGAATTCAAACTTGTAGCAAAAGAAATCACAATAGCGAAAATTATCGAGCAAGAAATCCAATAACGAAGTCCTAAGCCACAATCTGCAACCCTAAGCTCTAATACCTAGATGATACGAATGGGAGAATTCGAGTAATTTGCGAACTAATGCTTTGAATTGTGAATTATGGTTTATAGAATGTCTTTAGGTTTTCATGAATAATGAAACAAAAAATTAAAATATATGAACGATTAATCCTTGGATATGTTGCACCAAAGATAACATCAAACTAGCTGTTCTAATCAATCGATATTATGCACGATGACAAAAAGCAAGAAAGAATAATCTTGAATAGAAAACTCAATCTTATTCAAGAAAGCAATTTGTCATAAAGGACATTACAAAGTTTACCAAGGGTAAAATAAGCAGCAAAAACTCCAAAACATATCACTATAAGTCCTTATATATTCCCACAAGTTAGGCAAGAAAAAATATAGAAGGTAACAAGAAAAACAAATAAAATAGGAAACTCGCATTTTAAAAATGCATGAAATAAGACAAGTGATCCCCCCATTGATCACAGCCATAACACAAGTTGTGATCCTCTCGAATCAAACTCTTCTTCTTTATCATTAAGCAATCATGAGCATGATATGGTTAATTACAACCGGCGTCATGGGCGTGGTGACGTCCATCATCTTCTCGAGTCTTCAAACTATCCGATGATGCCATGATAATGCCCTTGATCATGGATATGATGCCCATCACGACCTAGATTATGGGTGTGATGATGGGTGATCTCCTCTGATACTCAACGTTTCAATACATACTCAATCATGGGCTAGATCGCAGGCGTTAAGGTAGACGTGATCTCCTCTGTAACTTGAATTTCATGACCTGCTTCAATCTTTTTCTTCATCTCTAAATCGAGTGGTCGGCTATGCAATCCATGATCGCAATCATCTCATTTTTCCAAACTCCATAAATGACTACTTGTATGGTAAGGCTAAGATTGAAGCCCGTCTACTTCTGTGACTGCCTGGTTAGACTAAGTAATATAATCTCTTAAGGCCTCATCTCTTTCTAATTTACCAAGAACGAGGAGGATGTATCTTTCTTTAGGGTCTGGTCGCTATGCATTGGATCTTAAATGTGGTGGAAAGATCTTCAAAAGAGGTGATGGGGCCATTAGCCAATTGATGAAACCAACTATTTGCTACTTTTTCTAATGTTCCTAGGAAAACTTTGTAAAAGATGACATCATTGAAACCAAATACTAGCATTTGATCTTTGTATCTTCTGAGGTACTCGTCCAAATCAATCATCCCATCATAAAAGCTTAAACATGGGTAGCTTCATCCTTGGTGGCCATGGCTCATCAATAATTGCTTAGGCTAGGGGTGTTTTGATGGTTATTTGAGTAGTTTTGAGAGTGGGAGTGCTCTTCTTGCTTTCCTTAATTTTTGACATTTTCTTAATCTCTCTCTCCAATTCTACGGGGGTCATGTCTTTGAGTCGTTTTTCATGGCATACTAGGAGCTCTAATGGAGAGGGAGTTTTGACTTGTGTTTTCAACATTGGAGGGGCAATTAAGGGGTTATTGAGACTATGTGAGACTTGCAGATGTGATCCAATCACATTAGCAGAGGCGTTGGCGGCTTTACAAGTGTAGTTTGCACCTACCTAGGGCGGTAGGGTTTCATTGCCACATTGCTACAACTAGGATTCCTGTGTCCCTAGCTCCGGCTCCTTAAGGAGCTTCTCGACATCCATATTGTGTTTCACAATCTCAATATTCTATTCTAATACATGGTGCTAGGGGTATGCACGATACAGTTCGGTTTGGTTTGTTCCTCGAACCAAACTGCACCATCTTTTACGATTCAATTTTCTTTTAAATTCAAATCTAACCATAGAGTTCGCTTCATAATTTTTTCAAACAGAAAAAAAAAAAACGGTTCTGTACAATTCGGTTTGCAGTTCGAACCGTTTTTATTCATAAAATAAAAAATATATTATATCAAAATACTTTCATTATATTTCTTAGCACTAATGCAAATACATACAATAATATTTAAAATTAATTATTTACCAAATAAACATATAAAACTTATAGAAAGAAAGGGAATTCATCCATTATAAAATTATAATCGGGATTAGTCTCATTTCTTTTAATTATCCTGAACTATAATGGTATACTAGACTTTATCTCAATATAAGACACAAAATTTAATTCTTTGTATGCTTCTAACTAGTATATTATCAATTATATAAATCAATAAGTAACTAAATAATAAAAGTAAATTAGTTAGTAAGATAAAAGGAAAAAAATTCATGAGTTAGAATACTAAAGGCTAAAATCTAAAATCTATCTTATCTGTAGACAACATAACAATTAAAACATAATATGACAAATCTAATATTATTCTTGTGAATCATACATATCAAAGTTACCTTGCGAACCATTTGCTTTTCACCGAACTGAACCGCGAAACAAACTATTTAAAAAATGAATAAAAATTTTTATTCAATTCGGTCCGATTCAGTCAATTTTTTTGCATAACCCTACCTGGTGCAACATGTCTTCTAGGCAGTAGAGGCAATCCTGTTTTAAGGAGTCATCAAGGGCTGGTTAGATGCTAGGTCTTGTCTAGGAGTCGCCATGTCAATTGGAACAAGGTGACCTTAAGGTAGAATTCAAGTCATCTTCAAGGCCATCACCTTAAGATTGTCTTTTGTTTTTGGCATGAGGCAACATTTCGAGGTTAAGCATTTTTTTATCTCTAAAGAGAATGGGGAAATTTTTCCACTAAGGGTCGAATCTTCCCATAGATGGGGCCAAATGTTGCTTACTCGAATTTGGTAAGGGCTGGATCAGTTATTAATGGGCTCAAAATGTGGTGTTATGGGATCTGCAGAACAAAGAACTCATTAGCGACTTACTGCCCATGGGCTTGGTGTAGCCACTCTGATACTTAAGTCAGTGTTTGTCATGAAGAGCTCGTAGAATCGATTGGAGAAGACAAATAATATGATATTACCTTAATTTATAGGCAACTAACCTAACGATTATGTCAACTATGGGTGAGTGCTTGGTTAGAAGGCCTGACAGTTATGCTCATAATGGACAAGTGGGGATCATATGGTGTCATGATCTTGACTATGCAGGTTGATCCCGAATAAGTTGGAGTGTATCTGAGTAGGAGTATTCCAACCAAGTCGTTTGGGTAGTGCACTTGGGTTGGTAGAAAGCCTATTAACGGGGCCCTAGGCCATATTTATGGCCTAGCCTAATGAGACTAAGGGCTTGGCTAAGATAGGCTTAACACCAAGATTAGACCATCAACAGTTATGTTTTTATGTTATGATATGTTAAAACGAGAAAAAAATATATATATTTAGAAAAATATATATTTATATGTGTATGTACTTATAATGATATAAAATTATGTAGTTCTAGTGTCTATATTCTACACTTTGACTAAATTGATATTATATTTTACTTAGCAAAAGGATAAAATATTTTTTTGGTATATGATATTTAATGTATATGAATTATTACAAATAAAATTATGTGGAATAATTCTTATACTAAGAATTTAATTATTCATGATTCCTTTATACTCAGAATATTACTTATCATAATACATTGGTTATGAAGATCTATTATGGACATTCATTGAAGATTTGTAGCAAAAACTTATGATTATTGACTTGCCTTTGAATTTGCTTGATTATTAAGATTGTGATAATTATTCATTAAAGGGTGCACTATTGCATATTATGTGAGTTGTTTGAATTATATTCTTGTTGGTCACCCTTGAAACTATTAATAAATATCCGGATATAATAAAATTTGACATGCATTGTGCAGTGTCTCATCACTATCACACAATGGATAATGAGAAATTTTACGATACCTAGGACTACAGTTAAAGTATCTGCAAGTATCAAGAAAATTATTTTTGGATATAAGTTTTATCAAAATCTCTTTATAAGCATTTTTAAGTATCCTATTTTGGTAATACAAACTAAAAGATTTAGATATTATTGAATCTTTAAATTATGCATCGTTTTAGGTCCTATCATAAGTTTTATGAACTTAAGGTTGCATTTAAGGTACCTTAAGTTACCTTTGGACTACAGATAAGGTATCATAAGCATACTTTGGATTGCATTTAAGGTATCCGAAGTATTAAGAGAACTATTTTGGATATTTCATCTTAAAACTACATTTATGGTACCCTAGAACTTGCAAAATAAGAGAAATTTATTGGACGACCTGGACATTGATGGTATTATAAACTCTAGCCTTCACACTGGCTATCAAAAAACGCGTGCGATGATTGCATTGCATACACTTTTTCATCATAGCATATGATTGATAACTTGTTTGTGCTTAGGGTAGTGATGTGAATATTGCATTCCCACCTCACTGCTATGGTTTTGCTCACCCTTCGAATAGACTATTTCTTAGGTAACCTCATAAGAATAAGATGGGATAGGGTAAATGTAAATGAGAGCTATTCAATTCCAATGCGGTTATTGCAAAAGCTTACAAGGTTAAGTAGAAGTATATGTTGTAATTACAATGTTTCAACTGTAAATAGGATTTCTTTTGTTTGAATTGATATAAGCTACCTGTTTTACTACTTGATAGGGGATACTAACTCTCTGTGGTTCTATCAATATGTGGTTAGTTCATTTTAAGAATTATATATATTATGATTTCCTAAAATAATTACATATTTAGATAAAGTCGCATAAATTTTGACTAATAAGATGCCTCTCATGTAATGAGTACACACATAGCATGACAACTTTTAGGAATTTGTACCAGGCCCCTTTGGGGTCATTATAAATCTAAAGCTACTAGTAGATCATTTTTAGGGTATCATGATTGTTCCTTTCAAAACTACATCTAATAGTAAGAACAAAATGAGGTTAGATCATGGAAATGTGACTTTGTTCTAAGGCCATTGTTGCTAACTTAATGTGTAGGGATACAAATGAGTTAGGTCCAGTAAGGCTTTTAAAGGCTTAGACTCGATTCGTTTAATAAATTAATAAGTTTGAGTTGAGTTGAGCTTTTAACGAGCTTGAAATATATAGACTCAAGATCAAGCTTGAGCTCGTTAAGGATTTGCGAGTTCGAGCTAAGCTCGTTTACCTAAATAATTATATATAATATTATATTAATATATTAATTACAAATAGTTATATATAATAAAATACTTTAAAAAAATTATTTCCTGAACTCTTAACGAGCTTATTCGTAAGCCTGCTCCTAGCTTGGCTCGCAAATTGGCTTATGAGCCCTTAACAAGCTTACTAGCTAGTCAGCTCACAAGTTTGAAACTTGGCTCAAGCTCGACTTGTTTAACTCAACAAGCTTCATTTGAAGCTGGAGCTCAACTCATTTATTAATTGAACTTGAGTTTAAGGTTAGATTGCAGGTTATTATTATGACCCAATAGGAAATTCGACCCAATAAGTTATAATAAAATATAAAATAAAATAATTATAAAAGTTTCAAATTCAAACTAAAAAGAAGAAACCCAAAGAAACAAAATTTTTTAGAGACATAATTTTAGCAAGAGACAATTGATAAATTAAATATCAAAATAGTATTTTTATAATTTAATTAGATGCTTAAACAATCCATGCATGTATATTTTTTTATATTCACGTCATCTTTCTAATTTTACCATAGAATACACCGTTTAGATTTTGTAATGTACATTAAAAATGTTATCTAATTGAATTTTTTCTCCTTTTTCCCAATTGAAATAAATAAGAAGATGGAATAAGTGAATTATAAGATTTTGTCATCTTAACATAAACCCTTTCAAAAATAAAAAGAAAACAAAAATAACATTAAAAAAATATAGAGAGACACTATAAGGGCGGGTCAGGTCGACTCGAAACCTTATAGGGGCGGGCTTTGGTATGATAACAATAAGGTTTTTTGGTCAAGTTTCAAACACACTATAGGAAAGTGGGTCGAGTTCAGTTTTACATAACCCATCACAAACTTGCCTTGGTTGCATCCCAAGAAACAAATCCAACTTGATTAGCTCAACTCGTTTGCAGTTCGACTCCTTTGTAGCCCTATTAGTGTGCCACAAGGAAATAATTACTTTATTCTTATTTTTTTTTAAGGAAAGCTATTGTTGGCTTAATTGCATTTAAGGCACATAAAAGCAATCATTCTCTAATTCTTAATACAATAATTATCATCATTCGTAACACTACAAATATAGCAATTCACAAGTGAAATTGGTTTTTTCTCTTTCTTTCTTTTTTTTTTTCCAAGATCACCCCATGGTAAACTTATTATAACCTTACACTCTTATAGAAAAACGTAAACATATATCATATTATTAGTGTATTTTGTTATATAATAATAAGAAAAATCTATGACCATATACTCTTTATTTTAATAGTGGGATGATGGATTGGATGGCTCCATTAATTAGATCATAGAAGTTCCTATGTTAATATAGCACATATACTATAATATATAACTTTACTTAAATGTTGTTTGTACACACACCCACACACATATAGAGAGAGAGAGAGAGTAGATAAACAGATTGTAATATATATAAATCCATGTTCTGTGTTATATAAAAAAAAGTAACAAACATATAATACATAGTAGAAATAATTTTTTGTTTGTGGTATTTGTTGATAATAATTATTTAAACAAGATTAAATTGAAAATTATTACCTATGTACAATAGCAAAATCGTGAGTCGCATCTGAGATATACAACCATGCATATATTGCTAGAATTAGACACGATATACATGGAAAAAGATGCTTACTATGCAAAAGTAAATCGCTTGAGCAAAGAATGTATATGTAAAAAAAAAAAATTGTAAATTTTAAACATGAAGCGCGATTTAACAATGGTAGGAAAAATTACTAACCTAATTTATTTAGAAATTTTGTATTTCCTGACTTATGAACTTGACTTTTGAACGTATTTTGATCTTTTTTTCTTTAATTTGGTAATTTTTTTTGTATATATGGTAGACGTGTTTCACTCTTATATGGCACATAAAATTATATATATATTGTCATATATATGTATTCTTACACACATATATATAGGAATAATACTCTTGTAATAAAACATATACATATATTAAAATATGTGTTAAAAAATATTAATGACGAAAAACTTTTTGGTGTCTCATAGATACACACAGACACATACATATATCTAAGCTTGAAATTTTCGTTATGGATGTCAAATCAATTTAATATCTGTTTATTCTCCTACATTGGATAATTGCTATTCGTTCCTAAAATTGGAAACCACCCATTCACTTATAACTTATTCCGCATTTTCCTCCTACTATATTGCATTTTCTTTTTATTATTCTTTTTTTTTTTTACTCCAGCAACAAAGGGATTGCTAACTCTTCATTTATAATTTCCATTATTATTTAGTATCGCATTACAAATGCATAGCTGGCTAGTATTATAATATATATTGCTCTATATAATATAAAACAATATAATATAACATAACATAATATAATATGTACTTGCATATTTCCGCTCCAAAGATAAGTCATCTGACAGTGGAACAACAGACAGAATAAAGAATTAAACTAAGGTAAAATTTTTTATGCTTTGATTAATTTAAATTGGTATCTTAATAATTTCTAATTAAATAATTATGATCGCATGCAATAGTTGTGTTTTTGTTTATTTTTTAATTATTATTCATTAGAATACATGGCATGTTAGGCCCACTTCGTGACCTATGATAAAATATGTAAAAAGAAAATAAAAACTTTAATTAAGAATATTCTTTGCGGTATCATGCTAGCATTTAAGAACTTTTCCTCTTAAAATTGTATTGTTTTGTATGAAACAATATCAACCATAACTCTTTTCCTACTGGAGCTCATCTAAGGACCTCATCCTATGTCAGGAGAACACGATCTAATGGAGGAGGGTTCCTAACTCTTTAAAGTTTACACTAAAAGCCTCCATAGATGCTCTAAGTTTCATTCATGTGTTATTTTAATGTCAAAACGCCAGTCAAAAAACCATCAGCTAAAATGTATAGCTCAACAAATTACATTTTGCAAATTGAAATTACAAAAACAATCAAAGTTGAGCTATGAAATTCAATATTAATCCATATTAAAACATTAGTGATTGAATTCATTTCCCTTCTGCTGGATTAGCAGCAAAAATAAAAAATAAAATAAAATAAAAATAAAAGAAAAACTCAATTGGAGTAAGCAAGCATAAAACCCTATATCATCATTGTGCTCTCCCACAAAAAATCAATGAAGCAAAATAATAATATTGGAGTATATACTCAAAATAGATTTTTGATACCCTTTGCCAATTTTTGACTTGTATTATTATTGACCAAAGATTCTAATCAGTACAAAATGCCAGAATCGCTAACAGAAAATTGTAACCTCCCTTCCATTGGAATTATATTGCATGTGCACCCCTTTGAATTGAAACACCCGAAATTTAGAATTTACATGTAAAAATTGGCCATGATGACGGCCGATGTACATGAGGTTACAAGAATTTATTAAATGCAACCAAAGAAATGGACTTTATCTTTCTGGTAACTAGAGGAGCACAGAGTTTCCAGTGGACAAAACATATATCATGTGACCAGAGATGGGAGACAGGAGACATAATCTACCAGCCCTTGATTCACAATTTCACTCACCTCTACTGGACAAGCTATCGCATCTGAGATGGAACTGGAACCCTCCAAAGCAATGTCTTCGTCACTTCCATTTGAATCATTAGTGAGCTTGCACGAAGTTCCTGCATGAATCAACTCATAATGCAACATCAGAATATGAGCACCAGAAGCTAAGCTACTCCTTTTTCCTCTCCCAACTCAATATTTACCTCTGGATAAGCTTGATGAAGGACTCTTTAGGAGATGTTTCTGACATATTTGAGTATCCTGGAAATACAAGAATGTATACTCCAGTAACTGTAATCTCTCAGGATTGGTTATCCTTGTAAATCCAAAGGAAGTGGTCCATGTGTTTATAGCACTAGGAACAGCAGGCAAGACCAATCTCTCCACTCCTAGTTCTTTCAGAATCTACAAGGAGAAAGATACTTTACTTACTACAGCAGGATATTGATATAGAATCAATTAGAGGAAGGAAAAAAAAAAAATATATATATATACACATATATCAATCTCATTTGAATATTATCTCATACTTTGTTACTGACAAAGGTAGAGCTATTGTCAGAGTGGGTAAAGAACTAAACAGAATAACTGTTGCATTTGATGAAACAACAATGAATACATCACTCAGGACATCTCCATCCTATGAAAGATACTCTTCCAGAAGAGCCAAATTTGAACGTATGAAAATAGAATTCCTATACAAGCAATGCATTCACACAGAATATGTGCTGAAAAAATAACTAGGAACTCTGAAGGACTCCACTTTTATTTGCTCTAGGACAGTCATTTCCAATTTGTTAAGTAATTTGGTATTCACAAACTTTCCATAATAGGATGGCTGGCTCACTTCTGTATCCTACGAGTGTCAAACATAGGATAGATCTGACATGGTTTGATTTAAGTATTTCTTGGTGGAGATTTGAATCATAGAGGATAGTTGGGAAATAAAAGCTTCACTAACTTTTCCAATATTGCCAAGAATCAGCAATGAAGTATTGCCAAGAAAGGCTAACTTTTAGCAGCTTGCCTCTATACTGAGTCACACAATAAATATTCAGCATACACATAAATGAGATGGGAGGCAATTACCTTTTCAAGCTCATTCATCAAAATGGTACACATTCCCTGCCGACGGTACCGAAACCTTGTACCAATAAGAGGTACTTCAGCCACCTTGTCTCCGTAGATCCTAGGAATGCAAAGAAATAAAAGAATAAGGCAATCAAATGTGATTGAAATATGGAACAAGAACATAAACTATAATTTGCTCAATTTATGAGCAAACAATCCTCAATTAGAGACATATGCCATGATTACCTCACATTAGCCACAGAAACCAACTCGTCATTTTTTTCCAAAAGCACAGTATAAAATCCTTGGAAATTGATACGCTTAAGATCCGATCTGCAGAATCCAATGCCATGCTATCAATCTCAAAAAAAAAATGCTGAGAAAGAAGGCTTACATGCATTTGCTGACAAGTGAGAATAAAAAACATACACAAGGTTTAAACCATTGGAATAGTTTATGCTCTGTATTAGAGCTTAGAAAAAAATAGCAGTACTTATAACAGAGAAATCTCACAAGATACATAGCCCTGATAACCATAATTATCCATACAGTTAAATCAACACAAGTGCAAACTCATTAAAAGCTAGTGGATGTTATCCTAACGTATGCTTGGTACTCCTGGACTGCAAGACATCCTACATCCTATTGCACCTAAAAAAGGAAAAAAAAATGCACTGGAAATTAATGCAAATAAAATAAATACAAGATTATAATTGGTGATACATTACCACGGGTGCATAAGCCATTGTTACAAGTTTATAGTAGGTGAGTCAAGAAATAAGTATTTGTATATGTGTGTTTGTGTAGTAATGTGTTGTGGTAGCGTGTTATAGCATATAGTCTGTTGTGTGCGTAGTTTTGATGTGTAGCGCTGTGTTTTGTATTGTACTTTGTGGTTAGTGAGCTGATGTGAACAGTCGTTAGTTAGTATTTAGATAAGGCTATATAAGTAGCATGAAGGGTGAAAGAAGAGGGCATGAAAAGACTTATTCTCAGAAAGCAAAGCCTAGAGATTTTGGAGTTGGACTACCTATTTCAGTAAACTCTAATCTCACTTTTGTTGATTTCTTATCTTTTGGATTATATCAATTGGTAACATATTTCTCTATAGAGCATGGAGCGGAGACTTGTAAGAAAAGGAAAGCATTTCTAGAAAGTCTTAACTTGATCAGATGCATTAAGAATTATCCTTCTGCATTTCTCATATTACTACTGGAATACTCTACATGATTTATAGGATGGCATTACCTTATTCAATTAAAATGTTTCCTGAAATGAAAATTGCCTTACTTCATACTAACTTATTGAAGAACTATATTTCCTGTCTCTGAGGAGAGAGGAGAATCCAAAACTGTATTGAAAAGCAGTGGTTTAGAACAAATTTAGAGGATATAACCACTGCACTACTATCCTCACCAACATATAATTGATTAACATCACCACGTCTATTTTTCTTCACAACAATATAATGCCAAGGCCTGTTTGTTTTATCATATTCTAATAATTTTGACATCATATTTTTATAATTTTCCAATAAATGTTTGTCAAGAAACAAATACTAATGGAAAACTGACAGTTTGACTCATAAACAAACTAAACAGATACGATATATATATATATATATAATAGATAAATTACAGATATAGATCAAATACAGATACGATACGAATAAAAACCTGAACAATACAAACAGACTTAAAAATTATATCTTCAACACTATGCAGTTGAAACATTCTATTCTTATGAAATTCTTATTGAAGGGACAAACTTGTGACATGTTCTACAATAAGGACAACAAAACTTCATTATGAACACTTCCAAGCTAGATAGGCAAACACAAACATATAACAACTTTTGTGTGCAAAGGAAGATGTCTTATGGCCTCACCGTCTATTAAAAATTATATCTTCAACAAGATCTCTCTTTGTAAAAGGGTCTTCAACTATCTCAAAACATTCATGCATCACATCAAGAGCAATGCATAATCTGGTGTTGATTTCTGTCATAGCTTCGATGTCAGAAGTATTTTTGCCATGCGTAGTGGGCTTTGCTGGCCTCAATAATGTCCATGTCAAATTATCAGAACCTACTCTTGTTGGCTTTTCTAAAAGCTTGTAAAGGCCCAGTGATATCTGCAAAAATGCTATAGTATCAGATTCAAATATTCAAGATCCATGCATACTATATGCTATCAGGATGTGACAAACTTTTCATGTGAAAAAGAATGGAGGCTGCACTGAGTAGATTTATCCAAGGGTATACTATGACATCAATAACCATGTTTGTTGAGGCAACCTAATGCAAAAGTAGCTAAGGAAAAGGGCAATAGCATCCAAAGATTAGTCCACCTTTCAATAAACCTATGCACATCCATCTTCAAGCATGTAAACCTGTCACACTTCTATTCTTCCAAACATACTTAGGTCTGACCAACACTGTTACCTGCCAAAATAAGAAGGGACAACTTCCTGGTGGAGTCATAATTCTTTTCCCATTTTGACACATGTGCATTTAAAACTTCATTATACGTATTCTGGAAAAGTAAAATAGGCTATTTCTCAAAATTAAATCACTCAATCCGCACTTGACTTTAATTGCCTTGCCTCTAAAACCTTAGTCCATAACAATGATATCTTTGTACGTAAAAAAGACAGCATACTTTGCAGAAGTTCACATGATGATTGTTTTGTGGTACATCTAAAATAATTGTTCCATTATTGTCTTACTGTATATATTTCTGTGACATATTGACCATGGGAGAGCACTAAGTAAAATCTTTCATATGGTAGTAAGCACAAAATGGCCTGCACCTCCTCTTTTCCACTCTTGATTTCACATCTTTTTCTTTCCTAACTTTTGCTATTAAAAATCTTGTATTTGTCAAACTCACTTCACCAAGCTCTTCCATGTGCACATTTAGCAATTACACCTATAAACACATGCTGATCAAGCTAAAGAGATGCAATTGAAAATAATGATTAAAAGCAGACCAACACATCAATCCTACAAATGATAAATCATTCTCAAACACCAATCTAACGTTTTGGTAATTGGCAGCATGTACTTGAATAAAGTAGGTAGGGATGTCCATAATAAGTGTGGGAGTTCAGCCAGAACGATTCCACTCATATAAGAGTATAAGGGCTTGCTCCATTATATATTCAACCAAGAATCTGAGCACCCATTAGCTAACATATATATGAATTTGGACGGAACACACCCAACTCATCTTATAATTTTTACCTGTAGATATCAGCATGATTCCCCCATTTACTTTTCAGTATTTCCCCTCAACGTTTTTGGACATGGAGCTAATTTAATGGAGAGCCAAATTTTCATACATACAATAACCTAAGCAAACCTCCAACATAATGCCATGTAAGATTTTGAGTGAGATTCAAACCAATATATCTAAATGATTAAGCTTAATGATATACATGAAATTTAATATTTATAGTAAAAGGCACTATACATTTTACTTGCCACTACATTCAACCTTATTGAACATCCTATGTTTTTTCTTTTACAACATGAGTGCTGCTCAAGTTGTTGCCAAATCTTCCACATCCAAACTATTATACATTCAATACTTTGTTTGTGGTACGTTGACATGAGTGATATTATAATATGTGAATCACGTAATAAATCTGATCTCCAGTAAATTAAGTAATGATGCAAAACATACTGCACTATTTTTAATAGTCTGGATATGCACGAATCTTCCTAGATATGCTACAAAACGAGAGTTTCATTAAATTAGGTTCAGGTATTACTCCATATACATAAGTTTGGATTGGTATATGAGTCCTAGTAGATATAATATATATATATATATATATAGGCAGCAACGCATATTCTTCTTTAGAAATACCCATTTTCTTGAAGTGTTTAACAAATTATCCCAGCTCATTATTATTTTAATATATGGAGCAAAGAAAATAAGTTCCACAGGACAAAAGAATTAGCAAAATTAGTCTACATTCAACATATAACATCTGTTGAAAGTATCTTATATTAGTATCTCACAAATCAACTTAAAAAGTACAACTAAGATAATAGAAACTTTTGAGTAATGGGATCTCTCAGATATCACCTGGCAAACCACAACAAAGCATATAAAATGAACTAGAAATCTTCAAAAGGTTTTAAATAAACCATTGAACATATAAGTTGCATTCCGAAGTTTTTCCTTCAAAAGCAATTCAAGGAGACAAAAAGTAATGAAAGTATTGATAACAAGACTTGCATGAAATTCACAGACACCATAAAAATCATGTGCAATATAGACAAAGCAGCTGGCAGAGTATTATTTTTCCTTCATTTTTTGATGGTTGCATCATATATCAAATACCAATAATAGAGAACATCATTAGGAGCAAAAAGCTCTGCTGCTGTACTTATAAATAAAGTGTCTTCAAATATGGTAGAACTAGTCAAAAGACAAATCACAACACGTTATTTAATGGAAAATACTTGCAACAGGAAACAAATAAAGAATAAAGGATAAAATACCTTTTCACATGTAGAGCTGCAATACCAGTTTTCTTTAGGAGGGTTAAGACCGACTCTTTTACTCAAGCACTTGATATGATCTAATTGAAATTATTGAAATATTAAGAAAAAAGTTAGAATTCTTTCACATAAAAAATTTGCAGGGTAAACAAAAGAATACACATAAATCATTTAGAAATTTTAAACTAACATCATAAGGTACATCCCATACTAAATAAGCAAAAAAAAAAAAAACTTACATTTACGCTGGCACTGGAGACAGTTAAGGTAACCCTCATCTTGAGAAAGCACACCATCTTCCTTAGGCTTGCTTTGCCCACATATACTACAGCAGCAAGACGGACAAAACCAATCACCAGCAGGAACATCCTACAAAAATATGTATATGTCTGAGCTTGTCATTCAATGAAGGAGGAAGCAAATTAGCTGCAAATGACGTATTGAAACAGAGTTGAACAATCAACCTTCAGACCAAGGCAGCTCTGATGGAATGAGGATGGACATTGGTCACAAAGGATCAGCTCACCCCCATAATGACAAACCGAGCAGATGTGATCATTTTCCCCTTTATGCAAATAACCATCAACACTATCATCAGGAAAGCTCATCTTTTTACGAGTTAATGTTTCCATCTCGCATTCTAAGAGAGATCTTCCATCATCCAGAAAAATTGCAGTAGCTGGCCTGCATTTTGATCTGCCCCCATGATAGACAAAATCACTTAGAGTGAATAGATCGCCACAACAGTTGCATCTTATTCCATCGCGATTTGCACGCCCTTCAACCGAACTTATGGTGTTCTTCTCATTGCAGCAAAATACCTTTGCCCTTGGCAAAATTGTGTTGTTATCTATCAACCAAGCAAGTACAGTTTTTGGATTGTGCTGCGATGACTTGGAAACAACTGATTGTGCTCGCTGGCTCAAGCAAAATGCACGAGTTGGCCTCACATTCTCCCGTGCATGTCTTAGCTTCACCAAAGGATGTGAAGATTTTCTCCTCAACTTTCTTGAATGAGGGGATTTATTTTTTGGAAAATCTGATTGCTCTTCTCCCATTTTCTGATCCAAAAGTTCATTTTTCTGACAAGGAGTTTTGCAGGGAACCTCATCCTCAATCTCCTCAGTATTCTTGACGCTGTATGGTATTCCATGATAACATGTGCCGTTCACATGAAGTGCATCTTCATCAATACAGCCTTTACAGGCACTTTGAAGTGAACTATAGTACTTTCCACTCCGTGAACGATATCGCAATACAGCCCTTGCTCCCATTTCCCAGTACTCAAGTTTCCACCCTGCTAAGAGATGCTTTCTGGCACTCAATGTCATGGAACGTACAGTAGTCACAGATTTCTTGATATCTTCTTTTTCACGCATGTAATAATCCACAACGGCCTGAGGGCAGTAAATAGGCTCAAGATTGGGAGTATCAGGTGGTAACTCTTGGCTCTCTACCAGGCCATCATCTCCTGATGTCGAGTCCCCAGATAAATCTAGAAGGGGTAAGATATCATCGATAGCAATTTTAAGGTTCTCAATGATAGTTTCTAATAAGAGCTTTTCCCATAGTTCTGCATCTGTTGAAGTCCAGTCCTTGAGCTTACTGAACTCTGGATGTTCTCTTATGTCATACCAAATTTGCTTGAGAGAAACAGAAAGGGGCCATTCTGCCTCGTATTTCTCCACCAATTGAAGAAATGTCCATGTTCCACGATGCTTCCATGCATCCGCAATTTCATCCCAGTCCAAAGTAATTCTCATTGTATTAATGTCAGGTTTAACCCTCTGTTCATCCCCTAAATCAGGGAAGAAAACAAGTCTCTCCTCTGTACCTTCTTCATTCTCAAAGTCAAATATAACTCCTTCCCACCAAGCATCTTGAAAACGGACGTCCACACACAACCCATAAGGCAAGTCATGCTGATCAAATATAACTAAAGGTGGAGTAGGCCTAATGGAACACCGGCTGTGGCGGTGGTTGGAATTGACACCATCAACAGCAGGTGAGACACTAATTGATTCAATGAGTTTATTCACACCATCTTCCGACAAAATATGTTCATACTTTACCTCCCGCCTACGAGGTTCTCTCCCAACAACTTCTGCAGTGTGCCATGAACCAAGAAAACCGTCATCTTCACCCCTAACCTGCCCATTCATTTCTTATTATAATGCTTCCTATAACATATAAGTTTCTGATCAAATTACCACATATCAAATGATAATGCAGCCTATCCCCTCTAAAAGTAAAGAATTAACTTCAACCTTCACTAAGACACAGTTCTTATCAATTCAAGCAGTAAAGCAACAAGCACAGCTAAGAAACAATCGGGCAAAGCCACAATACACTTCATTATGAAATTACCTACACTAAGCACACCTTATGCTCTCTTCCCATCTAATGCTGCTCCTTATAAAGATTGACCGATGCATGCCTCTTCGTTTCAAACTGTTTTTCTATGCATGACAACACGAAATATGCGGTGCCCCAATCTGAACACACAATGAAACATCAACCGAACCCAAGACCAGACAGTAGTGCTATAATTACCTAATGCAGCCTCCTAATTACAGCGGCAATACGCAAAACTGTAGTAGAAAAACATATAATTACGAAATTTCCGAAATTCAATCATGCATGTTTCTCGTTCCACCAACCACACCATAAAATTAAAAGCAAATATATGAAAACGAGAAATTAAAATTAATTAACAACAAATGGAGGACAAAATTCACAAAAATCAGACATACATTGAATCAAAACAAGCCTAAAACACACACTAAAACAATGAAACGCACCCGAAATCGACGGAAAAACCGAATAACCAGACCAGTACGTTTCCAAAGAACTAACGAACGGTACGATCATTCGACCAAAACCGCGTGTTTGCACCGGAGATGCATTGAAATGAAAAGAACTAACCTCCACTCTCTGACCGACGTTAAGCTTTCTCTTCAACCGAGTCTTCCTCGGTCTCTTGCTGCTCCCGCGCGACAAGTCATCACCACCGCCTCCTTCACTGTACACAGCCGACATTGTCCCAGAAAAAAAGAAAAAGAAGGGCAAAAGGAAAAAAAAAAACACTTGACTGAGTTAACGAGTTACACGAGTTACGATCAGTGAGTCATGAGAGTTAAACTGAGTTGCTAATAATCGAGCGACAAAAGAAAACAACAGGACTTTCCCTGGCTTTTATCGCCAATGGTATAACCTGCTTGAAGCGGGGTCCGGAGTAGTACTACACCGTTTTACTGTAGGCCTCTCACGCTTCAGTTACGAAACTGTCTGAACCGTGGATTTGTTATGGTTGACACGTGGACGGTGTAGATTTGATATGCTGTCTTTTTCCTTTTCTTTTTTATTACTTAATTTTTTTTTTCTTTTTTAAGATTTAGTCTTAGTCACAAACATTACTGGTGAGAGAGAAAGGAAGAGAGAGAGAGGGCGAAAAAGTCGTTTTCTTGGTGTTTGTGCATTCAAGATGTTATTTTAATTGGATTTGGGATGTTTAGAGGGGTTTCATGGTTTATTCTCTGTGCTCCGATGGACATCCCTCACGCAATAGTCATTACAGAACGGAATTCCCTCGCTTATTTACATTTAGTTCTTTCTTTCTAAATGAAGAAGCTATGACTTTTACAAAACTCATACCTACCAAATCTAAAAAAATAATTATATAAATACAACTTTTAAATTAGTAGCATTAAATCACATTAAGAATACAATACACCATTAGCTATAAACAAATAAATTATATGGACAAAACGCGATTTACTTATTTTATTATATTGGTACATCATAAGTGGTAAGCACAATTCATTTAAGTTAATTACATCTCTTGTACACAATTTTAAATATTTTACTTTATAATTATTTTTATATAATTTTTATTTGTTAGTTTTTATTTGAGCAGATAATAATCATACAATGTGCTCGTATTTTATCATTTATTATGTGATTCTAAGAAATATTTTAATTCGTGATAAGAATGTAAATTATTTTTTTAAAAAATATATATAGTTATTTAAAAATTAAAAAAAATAGGGTAGTCCAATCTTCATTTCATTTGCATTGATATAATATTTTAAAAATTATATTTCAAGTATAAATTGAGACACAAACGCCCAAAACCCATTACACACAATCACCCTCTCTCCATTACACACTCTCACCCTCTCTCTGTCTCATCTCATCTTTTTGGGGTTTCAATTTCAATTCCTTTTCATTCATTTCTCTATTTAAGTTTTGTTGATGGTCTAATCCTAACATTGAGCATACTCGAGTCGAACCTTTCGCCTCACTAGGCCAAGCCAAAAAGACAACTTTATACCTTGTTGATGAACTTTCCTTCTATCGACCCAAGTGAAATGACCAAAAGGTTTCAAGACACTTTCACTTGAATACACCAAGACTCGGTCGGGATCAACCTGCACAACATAGTATCGTAACACCACACGATCATCCACTCGCCAATTATGAATATAACCACCGAGCCACCAAGCACTTGTCCACTCGCCCACAATTGATACAACTGTCAAGCCAGTCATCCACTCACTTACGATTGATATAATCGTCGGGTCAATCACCTATAAATATGATTGAACCACCCTCGATTAAGATAATGTCGCATAAATACCATCTTCTTCAAATTATTTTATAGACTTTCGATGGAAAATACCAACTTAAGCATCGAAGTAATGGTTCCGATGCCTCGCCTGACATACCACTAACGAAATTTCTATTTTGTAGATCCCCTTACATTGCGTTCTAAGTCCATCATCCATTGATCCAGCCCTATCAAATTTAAGCAAGTGACAAGTTTTATCCCACTTGACATGTTCTTCTTCCACTCTTTCTCTTTCTTCACATTCATGCTCTACTTGCATTTCTCCTCATTGTTGTCCTTGTAATTATCCTTTCAACTTCCTTTTTCAGTTTCAAATTGTTATTCTAAACAAGAATTTTGAAGATTATTGATGTTTCTTTCTTTATCTTTTGGGGATTTAGCAATCATGCTGAAATCATGTCTTTTCATTGTGAAAACAAATTTCATTCCATTTGTAATCATGTTAACAATATTTCAAGTATCTTATCTTTTTCCTTTTTTTTTTTTTTGTCCAAGTAGCCTTATTTAATTCATTTTTGCATTTTTTTTCCTTAATCATTAATGAATAAATGACCAAATAAATTGGATTAGAATGAAAAAGAATAAATAAAAATGGAATAATAAAATTTATGTATTATATAACGATATAATTGATGAACGAAATAAATATACTTAATATATATATGGTTTTTTCCATAAAACATACTTATATAATAGAAGTGTACTTTTGTAAATTTTTAATAATAAATATGAAATGAGAATATTCACACTAAATTGGATTTGCCCACAAAATTCAAATTGAAAATTGCTTTCAAATATGAGAGAGAGAGAGAGAGAGAGAGAGAGAAACTCAAATTTGGTATGAGCACCATAGTTATGAAAAATAAGATAGGAATGCTACCAAAGAAAATTCTATGGTTCTGTCATATTTTTCAATAGAACCAACTTGTCGATATATAATAATGAATGAGATTCATATTCATACCTAATTGCACTATTGAAATATTTAATATATCATTTTAATGATTGACTAGATTATCTTATTAATAGAATCAAAGAAATTCTCCTAATGCCAAACGAGCAAGAAAAAAAGTCATGATGATTTAAGATCACGTGTATTATTGACTATTGATTGAAAATTCTATATCTACATATTAAGAAAATTTAAGATTACAATTTGGTTAAATTAAAAGCAATTAATTTAATATTCAATTAAAAATTTTGCGTTAATTTATTGAAATACCTTAAGCATTATGCTTAAATTATTTTATATGTGTATGCTTTGTTTGCTTGAAATATAAGTTTAATATTAAATAATTAAATTAATAGAACATGAAGAGTCAATATAAATTATTAATTACGTTGAATTTCATATAGAATGCGGATTTTTTCAGTATTGTATTGTTTGTAGTATGTGAATTTAAAACTTATGCTTTCATAACATAGATTAGACTTTGAACATATTTTATTAAAAATTAAGTCCAAGCCTAACATAAAAATAAATATTTTTAGTAGTCTCAAAAGTCAATAAAGTACATAGTTGATAATTACAAAGTTTATCTGATAAAGAAAATATTAGATAAGTACCAAGATTATTATCTAAAAGTGTCATTTCAAAACAAGCCCTAAAAGAAAATTTTTTTTTCTAGAGAAGAAGAATAAAGTAAATTTACTATAAATTTTACCCGATTTTACTTTAAATTTCCTCATCAAAATTTCCAACCAGTTTCCATTTCCAAGTTAAGCTCGTTTAAGGTAAGTTTTACATGCCAATACGATTATTTTTCGTTTGTTTTCTTTACATTTATGAAAACCCTATTTTAATAAGATGAAATGATACATTGATGATTTAAGTAGATTTATAAGGTTAAATGGATTTGTAAAATGTATGAGTATATATTATCTGGCAAATGGAATATAATGTTATGAGTTTAATATTGTGAGTGTATATGTATATATATAAGTATGTGTGTGTGTTTTGTTTTAAAAAAGGAGAATAATAAGAGAAACCTAAGTGATGTTTTAGTTGTGTTTTTCATCGAGTCTTCGAAAATATACTACTCAAAGAAAAATACAAGAAAAACAAGATCATTTGTATTTACTGTTTTTCTCATTGTGTTCTTATATGAGTTTCATTATGAACTAAAGATAGGTTATAGAAGATAAGTTTCATGTTGAAGATAAAAAGATGTTAGAAGTTATTATGATGGATAATTTCTGTGTATGTATGTATTAAATTTTGTAGTTAATTATGATTCTGTAAAAGTTTTAAAGGTATCAAAGATAATCTGTATATTATATACATACATATATATATTCCATGGAGGCTTAGTTTTTAACCTCGAGGTAGATTAGACTTTAGAGGTAAGCTTAACGTAAGTGTTGAGGGGTAAAAAGTTAATATAAAGTATTTGTCGAAGCCAAAATTTACACCAACAAAAAATGTCAAGCCTTAAGTCTAGAAGCTTAGTACCCGTTAAGGCCTAAAGTTAAGCCCTCGACGTACCCCGCGATGGTTATTAAGACTCATTGATGTAGGATTTCTCAATCGCAGTCAATCAAATTAAATTAGAACCCCATTCTTACTATGCGACTAATCCTAAGTAAGCGTACCTATCAATTGTGATACGGTATAATCATAGGGGTTGTTTTACCAAGACCTATAACTACCAGTACTTATCCTAATTCTACTATTTAGCTAGTCTAATTCGAATGACCTTAATATATCTAAGCAACTAATTAATTACTAAACCTTAACAAAAGTGAGTGCCAACGCTTCTAATGATATCAAATCACAAAAGTAACCATAAACTTGATTCACCACTAACCCTATTTCCAATTCCTTACTAAACATTCATTAATGGGTTGTTTAGGTTCTTGAACTATAGAAATCCCTAATTTCATTAATCTCTCTTCCAAGATAATTGAGTTCTAACCATATATGTCTAATGAAAATATCTTTTGTCATTAGATGCATACAAAATTGCATTAGAGTCATGATGGCGTTTCTCCACTCTCAAATATCTATTTTAGACTCTAAGGTTCATAAAAAGGAAAAAGGATTTAGATATGATATGAGTGAGGGCGCTATTTACAGGAAGGGAAAATTGTCTTCTAAACGACCATCCTACACAGCTTGTGTTCGAGGCCGTATAGAATGAAAACTGGTGAAAAATCTCGAAACTAGACATAGTAAGCTACCTAGTACGTTAGTAGCTTTGAAATTTACTCCATCGGCCTTGGGACTTAGGCATCGACCTTTAAGTCGACCTTCGCCAAAAATGCTTCGATCCATTTTTTATCGTCTACATGAGCACCTACACAGCTTGTGTATCTCTTTTGTACTTTAAAAACTCTTGTTGGTCACTTTTTATCTTCAACACTAGTGTTCTACACAGCTTGTGTTAAAAGCCATGTACGTTGTAAATCTTCCAAATTTCTATTTTTTCAACAAAATCTTACCTAACTCATCCAAAAATCTTCATTAAGCTCAAAATCTTTCTTTATCCCTGAAATTGATATTTTAACCACATGAGTATCATTTTCTTTAATAATTCACCTAAAATCTATATAATATCATATTAAAATAATGTGAATAAAGGTCTTTAGACACTTATCACTCATCGAGGCTAAAAATGAACAAATATATATTGAGCACAGCTTCTGTCAAGGCCTAAAGTCGAGCTCTCGACGTGCTCTCGACATAAGTTGTGAAGCTTTTTATTAGTATTTGACCTATTATATGATAAGGTTTGACATGATTTTCGTTTAATAATGTATCCCACAATTCTTTCTAAGCTACCCTCAACCTATAGTTTATTTCAAAATGTGGATTAATAGAAAGGTGCTATATTTTTATGTGTATATAAATGTTAAACTATGTTTTAATGTGGAATATATTCAAATTTTATATTGAATTCTTTTCTTACAGATTATTCATATCAGTCGAATGTGTCTTCTACTTTCTTAACAGATACATTTGGTACATAGTAACTTGATTATTGAATGCTATGATAGCATATTATAAATTAACTTTAATAAAAGAAGACTTAAAACCGTTTGAATTGTTTATGCTTGTGCCATTGAATCCGTTCCGAGAAGCAGCAACCCTGTTAACAAAGTTAACATGGTAGTGCTTGTGCCATTAAATCTGTTCCGAGGAGTGGCAACCCTATTAACAAAGTTAACATGGTAGTTTAGGTGCCTAGGCTACCCTTGTCATGATGCAATGACTTTTATAAGTGGTTTAGCGGGTAGTTAATGGGGTTAACGGTATCAGCATAATGTGTACTTATTCTTAAGAGGAAGTAATATAATTCAGTTCATGTTTATAGGATCGGTTGAACTAAGTGATATTATGGATTAAGTTAAGTAGAGATTAGTAACGGTTGTGATCCCTAGAGGAAGCTACTATTCGTTTTCGGTTATATCATATAGGAGATATAGGTATTCGGGCTGACTGCATAAACTCCATGAGCGTCTTCTAATACTTAGAATCCCTAAATTCCCAATATTTATCGGAGTTTGAACACTCTTATGGTGATTGACTTACTTATTGAAAGATAATCAAATTATTGATTGTTGCATTGCATTTAGTCTATGTATGCTTGTCACTATGTATTTGCCTGTGTTACTTGTGTACTAAGCCTTTGGCTTATGATTCTTCTATTTCAAGTGTTGATAAGGATGAGTTTTATTCTCAATTGGGTTATGGATATGATTTTGAAGATTTTCTGGATGAATTGGAGGTTTAAGAACATCGACTATGATGATGATCTTCCAGTAACTAAGGTAGAAATGTGTTTCCTGTATATGTATTTTTTATTAAAGATTTTTGTAAAGCTTCTTATTTTATAAAGGCTTGATCATAAGCATTGGTATGTAATAATTACATATGAAGTTTTTCTTATGTATTAATAAACAACTAAGTGTTTGTTTAGTAAGTTTTATACTTGCTATAATGAAAAGTTTTGATAAATGAATCTTATATTATATTTAGACAAGCATTTATACAAATCATTCCTTTAAAGAAAGTCTTACATGTAATATTGCAGTATTACGTGTGGTTGAGGGACTATTCACGCTAGGACTCTTATATTCAGTCGTGGGTTCGAATCCTAGAGTCTGCAGACTGGGTTCAATCCATCCTGAGGGTAACAATACCTATAGTGCCCGTGGTACCCGTTGGGGCATGCGTTGGTTGGGGTCACCATGATGCAATGATGGTGTCGGCCATTACCACTAGGAGGCCAGTGGTGGTTGTCTGCCCTGGCATCACATCGTCATCGCCTGCAGGGGGAAGGGTGTGACAGGGATAGTGACATGTGTCACGTAGTCAACAAATAATTAGAAAATTAAATGATTAAATAAGTGGATTAACACACAGATTGTGAAATTAGATAATTTTCAAGTTTCAACTAATTGTTTAAACAAATTTCCATCAACTTTAATGTGTTAATTGTTTAATTTTCAATTTTTTTATTTTGCTACTTCACACGTCTCACTTTCCCATTCACTACGATTGACATGTGTCTCTTATAGCCCATTCACTTCACTAAATAGAATAATTGGAGAATAAAATTCTAATTCAAAGGAAATGTAATAGGGTTGTAATGACTATTATAATATTCACTTAGTATAAAAAGTAAATCAAGTAATTATTAGAGTAAATAATAAAATATTAATAATGCCCCTGTATTTATTACTCAGATAAGATAATTGTATAAGAGTTATTTTCAAGACAGGTATTTATAACAAAATTAAAAAATAAAATTCATGGGATGGAGACATGAATTACTATTCATAATTTCCAAGTAATGGAAGTGAACACAATAATATTAGTTTTTCCTCCAACGGCGTAAAAATAAGTAGTCATTCATATCAATTGAACGATTATTAGTAAATTGATAGCTTAGCAAAGAGAGTTAACTTGTTAACTTTAATGAGGTAAATAGTTAATTATATTATATTTATATATATATATATATATATATATAAGAATTAATGTAGTAGGAAAAACGAAATCAACAAGTAGCAAAATGAAAACGTTCATCTTTCATGAATCATGATAAGATCGCTGCAAGTTATTAACAAGATACATCGTACATTATTACAAACTTGTAGTCATAAATTTACACCAAGTGAAATTAGCAATTTATACTATATTTTTCTAAAATAAAAGGAGCTTATACTATCTCGTCGATCGGATCGTTCAGTCAATGATTTAACCATTAAAATAAATATAGTAATTGAAATATTAACTATTTTAGTGATTCAATCTTGCATAGGAATGTTGTGAGCCATTGACAAGCCGGTCCCGTTAAAATTAATAACAAGACTATGGAATTTCCCTCTTCTCTTCATTTATAGTTACTTATTCTTATCTTAAAAACTTTCAATTTTTCAAGACACTTTTTAGGTTGTTTTCTATGATACTACAACATAAGAGATTGCTTTAATGGGATTCTATTTTCAAAAATTAACTTTTTATAAATAAATTATTTGATTATACTTCAAATTAATAAGTATTATCTTATCTTGCAAATCATAAAATTTAATTCTAGTAAATTATAAATTGCGTATGTTGTTACTAATGTTTACCTTCTTTATGTCTTTTTTTTTTTTATTTCAATGAAGACTTCAAAAACCTTTTCTAACTCTTATAGTAATTTTCTATTTTTTAACAAAAATTATACTTGATCTCAATTAATTTAGGCACAATTTCTTAGATCTGATACTTCGTATACATTTTACAGAAAAATTTAATCCCGTCATATTTCTTTAATTGGATATATCTTACAGGAAAATTTTAGGGTCCGTTTGGATTGTCTGTTTCTCATCTATATTTGTATCTGTATCTAAACTTTAAGTGTGAAAGTATCTGATTTATAATTATATTTTATCTATATTTTATTGTATTTAGTCTATAATGTTTTCATGAGAACTGCCATGTGTTTTTCATCTATATGTATTTCTTAAAAGACAATTTATTAGAAAAAGTTTGAAAAAGATGTCTACCATTTATAATCTGTCGAATGCCAAATGGATTAATGACTCAAATCCATACTCAATGGTGATAGCATAACTCAAATACTCAATATATCAATTATTATATATTTAATTCAATGGTTAAATAATTTATTGAGCGATTTTCTTATGCGACTGTAAAAACTCCCGTATCTTATGTCCAATTCCACACAATAAATTTTTTCCTTCAAAATAAAATAAATTAAAATTTAGTAAGAATATAATTATAAAGTGAATAAATAATTCTTGTCTTCAATTTGAGAAAAGATGCATTGAGTTTGATAGGCTTCATGTGTATTGAGTAGTGGTGTGTAAATACTGGTAAAATTTTTTTATAAATAATTTTATAAACTATTTGTTGTTTCCACCATTTGTTTAAAACATGTTGGTACTTATGAGCCACTTAGCTGGATATGTGACAAATCATGCTTATTAATCTTTTTTCCTTTAACTTCTTTCTTAAAATGTAGTCTACTAAACCATATGCATAAATTTAGTTTAATAAAACTAGACAAATCTAATCATTTTAGGGCATATATTATATACTCGGGTTATAATTCAGGTTCTTACTATTTTTCTAATTTACTCAATATTTTTTACCTAATTGGGCTCAAATTATTTCTATGAGCCCAAAAGCCCAAAAATGACCTTAATGGGCTTGTATATATATTAGAAAGCCCAATAACTTAATCAGGGTTTAATGAAATTCTAATTGGACTTGAACATAATTCTTAAATCCAATAACCAATATTACTCTAGATGGACCTAGGACAATGCACCTATGTTGCTTGTGCCAAAATTAAATAAATAAATAAAAAGATTGGAATGGTTTACACAATGAAGTGGGAGGGGAGAGAGAGAGAGAAGTAACCGTCTAATACACTAGATACAACACTTTAGTTTTTTATTCTTTTGACACAAATAAAGTGGGATTTACTTAATAGTGATAGATATGCTTAACTAAATGTGTATTAATTTCTTATACTGATCAGTGCATCTAATTATATTCTTACTAAATATTACACTCCAAAGAAAAAGTAAGGATAGTAAATATTTATTCTCATAAAGCCATCTAGTGGTACTTGTCTAACTTTAAGCAAATGAAACCAAATTAATAATGTGAGAAAGATTGAAAAATACTTAATTATTAGAGTTAAACATATGTCTACCATTCCTAGGAAAAAAATTACAAAAGTAAAAAATTGCATTAAAAATAATAACCAAATTATTATTGTTATATCACATTTTGAAAATGTGACACACTATTTTACATGCGTACTATATTTCGAAGATGCAATATAGCAATGGTACTCGACCAAACTTGTAAGCCAAGCTATATCACTTGTTGGTCATACAATATAAGTTTGCATGTGTATCGCCTAGCCAACATGAGGTTTGCATGTGTATCACATGGCCAACATGAGATACATAACCTCATGTTGGTCATGCAATATAAATGCAAACCTATATTGCATGACGACATACAATATAGTGACGACAATTAAGTAATTATTTTTATTCAAATTATATTTATGTTACTTTTTTTTAAATGATGGCCAACATGACATAATCTCTAATTATTATTTAGATATTTTTCCTTTTTTGAAACATCGGAACCTTACAAGACTTCCACTTCCAACACTAATATGGTGGATTATCTTAATTCATTAATTGTCAATTTCCCAACATTCAAATGGAAAATCAAAATTTTATGAATAAAACTATAGGGTGTAATCGATGTGAACTTCTGTAAAAAAAATTATGCAACTAAAAAGAACTTATATGATCTCGCCATTGGGACGTCTAGTTAATCATCTGGCTATTTAATACAGTATTTGATATATTACTATTTTAACAATGCGATCATAGTCAAGTATAAATTTAAACTGTCAAATAGTTGATAGAACGCTTCTGTTATGATTAATGAAAGAACAATACGATTTTCCCACAGCTAAGTAAAGAAGCTTTTTATATGTTTATTTAGGGTTTAATGACTATTTCATTGGTTCACTTTAGATTCTCACAACTAGTGTTGGATGTATGACCCAAATTTAGTCAAAGTTGCCAGCTTTAGATTAAGGCCACCAACCTTCATTTAAACACCGCCGGACTACATGGATAGAATGCCAGCCTTGAAATTAATTCGACTGTAGAGTTTTGGTTAAGCCAGCACCAAAGCCACTGGCCTACCCCTGTACGTCACTGACGTATATTCTTAAGCCACCGGTCTTTAGCTGGTGTTGAATGCAAAATGTTGCCCTTTGAGTTACCAACCTTCGAGCCGACTTATCCCTACACGCGCGCACACACATGTGTGTGTTGTTTTTCTAGGGATATGTGAATTCAAATCAATTGGATCATTTGTAATACATCCGTTTCTACTCCTTCTTCAACATTAGTAAATTCCTCTCCTATGCCCATGGTTTTTCCCATTTAGAGTTTTCCACATAAATCTTATGTGTCCTTTATTTTATATTTTTCATTGTTTGTCACATCTATTTATTAAAAACTGGTATCAGAGCCAAATGTTTGATTTTGTTTTCTCTATATTGGTAACCGTGAAATACAATATTCTACTGTTGGATCATAATACAAGATTTTCTCTATGACAAGTCAAGATGCAAGCGATTCTTGCACAAATGAATTTGGATGATGCATTATTAGGATTTGATAAAATGCCTTCATCATGGTCACCGGTAGAAAAACAACGTAAGGATCGAAAAGCCCTTTTCTCAAATTTGTCTTCATTTATCAAATCAGATATTGCAGGACGTGTTGAAGGAGAAGACAGCTGCTATATTATGGTTGAAATTGCAGTAGCTGTGTGTGTATAGTGAAAAGTTTGACTAGTAAATTGCATTTGAAGCAGCGATTATATTCACACCATTCGACAAAAGGTGGGTCTTTAGAAGATCACTTAACCATCTTTAAAGAGATTGTTTCTGATTTCGAAACTTTTAAGGTTAAGTATGATGAAGAGGATTTAGCTTTAATTTTATTGTGTTTATTGCCTCCTTCTTATTCGAATTTTAGAGACACTATTTTATGTTGTCGTGATTCTCTTATCATTAATGAAGTTTATGAAGCTTTAGACTCATTTGAGAAGAAGAAGCATCTTATGATTGGATCAAAGGCTCAGCAAAGGGTCTCATTACTTGTGGTAGGAGTCAAAAATGTAATTATAGTAGTAATTCAAGAGGAAGATCAAAGTCTGCAAATAGAGATAAGATTTGTAGGTATTGCAAGAAGAAAGGACGCATCAAATCTAAATGTTATAATTGCAGAACAAGAACAAAAAAAACTACTGAAAATCAAAAGGAGAACAACTAGAAAAATCAAGTGACGCTGATGTAACCAAAGACCACAATGGTTGAGAATTTCTTGTTGCTTCTAATGATGACCCTCAGACTAGTGAGGAGTGATTATTGTTTCTAGTTGTACTTTTCATATATGTCACAATCCGGACTGTTTTAACATATGAAAAAGTATCCAAAGGTGTTATCCATTAAGTAATAATGTTTCTTATAGGGTTGCAGGTATTGGTACCAGCAAAATTAAAATGTTTGATGGTGTTGTCAAGACACCTAGTGATGTGAGACATGTGCCTGACTTGAAAAGAAATTTGATTTCTCTTTGAGTACACTTGATTCTAAAGGGTACAATATACTGATGAAGGTGGGTCCTGAAGATCAGTAAAGGTTTCTTACGGTAATGAAGAGACGTAAAAATAATGTCAACTTATATGTTTTGCAGATTCCGTGGTTGTAGGTGATGCAGTTGTCACTTCTTCTTTTTTGTCAAATGAAGATGCTACTAGACTTAGCATATGCATCTAGGACATATGAGTGAAGCCAATATGGCTGAATTAAGTAGAATAAGACTTCTTGATAGGCAAGGCATCAGCAAATTAAAATTTTGTAACCACTGCCTTTTGGGAAGCAAAAGAGAGTCAGATTCACCACAGGTACTCATAACACAAAGAGTACGCTTGATTACATCCATTTAGATCTTTGAGGGCCATCTAGAGTACCTTTAATGGAAGTGCTATTTACATGTTGAATATGATTGATGATTTCTCCATAATAGTTTGAGTATTTTTTTTCCTAAACGAAAGAGTGATGTTTTACCCACATTTAAGGAGTGAAAGATGATGATTTAGAAACAGACAAGGAAACAGGTAAGCATCTTCACACTGATAATGGTTAGAGTTCTGTTCTAATGATTTCCATGTCCGTGTAAGTCAAAAGGAATTGTGAGACATCTAACAGTTCCTGGTACACCTAAACAAAATGGGATAGCATAACAAATAGATAGAACTATTATGGAGAAAGTTAGATGTATGTTTTTTAATGCTCAATTATCGAAGTCAATCTGAGCTGAAGCAACTTTTACAGCATGTTTTTTTTATTAACAAGTCACCATCAACTAGGGGTATGCATGGTACGATTCGGTTTGGTTTGGTTTGCACCTCAAACGAAACCACACCATATTATACGATTCGTTTTTTTTTTAAATTTGAACCTAACCATACGGTTCGTTTGTAATTTTTTCGAACTGAAAAAAATGGTTCAATACTGTTCAGTTTGCGGTTCAACCATTTTTATTCATAAAATAAAAAATATATTCTATCAAAAAATACCATTATATATTTCTTATCATTAATGCAAATATAAATAAAATATTTAAATTAATCATTTACCAAATAAGCATGCAAAACTTATAAGAAAGAAATGATTTAATTCATTATAAAATTATAATAATGACTAGTCTCATTTTTTAATTATCTTGAACTATGATGGTATAGTAGACTTTATCCCAATATAAGACATAAAATTTAATTCATTATATGCTTCTAACTAACATATTACCAATTATATAAATTAATAAGTAACTAAATAATAAAAGTAGATTAATTAGTAAGACAAATGGAAAAGAAATATGCATGAGTTAGAATACTAAGGCTAAAAACTAAAATATATCTTATTTATAGACAACATAACAATTAAAACATATTATGAAAAATCTAATTTTATTCTAATGAATAACATATCTAAGTCACAAATTTTAAAAACAATTTTTAAAAAAAATAATTGTTTTTAAAATTTATGACTTAGATATGTATCATTAATAAAATAATTAAGAGTAAAAATCATATGTTTAATTTTTTAATATGTAAAACGATTTAGTTCATGGTTCCGAACCGAACCGTGAACCATTTGCTCTTTATCGAATTGAATCGCGAACTGAACCATTTAAAAAAGAACTAAAATTTGGTTCTGTTCGATTTGATCTGGTTTGGTTCACGGTTTGATCGGTTTTTTTGCACAACTCTACCATCAACTACTGTTGAGAAGAAGACTTCATAATAGGTATGGTCTGGTACTCCTGCTAATTATTTTGAATTGAAGATTTTTGGACATCCTGCATATGCTGATGTAGATAATCGAAAACTTGAGCCCAGATCACTAAAATGTATATTCCTTGGTTTTAGGCCAGGTATCAAGGGATACAACTTGTGGTGTCCTAAATTGAAGAAAACCATTATTAGTAGAGATATCGTTTTTTATTATACAATTATGTTACATGACTTGTCTTCTAACACTTGATCTTATAAAGCACGGCAAAAATCAAGCATGTAGGTGGAGTTTGACATTGATTTAGGTTTTACACAAAAGCCTACTTCCAAACTTATTTCTACACCGCCACAACAGCAGTATTACTATTACTAAAGATAGATCTAGGACAGAAGTTAGGCATCCTTAGAGATATGCAGAGGCTAATCTTGTTTCTTATGCTCTCGATGTAGTAGAGGACATTGATTCTAATATGGAGCCATCTACTTGCTCAGAATTGTTAGTTATGATGATTTTGGTAAGTGATGATTGCAATGTAGGAGAGATAGAATCTCTTCATAAGAACGGCACATGGGATTTAGTAAAGCTTCCTAAAGGGAAGAAGATTGTTTGGTGTAAATGGGTATTCAAGAAGAAAGAAGGAACATTGGGAGTGGAAGAACTCAGATGCAAAGCAAGACTTATTACAAAAGGCTACAGTCAAGTGCCAAGTATTGATTTTACTGATGTGTTTTCTCTTGTTGTAAAACACAGCTCGATTCGAGCATTACTTGTATTGTAGCTATGTAAGATCTTGGCTTGAACAGTTAGATGTGAAGACAACTTTCTTACACGAAGAGCTTAAGGAAGATATCTACATGCAACAACCAGAGGATTTTGTGGTCTCAGGAAAGGAGAACCATGTTTGCATATTAAGGAAATCACTTTGTGGATTGAGCAGTCACCTAGACAATGGTACAGAGATTTGACTCATTTATGACTTCTCATGATTTTAGGAGAAGCAATTTTGATAGCTATGTCTATTTCAAGAAATGTAATGATGGGTCACTTTTATATTTACTCTTGTACGTTGATGATATATTGATAGCAGCCAATGATAGATGAGAGATTAAAAAAGTTAAAATTTAGTTAACCAGAGAGTTTGAGATGAAAATCCTTGAGAACATCAAAGAAAAAACTTGGATGGAAATTTTAAGAGATATAAAAGCAGGTATGTTACATCTAAGTCAAAATGGGTATATTGAGAAAATCCTTCGTAGGTTTAATATGATGAACGCTAAGCTTGCAGTACTCCTTTAAACTTCATCTACTTTGTCTCCACAATTAGATGATGAGCTTGACTATATATCAATGGTTCCATATTCTAGTGTTGTAGGATCTCTTATGTATTGTGGTCTGTATACATCCAGATTTGTCATATCCTGTAAGTTTTGTCGGTATATATATGACAAATCAAGATAAGAACACTGGAAAGCAGTTCAGTGGTTTTCAGATACTTAAGAGGTGGAATTATTGGATTTGTTGATTCTGATTTTGGTGGAGATTTGGATAAAAAAATATCTCTCACAGGGCATATTATTACTCTTGGTGGTTGTGCTATCAATTAGAAAGCCACATTGTAAGCTACAGTTGCTCTATCCACTACTGAAACTGAATATATGGCTATCACAAGCTTTTAAAGAAGCTATTTAGTTAAAAGGGTTATTTGATGAAATCAATGATGACTTGAAGATCAACATTTAATTGTGATAGTCAAAGTAATCTATCTCACCAAGGATCAGATATTTCATGAGAAGACAAAGCATATTGATGTCAGGTATCATTTTGTTCGTGATGTTATTGCCAATGATGATATTGTTATGAGCAAAGTTGGTTCTCAAGATAACCGTATTGATGTGATGACAAAAATACTTCCTATAGCCAAGTTTGAGCACTGTTTAGACTTGGTTAGTGTTTGTTGCTGATTCATCCCCTTTGGGAGTTTGTGGAAGGAGGATAATGTTTTGTTTTTGTGTAAAGATTGGGAGTTTGTGTTGTTTTTGCTCCTGAATTCGTGTCAAGTGAAGATTCTTGGATGTGTGACCCAATCAAAGCTGCTAGCTTTGGATTAAGGCTACTAGCCTTCATTTAAACACCACCAGATAAAATGCCAGCCTTGAAATTATTTGTGAGAGCAGAGTTTTGGCTAAGGCCCTTACACCATCGGTGTATATACTTAGGCCACTAGCCTTCAACCAACGTTGAATGCAAAATGTTGCCCTTTAAGTTGCCGACCTTTGAGCCAGCTTACACATACGTGTGTGTGTGTGTGTGTGTGTTGTTTTTCTAGGGTTATGTGAATTCAAATCAATGGATCATTTGCACACACATCTATTTATACTCTTCTTTAACATTAGTGAATTCCTCTTCTCTGCCGTTGTTTTTCTCATTTAGGATTTTCCACGTAAATCTTGTGCGTGCTTTATTTTACGTTTTTTCTTTGTTTGTCATTATAACAACTATCAATTACAATACAAATGAATTATAATTAAGCAAAATAATGAATTGTACTCCTAATCCATATTTTTATTTTATGAATTGTTATTTAATAGTTTGTTATTATTTATAAATACCTCCACATTAAAAATGGTAAAATTCTCATTTATATTTGTCATAAATGTAATAGATATTTTATAAATTTTATGACAATCAAATGTCTTACTATTATTCAATATAATTCTTATTTTTTTTCTATTTCAACTAAACAATAATAGTAATATAATAGCTACCATAAAATTTATTAGATTCTTCTTGAATTATAATTCAGTTCCTTATTCATTACGTGAAGTAAATCTATATTTTTATTAAGTATTCAATAGGTGTGTTGGGGCTCTATATATTTTTATTAAGCATTTGATGGGTGTGTTAGGGGTCTATACTCATAGCATAGTACTTTCTCTCCTTTATTTTATTTAATCTTTTTTGGCATCATTTATTTCAAGACAGGACCAGGATTAGAGGCAAAAAGATTGGTCCCCACAAGATAAAAAGTTATTAGATAGTGAAGGCTCATTGCATGCTATTAATAGTTTAGTAGGCAGAATATGAGTATTAAGTGCTGGGCCGTAATCTTTGGCATTAGCAAAAATAATAGGAAGTACCAACCAACAAACAAACTCTGAAATAACAAGAATAAATAATGTAAATGTTTATCTTTAGTATTAAGTTAAAGTATGGAACTAATAAGAGACAGCATTGCGTATGGTCCTCCCGAATTTTACATTACTGTTCCATATTATCAAACTCCAACAAGAGGTTGATTGTTTCAGAAATGACGAGCGTCAAGAAGTTTCAGCAAGGGTTAAATTGGGATCATAAAAAATATTAAAATATAATTTATTATTTTATTTATAAAACAATAAACTTATCCGATTTATTGAGTATGAAAATTAAAAGTTGTTTCAATTTATATGTTTTGGTTCTCCTGGGTATTATGTTTTATAAGTTATAAGTTATATATATGAGCTATAATTCATATATAAAAATCATAAGTTATACATATGAGTTATATTTGTATAAGTTATATATATAAATAAGTTATAAATTATATAATATACTATTTTTATTTATAAGTTACGACTTATATATATATATGCATATAAAAAATATATATAAGCTAATAATCTAGATATTATAAATATAGTATAAATGGCAAATAGATAAGGCATTGATAAAATATATAAGTTGTGTGTATAAGTTATATATACATATATGTTATATTTTATAAATTATATGTATAGGTTATCCGTTATATATGTTATATATGTGTGTGTGCGTGCGCGCGCATGTGTATAACATATGAACAAACACATAATATATATTTATATATGTGTATGTATTATATATATTGTATAGAAATTATATGTTTATATATATATTTATATATAATGTATTTGTTATGAATAACATATTTATGTGTATGTGTGTGAGTATGGGTATGAATATATAAGTATATTTATACAACTTCTTCTTTTTTTATTCAAATAAGGGTATAATGATAGTTTCAATTTTATTTCCAGTTTAACACTATAACTAATAAATTAAAGTAAACGCTATAATATGTATTTCTATTAATAAAACTCTAAATGAAATAAACAAGATAATACATTATTCATAATTTATTATTGGTAATACCATTCTAAAAACATCACTTTTTTATTCCTTCTCGATGCTATTCCTTCAAGTAAACGGATGTTAAGACTCTGCCTTTTACTGCCTAAATGAGATAATAACCTATTATATGTTGCATTTTATATATTGTGTGATTTTTTCGTAAGAATGCCATGCGTGATGTAAAGATTGGGGGATAGCTCGACTGAGCTATTTTATTTTATTTTTTTTTAAATATAAGTTTACCTTTTTATCAAGAGTTACTACGTACTATTGTTGCGGATTTGTCATTAATAGTATATTTTGAACCTTATATGTTTATACATTATACCACAATATGAATTTACATAAAATTGGAGCGGACAAAAAAAAGGAAAGATTTTTCACAAGATTTATTATGTCTTTTGATTTTGGACGTTGACAAATTATTATAAATACATTGTTATAGTACACAGATAGACATATTGAGGTACTTATATGAACCATAACCCTTTAATTTATTCAAAGAAAGCATAAATGTGCATGAAAAACATAGCCAACAAATTATCACACAAAATTACATATAGAATGATCACCATCTTATTTCAATAAGAAGAGCCTAAACTTGTTTATTGAAAATTATACTATAGTAAAGGTATATCTTCCATCAAGACTATTATAATTTAATAATATTGTCACTTGCCTAAATCTGTTAGAGTCTAAATCAGGAAAGATTAAGCTTGAGCCAATGTGATAGAGGCTTGTAAAATAGAAACTCCATTAGTAGTATGTAGATGGCTGTAAAATAAAACTCCGATAGTAGCACGTCAGATATAGACTCAGTGCGGTCACTTTGATAATTAAGTTAGAAGCCATGGTAATAATTCTGTAGATTAAGTGTGTACGATGGATTGAATGCAATATTACTGCTCCCATGGGAAAAGTGAGTATTTAAAATTGATTGATCTAGTGATTGCAGGCGTTATAAGATCATGAATAAGTGGGTGAGTGTACAATTGGTAGCAATTGTGGTGACGTGAAATAGACCCACTACTCCCTGCTGCATGTGTCAAATCCAACCAAGTGACTAATGTTGAGCAATGTATAAGGCAGTGTCGACAGAGTGCCAAGGGTTATGGTCGGGTGCTGAACAAGGATGATGGACGTTTGAGTGAGGTCTTATGCTATAACCATTGTGATAAGGGCCAGGCCTAGTTGAGTGGTCTCATTCATCTGCGGATTGAACTTAGCTTGGGAGTATATATATGTATGGATATATATATATATATATATATTCAAATTTCAAAGCAGCATTTCTTCTCAAAACTTTGGATAACGTTGAGATAAAAAGAAGGCTACGCGGACATAAGCTTAATTCAATGGTATATTTTGAAGTTCACCTAATTATTTTCAGACGACGGCAAGGGTTTGGTGAATTACTAGTTAGTTTCCTTATTGGAAAGATTTCAAAATGCTCCAACCACAAAGTAGTCTCAAACCATGAAGATAACATAGTAATAGAATATAATAAATAATATTTGAGTATTGAAAAAGATGAAATGCAACTATTGGGATAGTTAAGGTAGTAATCAAAAGAGGGAAAGGCTTCCTTAATAATAACATATCACTGTCCTGATGATATACAAATATCAATAAAATTTATCACATAAATGATTTTTTAAAATTTATCTACTATTACCAGTAATTACTGTAATTTTACTAATACTTTTATATCACTCATTAGAATATGCAGTGCATTAATACAAATGAATCTTTTTTCCATCAAATGAACCCATATAGGTATTGAGTGAGACGGTAAAAGCATCTTCAATAATGGGTTTTTAGCACAAGCACCACGTTAAGGATCTCTGCTTGGATAGTAACGTTTTTCATGAAGTTTAAGATTCCCAGATAAGCTAACTCTTTCCTTTTTTAGTTTTTAATTTAGTTTAATGACATGTCTCTTTATAATTTTATATTATTAAAAAAATACAATTTAAGCACTTTTTGCTTAGATTTTTAGAGATAAAAGTATAATGGTTCTTAAAAAGTGACAGTTTTTCAAATACTAATTTGCAGTATAAGAATTTTAAATGAAATTTACAGGATTAAAAAAGACGGCCTAATAAAAAGTATTTAGTATTCATATAGGAATAGGAGGTAAAGAATAGAATAATTTGAATGATGTATTGACAACGATGGGTCACAATTTGTCAAAAAAAGTGGGGTTTTTTTCTTTTATTTCTACTGTGAACGTCCCAATAACCAATATAAAGAATTTGTGACTAGGTTTATAGGTGATTCGTATTTTGGCCAGAAGTGCACAAGTAATAACCAAAACCTAAAGCCTCCAGACATTTGTTTATTATAAAAAAGAAACGAATTTTTTTAATTTATTATTTCTCAATTTTCTAGCTTTTTAATTATTGTCTGTGTAACTAATAGTTAACATTATAAAAAAGAAAATTATATCAGAATGATATGATAGCATATCTTTAAAACTGAAGTCCGAAGAAATATAATTTATAAATTAAGAAAAGGATACATTAAATATCTAGACCTAGAAAAATATTGACCTGGAGAAGAAAGGTGGCTCCCTGTACCTCAAACAGGACAAGCTAGTTCGTTTTGCAGCCCAGGATTTTTTTTATTATTATTATGGAAAGAAGTTTTTGTTTATGGGGAAAAGGAAACAAATACATAGTTTAAAAAAAAAACGCCATTAAATGATAAATAACCTAAGAATTAGATGGCTTCAATTATCTCTTGAAAAGACGAGTTTAGATAATTTTAAACTCATATTTTCAAAATATAAGTTCATTAAACTTATCTTGAATTTATTTTCTCAAAACAAGTTAATAAATAAACTCATCCTTTCAAATCACAGATTTGTTATAAATCAAACTAATCTCTTCAAAAAATGCCCTTAACATACTTATTCTTAGAATTATTTTTCAAACATTAGGATTTTTCTCATTTTTTTCTAAGAAACGAGTTCATTACAATTCAAAAGGCGAGCTAATAGATGAACCGTTATTTTAAGAGAAGGTTTATTATAAATCAAATTCATATCCTTAAAAGACGAGTTTAATATGGCTATTCTTGGAATTATTATTTAAACAATAGTATTAATTTATTATTATTATTATTATTTTTATTTATTTTTTTTTTGCCTTTTCCCGATTATGGAGGTCTACATCAGGAATAGTGATTGCGGGACGGCCGTGTGGCTCCGTGTGGGGAAGGGCTTTTGGTTGTCCATTATGTGAAACGCTGTCTCCATACTACTTTTCTAAATAAATGCATAGGCGTTCACCTTAATGGATCATCCAGCAGGCCGCAGCCAGCATTTATAAGTTAAACCTATTGAAGAATTATTAAAACAAAAGGGACTTGAATTTTGACACTTCTATATCTAAGTGCATTATTTGTAATGGAGTACTTGGTACCATTTTTTCTACACTAAGAATCTATTCTTCAAGATTTTTCCCAGCCATAACTGAACACTAACAAAATTGAGTTTAAAAAGGAAAAAGAAAGAAAAAACTGTCATATGTTTAAAATAAATCGTTATTTAATAAAAAGATAAATGCGAATACTAAATGTATTGGTTTAAAAGTTATAAATATGAAAATGTGGACATAATAGCTATATGCCATAAAGTAACATTTGGTTAGGAGAACTAAATAAGATAACAAGAACTAGACGACAAAATATAAGAAATATTGAACTGTATAATTTTTTATACCATGATTGCTATGCAAAATAGTGGACAAGAATATTGTACTATCCATTTGTTTAGTATATACAAATACTCTATAAGATGTTATATTTTAAATATTATTCCCTTGTATTGTCATGCACAAATATTACAATTAGTGGCATATCGAAGATTTAGAGGTATTTTTGTAATGTTACTAATGATGTAAATACCCTAGTTTATACAACTTGGATATGATAATCAATAAGTAAATAATATAAGAAAAGTCGCAAAAATCAATCCTGATTTTTTGCGATTTAAAATTATTAAAAATATATTAACAGTTTATCGTTTAAAAGTTAGAATTGTTACTAAAAAAAATTCAAGATACAATTTCTCATAATTCTTTGCAATTAATGATCCATAATAACTCAATAAACTTATGAGATATCTTAATTACAACTTAACAAGATGATGGCACTAGTAAAAGTTATAAAATATCACGTCTCTAATAATTAAAGGAAAATGAGTATTGTATGTTTCATATATGCATTGTCGTATATATACAAATAAGATTAGAAAAGCGAATCTACAACTTTCATTTGTTAAGTTTGTGTGTACTGTGAGTTAGTGTTGTGTCATCATGTGTCACCTAAGAGAAGAGTCAAGATAAGTCGAGTCGAGTTAAGTCGTCAGTTGTTTCTTGCCATTGTCAAGTCTAAGTCTTTTCAAATCGAGTGAGTGGAAGGTTGAAATTGCTAAACCAAATCTTACTATTTTATATATACTATATTGCATGAAATATCAGTCACATAAAGTTAAAGAAATATTGAAAATTTTCAAATTATGCAAATAAGATATAAATGATGAATAAATAAATGATTATAAAGAAGCGATATTAAACCTAAACAATGATATATTTCAATATGTTTCATGAAAACAAAAATCGAGAAACATTAAATAAATATGATAAAAGTATGAAAAATGTAATTATAATACCTGCAACAGATAAACATAGCAAATATGAACATTAGACAAATAAATTAAAATTTCTTTAGAAATGAAAAGTAATGAAAACCCGATCTAAAGATGATCGAATGAATTTCAAGTACAAAATTCTTTTAAGGTGAAAGAATGAAATGCCCTAAAATTCCACCAATGTAGGTCATAAATGTGGTGATTAAATAGTATAATAAGTAGTTAATTTTGAATTTTAAATTAAGTTTAAGTTAGAAATTGAACTTAAATAATTTAATCAAATCAAGTAAAAGTAAATCATAGAATATGATTAAATAATTTGACATAATCAAATTAGTAAATAAATTAATTGAAATTTGAGATTTCAAATGTTCTCTTCAATTAGCCTCATTGCTTTAGCAATCTTTTTCAACAAATCAAAATTTACCATCTCTCATAATTCTCAAACTAAACTCCTTTTCTTTTAATTTCAAATCTCTCAACCTTTAAAAATTTTAATTTAAATGTGTAGTAAATTTGTCAACCCTAAGCTTTCGCCTATTTCATGAATTGAATTATTCAATTCTTTGCAATCATTAATTTGAATCTTTTTTCTTTTAATTTACAAAAGACCTAAATTTCTCAAGTTCAATTATTTAAATATATAAAATGTCCTAATTTAGACATTTTAACTTAAATCCTATTTCCTTAAACCTTATAAATTTTGAAATCATTTGCATGTTTAAAAATATCAGTTCTTATATCTAAACCCAAATTAAATATTAATTTCTTATAAATTAAACTCATAAACTAGATTTCTAAATCAAGTTATTAATTTCTCTTCTATAGACTCTCAAATTACCTTCTAATTATTTTTAGCACTTAAGATAATGATTTGAAAGATTTAAACCCAAAACTCCCACCCATAAATATCTTTTAAAAGTTTTTATCCTTATCCTTTGTTTCTTTTCTCATTGACTTTTGTTGCTACCATCTTTTCTTCTTCTTTTCTCTTTCTCTTCTCCTTTACATCTTCTTATTCCTCTTCTTTTCTTCTCTTCTTCTCTTCTATTTTCTCTCAAAACAATCTTTAATCCCAATTTCAAGAAGATCATAGGAGAAATTGAAGTTAGAAAAAAAGATAGGAGATGGAAAACAAGCTTAGAGTAGCTTCATCAGTAATAAAATAGGAGTAGTAAAGAAGATCAAGTTGCTTAATTTCCTTAAAACATGTAAGTTGGTTGTTTTCTATATTTTGATTGTTGTATATGCATGTAAATGATGAGTTAATGCTAGATATGAGTAGGGTTTGTGATAAATTTAGTAATTAGTAATATATGGACTTGTACTTCAAAACTAGATATATGTTTGTCCATGCATAGATTAAATGATTCATGAAATGATATGATGAAATATGAAGTATTAATATATATATATATATATATATATATATTGATGTTGTCAGCCATGGTTATGAATGTGTGTGCTGCTTTTATGGTGTTTTTGTCAAAGTATATTGTAAAAAAGTAGTTAAAGTTAGGTAAAAAAAATAGAAGGAATCATAATAATTGATGGCCTGTCGATCATGGGCATGACACAAGCCTTGGTAAACTATTATTTTAATTTTTTTTTTTTTTTACAATCACAGGCATGACATGGCCCTCGGTAGGCTTGGGTTAGAACATTTTGGGCAATCATCGGCGTGATTCAACCCATGATTGCCTCTGATCACTTTTCCTTCCTTGATCATGGGCGAGATGAGAATCATGCTCTCAATCATGGGCGTGATGAGTCCCCTGATTAAAAATAAATAAATAAAAAATGAAGTGAAATAGATATATGATAAATAATATGATATGTCAGTAAATTATATAATTAAGAATAAGTTAAGTAAATTTATGGGTTTGGTAATTAATTTAGACTAATGTGGTTTATAAATATAAAATGAACTTAGTTAATAATCTTAAGCTCAATATGGCTTCATGAACCTTAATGGGTTTAAATGAATTAGATTTATTAAGTTTAACCAACTTGTTTAAGTTAAGATATGTTTATAGAAATGTAACTTGAAATGTTGAGTAAATTAATAGACTTAAGTTTAATATGAATCTTAAACATAAAATAAATTAGTTAATAGATCTAAGCTCAACTTGACCTAATAAATTTTAGTAAGTTAAAATGAACTAGATTTGTTAAGTTTAATCAATTTGGCTAAGTTAAGTTAAAATAGACTTAATATTTACAAATGGCTTATAGATAATATAATTGTTATATGATGGTCTAGACCATGAATAATAAATGGAAAATGTTGCTTCAAATGTAAGTTTATTAAATAAGTTTTTCATATAAGTTGACAATTTATTAAAATACTTATATGAATGATAGGGGATAGTGATGTTTTATAATAAATGATTATAAACAAAGGAAAATAAATAATTTGATAGACAATGGAGTGTTGTTCGTATCTTAGCGTGACGATTATCGCAGCCATGGCGAGGTTCCTATATAGTGTCTGATTAAAAGAGTTTTTAAAATGAATATTTAAGGTGAATTCCATGTAATTTGACAATTAATTTAAATACTTATATGAATACATTTGGTGAACAGATATATGGATAATTGACAAATACAAATACTAAATTGAAAGTAAGTTTGAACAATAAAATTTGATAAAGTATATATTAAGAGAGGTAATGAGTGGTTATTGTTTTATTTCATAGAAAAGCAATCTTTGAGTTTCCAGAAGATTACTACAACTTAGCTAGAATGACAAATGGGTCACATCGACCTTATCATATTATTTGTGCTAGTAATATAACTATGTATGCATTAATATGGATATAATTAGTTGTGTATGGGGATGAGAACAATGCATGTTGTATAGTGTTTACGACAAACTTTAATATCAGAAGTGATAACTAATTGTTTGATATTGTTGTGCAGTGTATATTAATGATTGTTTTAACATCATATGGTCATTAAATAATTTGGTATAAATTTTAATTGACTCTTAAGTGAAATGGACATACATTACATGACAACATGACTTGTATTAGTATGGTATTCACATCAAATATTAGCATCTCGACCTTAGGATAATGCTAAGTTAATTCCACTGAATCTAGTTTTACAGTAGGTTACCTGTAAAGACCCGACATGCTCAATTCTCAAATTAAGCACAAAGTCCCCAACCACGTATAACTCTTACGAATTATACGTAAGGTTGTTTTAAAAGAAGGTGTTTATGTTGAACATTGCTATCCGATTTTAGATTATGAAATCGTTTAGTTAGATTCTGGTAACAACTGGATTTAGCAGTGGAAAAATAAACTTTGATAAAAACATTTCTACTTAAAAGCATTTCAAACTTTCACTATTACAAGTGGAAAAACTTTTACTTAAACAAATATTTGCAAAAGCTTATTTAATAAAACATGGGCAATAACAAGCCCTTAAATGAAAATACAAATTTATAAATAAATCCAGTCCTCTTACAAAACAAAACAAAAGAAGAAACAAAATACAAATATATCTCGGACCTATTACATTGCACTCATCTCCCAAATCTTCAAATTCACCCGATGCCCGAGACAAACATCATCACATCAACAACAACAATAATAACTCATCATCATATCATCGTCTCATCATCCATCATCACCAACATCATCTTTATCAACAACAAAACCTTGTAAAAAGAATAACAACAACAATAATGAGCCGGAGCCCAGTACACAGTAACACAACCACACACGAAAGTGGCACGCGAGCTTAACTAAATGCAATGCATCAATCCATAAGTTATTATCTTTTCATTAAAATAAACAAATCAACAATGGAGCACTCACACTCTGGAACAAGCCAATGGGAATCTGGGGGTCCTGAGTAACAGCAGCTGCTCAGAGGGTTGATATAGATAGACCGGATATCTATATCTCCTATATCTAACCGATAAAGAATATTAATAGCATCATCTAGGGTTCACACTCCTTTATATACTCCACTTATCCCGGTCTATAACATCAATTAGTTCAACGGTCCCATACCTGTGAACTAAAACATATTATTTCCTCCCGAGTCTAAGTAGAGAATATAATGATACAGTTAACCCTATTAGCTACCCACTTAGCCAATAAAAGAAACCACCATTGCATCATGGTGAACCATTGCATCATGGATTTGAGTCATTGCATCATGACAAAAGATTGGGCTAAGTGCCTAAACTACCGTACCATTGCATCATGACAAGGTTGTCGCTCCCCGGTTCCGAATTCAACGACGTAAAGCACAACCAACACTCCTCAATTATTAAGCCGAGTTTAAGTTCTTAATCCATTTATGATGCCTATCCTATCAATCATCACGCAAGTTACTGCGTACCTTGAATATGAAATCCAAACATAGCTTCGGAAGGAAATTTCATAAGATAATCCATAAGATAAAATCAGATATCTACCACTATTAAGAAAAGAGCTCGTATAAGAAACTAAACTAAACTAATCATCCACTTCATCAAAATCATATAAGAACTTGAGCTATTTATCCATTCATCTCAAACTCATTTTATTAAATCCTATTTGATCAGACACTAATGTGGAACCCCACTATGGTTGCGAATATCGCCCCGCCAAAATATGGACAGTTCTCCTTTGTCTGTCAAAGAATTTCTTTTCACTTTGTTTATGGTCTTTTATCAACAAAAGCTTAATCAAGGCATTCATTCACAAAATCATCTATTTTAAGTAAACACACCTTTGAAACAACATATTCACCATATTATTCAAAGATCACCCTAACACATTCATTTAACCCAATTATTTGTTACTAATCCATTTTAGCTTAACCTTAGCCAAATTGATTAAAAGTTAGTCATTTAAGTCATTTACCAAGTCAAATTGATTAAACTATATCAATCTAATTCATTTTTAGCTTAGTGAAGTTCATTAAGCCAAGTTGGACTTAGATTAATGACTAATTCATTATATATCTAAGATCTATGTCAATTCGAGCTTACATTAACTTAAACTTAGCCAAGTTCATCAAGTTAAACAATCTAATCCATTTTAGTTCATTCAAGTTCATTTAGCCAAGTTGAACCTAGGTTTGTTAACTAGGTTCATTTTATAACTAACTTCTAGATTTAATCTAATTATTTGTTAAATCTATAAATCTACTTAACTCATGTTTAATTATATCAACCAATTAACATAACACATCAAACATCACTTATCTATCTCATTTTAGTCCAAAAAGATCCATTTCCTAAAGCAAACACAAATAAACCAAACAAAAACAAGTTTTTAACTTTGTTTGGAAAATGTATCAGTTGGAAAGAAGTGAAATTTAAGCACTTATACTTTTAGAATTTGCAAAAACTTAAAACATAAAAGTTGTATATCTCTTTTTAATCTTTCCAACACAACTTGAATCACTCAAATCGGAGTTCGTATGAAAAATTATGATTAAATTACGAAAACATGTTGCTGCATGGGACGGATCACGCCCCTTTGCTCGCCCGCGATTTCATAAAAATTTGTGACAGACCAAATCACGCCCCTTTGGTCGCCCGTGACATGTGAAAAAGTGACAATCAGCTTAAATCACTCCCATTCGCTCGCCCGTGATTGGTCCTCTGACATATGTTACGAATTTGCTCTGTTTTCAAAATCCATTTTTACACTTTTTCACCAACTTATACATCTCCTACATCAATTCTAACATCAAATACACTCTAATAACAACTCCTAACACTTCAATCTCCTTCCAACAACTTCAAACAACAATCAAACTTCAATTCACTTCAACAAACTCCAACTCACTATTCATCCTCTTCTTCACCAATTCCAACTTCCATCAAACATTAAACCAACAAATACAAAAGTAAACAGCACTTCAACTCATTTTCAATATCAATTCATCAATTACAATTGTAAATAACAAGTAAAACAAAGAGAAGTAGAAATAGAAAACTTAGCTTTAGTCAAGAAAAGAAGTTGAAGCTTCATTTCTAGCTGGGTTTTCTCTATCTAATTCATCTTCTAATCTTGATTCATCCTCTAGTTGGCTTTGATCTTGAAGTTCAAGTCTTGAATTTAGAGAGAAAGAAAGAAGAAGAAGAAGAAGAGGGAAACGTAGGAAAATAAAAGGGAAAGAAAGGGCAGCCAAAAGGATAAAGGAAAAGGAAAGTATATAGTTTAAAATTTAGATATTTTAGAAATAGGGTATAGGTTTAGAACTATCAGATCAAATATCTATAGTTCCAAGAGTATTTAAAAGATTGTTTCTGAACCAATAGGTTAGAAATTAAGATCTTATAATAAGAACTTAATTTAGGAATTTAATTTGGATACAAAGATATTTAATTTGAGTTCGGGTTTAAGATGTGATATTTTTATTCAAGCAAATGAACTCAAATTTTACTGAGACTTGGGAACTAGTGTTTAGGCTAAGAATTAAGAGTTTAGGAATCCTCTAAATATTTCAATGACTTGTTTAGAGAATTTAGATTTCAAATCTCAAAACCAACTTAATTATTAGCTAATTATATTAAGCCAACTTGTCTAATTATATCCTATAATTCATTTTATTCATTTAATCTATCTGAACTCAATTTCTAATCTTGGTGAAGGTTTGGGTATTTCATTACCTCTGAGTTGTGAGCCCTCTAGGAACTAAGTAGGCATAGAAGGACGTCATCTGTGTAGGAGTTAACATGGAGGTGCTAATACTTAGTGGAGTTTTTGAGTTCCTAAGGTGAAGTTGAGATTATGATACTTATATATATAATAGTAGCTAGGTTTGAAAAATTTTTCCTTCTTTAGTTCTTAGTCTTCATGGGTGTGAATTACTTAAACTGGTTCTTTAATCCTCAAGAGAGGGCGTAAATCTCCATTGGCTTGAACTCCTGTCATCCAAACAGTGCATGTCCCATATGGTTGAATATTGCATTGCATATGCCTATTAACTATACTTGGTTGATATTTGTTTGAAGTGTGTATGGCCCGTTTATTTACTGAGTTATGGTTTAGCTCACACCCCCTATAGTTTTTATGCAGAAATAACTCATGTTGGGAATAGATTAGGAATGTATGGAGAGAGTTCTTTAGTAAAGTCCTTAAAGATATGAAGTTGAATTGAGAATGTAAATCATATGGTTAATGTATAAGTTTGAGGTTTTTTAAGAATTAGATTAATTGTATAATTATTAGAGACTTTGTATTATGTAGATAGTATCTAATCTTACTATTTGATGGGAGATACCGATTCTATGCGGTTTTAATGGATCGTGGGATATTGTATTTCCTTAGTTGTTAATATATATTTACCAATGTTGTCAAAACCAGACCGGGGTATGACTTGGGAAGGTTAGGGGGTCAAGGGTCGAGGTTCAAACCGGGTTTAACCAGGGGTCGAACTAGAGTCACGAAAAAGTAAAAATATAATGGATGATTTAATTATAAAAGACTAATATATGTGTCATCACTCAATTAAATCTATATTTAGAGCAAATTCATCAATTAATTATTAAATAAATATGATTTAATGATTATATTTTATAAAAATTATAATAAAGTATGAATAAATATTTAAATTTCCAATTTTTTTTTTTATTTTTTCGATTCGGGTCGATCGGTTTAACTCCCCGGTTTCCCGGTTTGATCAGGTCAATCCGAGTCTCACCGGTTTGTTATAAAAACGAGCCTTTGGTGAGACCCGGTTGGGCATTAGTACCATTTCCGGTCGAACCGGTTGGGACCAACCGGTCCGAGCCGTTTTGACAATTATGGTATTTACACAATTAAAACTTATATAACAAATATTAAGTAAAGTTTTACAATCTCTGACTTGCAAAATGGTTCTCATATTACGAGTGCATATATAATACGATAACTTCAGGTTAATCTTATTAGACCCGAGTCGTGACAAATGGAAACTTGAACTAATATTATATTGGTGGTAGTGATTGTATTAGTGGTGGTGACAGTAGTGCTAATGATGGAAGTAGTGGTAATGGTAGCAATGGTGGTAGTGATAGTAATCGTGACAATGGTTGTAAAATTGGAATGATAAAAATGGATTAAAAGATATTATTTTTATCTAATTCCAATATTTTTGTATCATTAAATATAAGTGATGATTTTAGATTTTGTCAAATCCAAGGAAAGGGTTTTTTCTAGTCCCAAATGTTGTAAACCAAACATACTACAAGGACCTTTATCACATCCAATACCATGAAAAATTACATAATCAAAACACTACCTAATTGGAGGGTTTTAGATAAAGTAAAAGCATGGTGTTCGACAATAGCGACCTCATTTAGGGTCTTAAGTTTTATGTCAACTCCTTAAAAATCTCTTTACTTTATCCAAAGCTCTTCATTTTAGAATCATTATTAGGAGTTATTTAGCACTTAAAATATTATCCATAAATATCAAATTCGGTATCTAAGCTTTGTATGAAAATTTCAATTAGGTGCCTAAACTTTATAGTGGTTAATTTAATATGTAATTTAATTTTTTGTAGTTATTTTCACTATCTCTCTAACACTAGTTGCTTATCTGCTGACTTGAAAGAGACATCTTATCATTGAACTTTTACTATATTCCTCAACATCGTTTAACAATACTAGGTCACCTCTTCTATGTTGGCAAACGAAACAAACAATAATATGTGAGATAGTAAAAATAGTAAAAAAAAAAAAAAGTTTAAGTAGATATTGGATTAACCACTTTGAAGTTTATGTATCAAATTGAATTTTTATGGTAAGTTTGAATACCAAATTTAACATTTTTTTCAATATTATTTACTCAGTTTCTTATTAGTTTATTCCAACATTTGTCAAGATTTAGAAAAATGAAACATTTTTTTGTGGTCCTTCAACCGTAGATTTTACAATACCTTGCTATAATGGCTAAGAATGTTAAAATAAATAAATAAGTTTATAGCATAGGTTATTATGTTAAAGACCTTCATTGCACATACTCTTAAAAGCGGTGAGGACGTATCTTCACTTGAAAACTTTAAAGGAGGTCATTACCATTGTTTTATTTTTATTTTTTAAAAAAGGTTCACTTTTAATACTTAATCTTTACATTCATTTTTATTTGTATATTTAATTTTTTCTCAATCTATTTTAATTCTCAATGTTTTTGATCTTATAATATAAAACCAAATCAAATCTATCAAGTTTTCAAGTGCGCACTAATAAATATCAGTTTAAAATTGGTATATAATAATTAATTTAATAAAATGATAATACTTAATATATCTATTTACATAATGTAATGAAACAATATTAAATATATTTAGTGAAATAATATAGAAACAATTAATAAAATATAAAATAATTAAAAAAGAAAAGGAAAAGGCGTTGAAAAAAGTTTTAACCTATCCACCTTAGCCTATTTAATAGAAGTCAATACATGTCCAAAATGGATAGATTGACATATTTAATGAAAGTGTTATTTTTGCAAGGTTTGAAAAATGTGAAGAATAACTAAAAGTTGATGATTAAAAATATACATTTTCTTTTGATTTTTGATAAACACATAATTTAAGTTTCTTTACTTTGTAGCAATAATAGTAAGGAGGTACATGTAGCATAATAATTAATTTAGTCAATAATATTATCAAATACAGTAATTAAGCATTTTAAAGAAAAACCGTTAAAATATAAAAAAAGAAAGAAAAAAGTTGAATTAAATCCCCATGCCCTTTTGTAGACAACTAAAAGCAAAGGGATGGTTAATGAATTTATAGAAGTCAAGACACCCTCCCAGTGGTGGTTAGCCACTCTATGGCCTTAAACTGCCAAAAATATTGCCACATAAGGTATTAATTGTGCCTTTTTTTTTCCTGTTTGTCTTTTTCTTTTTTTTGCATTTCGTAATTTTATTTTTTAAATTTAAAAAATTTAATAATGATATCTTAATAAATTAATTAATTTTGAAAAGACAAAATTGGACACATATCTCTAAATAATATCAATACAAAATTGAAAAAAAAAAAAGAAAGTTATGTGTTAACTAAGGGTAGGCACGAATCAGTTTGGTTTGGTTTTTACTAAAAACCAAACAAAACATAATTTATAGTTTGGTCTTTTTTCTTATCCCAAACCAAATTATAAATTAACAGTTTCTTTTGAATTAGAAAATTTTCAAACCCTAAAATAACATTTTGGTTTGGTTTTGATTGGATTACGGATTAAGTCAAAATTTTGATTAAACAAAAATTTTTGTTCTAATCTTTTACATTTATGCGAAGTTTTAAATATTTAAAATAAAAAAAGGATAGATAGATTTATAGGTAAAGATTGATATGGAGATAATTGATATTTTTGTTGCAAAATGAACATAGAAGTATATAAGTATAAGTATAATTATAGGTAGATATTGATTTAAGGGGAAAAATTACTATTCTAGAAAGAAAAAAGAATGAGAAGTTCCAATTGCACATAGTATTTCATAAAACTGTCATATTCATAAACCATAATCTTCCATAAATCATCCAGTTTTCTACAAACAAAGTACATTCACTAACTATTATATAGCGAGTCATAATCCATAATCTTACAAAACCATTAAGTCAAACATTTACCAATAAAAATATTTCACAAGAAAATTACAAGTCCATACCCCCTAGAGCTAAAAGATTAAAAAACTAATGTTAGGTTACAAATAGAAGAAAATATCTTAAACCTGAAAAAGAATAAGTTAATGTTGATCAATATTCAACATATTATAATGAAATGATAACAACATATATGACATCTAAATAATTATCATAAAACAATTTATAGCTATAAGTAAGATATTATTATATTTTTTTAAAAACAATTTAGTTTGGTTTGGAGGAATATTGGTTTGATTTATTCCTTCAAACCAACAATAAATTTACGAACTAGGAATTTTTCAAACCAAATTGTTTAAAAACTCATATTTTTAGTTTTGTTTGATTCGGTTTGTAGATTGGTTCGGTTTGATTAGTATTTTTGCTTACCCTTTGTGCTAGCCAAAAATTCAAGGGAGAAAAAAAGTACTTGCTTGTAAATATATGTATACATAGATCAACATCTTTTTTTTTCCTTGTGATTTTCTCTAAATTAATGAGCTAAACAAAGGTTGTTAATCATAACAATAGGATTTTAACTAAAAACAAGTTAAAAAGAAACCAAAAAAGAAGGGGAACACGCATGAAACAATGTCCTTACTTTCACATAATGATGTAAAATCCATGTGAAATACTTGTAATGGAATAATATAGATTTAAGATAGTGTATGGTTGCAAATTATCCATGGTATTAAATTGGACAAAGGTTATTATATCATATTTGGTTTACAAAATATATTTCAAATTAGATAAAACTCTCTTCATGGAGCTTGACAAAACTTAAAATTTTTGTCTCTTATGTTTCATAGTACAAAAATATCCAAATTGGACAAAAATAAAATTTATTAATAAGAATTTTGTCCAGTACAAGAGAATTGTACTATCAAGTACCTATTGCACTATTCAGTACTTCTTGCACTGAATTGTTCAGTCATTCTAATCCTGTCCTAATATTACAACCAAACGGTCAAATTCAAGGCAAAAGAGAAAAGTAATGTTCTTTAGAAAATATTTTCCTAAGTACGTGGCAAAAATATTTTCAAAAATCCCTTACATGAAATATTTTAAGAAATACTATTTTTAAATTTGCCTAAAATTGTCTCTTTGCTACAAGTTTTGTGGCAATCATGCCAAAATCGTGTATTATAGATGATATTTTAAAAAATGTTGAAATAGTGTCATTAAAACACGACCAGTACAAATCAACAACTTTTTTCTATTCTCTCCTAAATTTTGCATTAACTATCTGAACAATTGGCAAATAAAAGCAATACTTTGCAATTCATATCTAAGACTTTTTTAACCATCCTTTCAATTATATTCAATCATTGATCTAATTTATCATATTTTTTAGCGTTAATGTCAAATTTGGTACCTCAACTTTACCTAAAAATTCAATTAAAATTTTCAACACCTCCATTAATAGTGTTAACTGTGATGTTGATGTGGACATACGGACCAATCATGTCATTAAAGGAATGAAATTCAGCTAGGCGTTTGAAGAGTACAATCTAATACACAGATCCGCTCTTATCCCTCCGTTCTTTACCATTTGATATTTCAAACCAAGAAGGTTCAATGTCAGCATTTCCATGATGTGGGACAATAGAAAAGCTAAATTATAATACATCAAACCCAATCTAGACAAATTCCATCTTCTTCCCCAGACAAAAACTCTCTCTCTGGTCCCCCCCTCTCTCTCTAGTTTTTCCATCTCTATCGGGACCATATCATCGTATCCTCAATCTAAACTCCATCTTCTTCATCAAAACAACTACTTTTTCAGCTATTCTTTTATTTCGCCGATCCAAAACACAACATAATGCATCCTTACGCATATTCCAAAACACCACTAGCGATGAGTGACCACCCACGGCTAAGCCACCTTTGCACCACCACCCACATCCTCAAACAAACAACTCTCTCCTTCATCTATAGCACCTCCTCTCTCCTCTTCCTCTTGTCCCTCCTTCTCTTCTCCTTTTCCTCCTTCATTGAAAATGGTGCCTAACTCCTCACATCCTATATCAATCGCAACACTTCTCTCAAATGCTTCCTTTCTCGCCTTGACCTCGCCATAAACAAACGCCACGAACTCTATCCTAACACCGTCCTTTCCTCCTCCATTGTCGTCGCCACCCTTTCCTCTGCCTCACCCATGTTGGGACTTTAGACAACAATTTCTTCTCCAATAGTGATGATGACCACCACCGATCTCTGTTCTACAACTACCAACATAGCTAAAACCCTAAGTTTACACTCTTAATGCTCTCCGATTTCAGCCTTCATCTAGGGTTTTCCTTGAATGTCGTCGAACATAGGGTTCGATTGGATCAAGTTCTGTGTAATGGGATTACATTTTGGTTGAGGAGATAGAGAGAGATGAAATTCCCACGAAAGATATCAACTTAGATGATAAGGAAGAGATTGAGAGAGAAAATGGTTGTTTGGTTATGATTAGGAGATAGAGAGAGAGGAAATTCTCGTCTTGGTACAGGGCTTGTTTTGTTTAATCGAATTCTGATGGTGAGATAAGGGAAGGTTTAAGACCAAATTTGCTACTCCTTTGGTTGTGATTAATGGGTGCGTTAAGTTTCAGAGGTTTGAAATTGGGATGCTTTACCGATAATGAAGTCCCGCATTCTTTATTTTTTAACAACTATTTTTATTTATGTTATGCAATTGGTCTTTTAAAGACTGAAATGATTAAGATAGGAAGTAGTATGGATGAGGACTTAGGTCAGCCCAAACCGATCATGTTTTATTTGATGTTGGGCTTTAAAATTGTTTTATAAATAAAAATAATATTAATCATAATAAAATAAAACAATTATAACGATTACATAAAATTTTCGAGCAAAGTTAAGGTATAAATTCAATTAACCCTATTTTTTATGGTGAGTTAATGCAGCTATGACCTTGAAATAATGACACATATATGGATGATGTAGGTAAAAGGTATGAGAGGAGGATTAAGCAAATTCGTCTCCTCAAGCACGTGTGTGTAATAGAAAGATCAAATGTAGTAAACTCAATTGTTCTCAATCTGCTTTTTGTCAAATAAGTGTTTTAATCTTTCTTTGAGACGTTTTAATAGAGCTTCTATGTTGTTGCTCTTAATCTTACGATTATACAAAATGAAAATAAAATGAGAAGAGAAACCTCTTATTTATAGAGTTTAGAGGTTAATATAAATCGTCAGATGACTTTAAAATAATGGTTGAGATAAGGCATTGCAAAAAGGCCATCAAATCGCCCTTAAGAATCCAATAAATGGAATGGGCTTAGAAGTGGGTCTTGAGAAATTTGATGGCCTTTGATAAATGAAAGAAACCACAAACATATGGCTCATTTAGGCCTTTTTAAGGCTAATTTTGTTGAAAAAAGAAAAAGAGAGGATAACTTTGGTCAAGTAAAGTCCAAACAAGCTCAAAATGGGCATTTTTCCAAACTACTTGTTATGCACTAGAGAACTAATTAAGTAAGATATAAAGGAAAATACTAGTCTAACAATTTATATTCCATTAGGCCCTCCCTTATAAACCCCATCACTAACTCAAGAGGTTAATCATGCCATAGCATTAATTGGATCAAGAACTCAATTGCCACTCTCTAACTTCAAACTACTAAAAAATATAAAGAACAAATCGCTTAATAATAACAACAAGAACAAGTAAACAAGACCACTAAAAATGATAATAAATTAACAAAAAAATATTCTTGCATTTTATTGACAAGATAACTAACAATGAAACCAGGAAAGAAGAAGATGAAGGATGGAAAAAAAAAAAAAAAAACTTATGATAAGTTTCATTCAACCCTAAGCTTGTGAATTAAGATTATCCTTGGTGTTCACATGTTTACCATGGCTTAGTTTAATGCAAATTACTAAGTAAGGCTTTTTACTTGTTAATTGAAGATTAGATGTCAACTAAATTTATGGAATCCCATTTCACAGAATGGGCAATACAAATAAAAGAAAACAAGAAACCCTAGAACTTTACGCATGCAATATCTTCTTCATAATTAAAGTCTAATACTGAGAATATATTACATTTTCATATCCAAAGCTTCCTTATTTTAGCTAATCTTTTTTCTTTTTTTATCTTCTCTTTTTAGGTCATTCAAATTAAAGAAAATGTTTAGTAAGTAATACACACCATGTGTAATATACACATAATAAGAAAGTACTACCAATTTTTTAAAGCATGATCAGTAGCTACCCATCACATAAACATACATGACGTGTGTATTTATTATCTATTCAATCTTTTTTCTCCAAAGGTGATGGCAATTAGCCAAAGCAATTAGGGAGGTCAATCTTGAACCTTTGGAGGCCAACCTTGGTACCTAAGTTCTTGACATCTTGTTGAACTTGTGCTTGGAACTCACTGTATGTAAAAGGTTTGTATGTGGAGCTCTGAATCACGCTGGCTTTACTTGGAAACACAAAGTAGCATATTGACATTCGGTCTTTTTGTTTGTTCACATTCACTCTATGTTTCACGCTTATATACTCATCGTCACTTAAAGCCTGAATGAATAAAGAAAATATAGATAAGTATATATATATATATATATACACATATATATATAAGCAACAAAGGATAATCACTTATGAAAATTGTTTCATTTTACGGTCTTTTTTTTTTATTTTATTGTTATCAAAACAGTCATTAAGAGGAACTACAATTAGTGACCTTCCCAACATTTTATTGCTTTTTGGGGTATGTATATATTTTCAAAAATTATATGAAGTTATAATCATACTTTAGAAGTTTATATATTCTATCATCACTTAACAGATAATTTATGAGCACAAATTCAATTTGCTCTTAGTTTTAAATAAAGCAATATATATATATATATATATAATGGTGTGCATGTATGAAAATTGAAATTTTATCCATATAGATTGTTTAAACCTTAAAGTGTAATTTCACCTTTCCATAACTTTTAAAAAACATGGGAATGATCTCAAGGTATTTGTGTTAAAAATTATGAGGAAATATTTAATTCTCAAAAGGTTTAATCATCCATCCACCTAATTCAATCATTTATAAAATGTGATCCATAGTTTAAGAATGTAAATCAGCATATTGACTCCTTTTAAAAAAGGTAGGTACTCTCGTTATCCACAACTAACACTGATTATTAGGGTACTTTTCATCAATCACTGTGAACACCAGGCAAAAAAACAACTAAACAAGGCCAAATGGAAAATTTTATTTATGTTGCCTTGAGCTTGAGGTTTGAATCCATCACCAAAACATGCAATCTTCTTGATAAAACTTAAACCTACGTACCTGAACCATGTCTCCAAGGTTTACAATAAGAGTATGAGGGATGGGCTGCACTTGAATCCATTGATTTCCATTCAAAACTTCGAGACCACACACATGGTCCTGGTGCAATATTGCAAGCATCGAGCTATCAGTATGGGATTCCATTCCCAACTTGCTACCCTTACAACATGGGTATCGGTACGCGCGAATGAATCCGGTCGACTCTTCTATGAAATCTTCTATTTCAACTCCCTCAAGTTTTAGATTTGTTGCCATTGCTTTAAATAGATGTTTAGCAATTCGTCCCATGTGTGCTCCATATTCTACTAGTATGTTTCTGTCCAAATATAAACATAAATCTTTTAGTTTAAGGTCGTAGATACGATTTGTATTCTTTGTTTTAACCATAACTTGCATCATGCAACAAACGATGGCATAGCTGTGGAGACTTTTCATTCTTAGAAGTATGAACAATGATATAAAAAATATATATATATATATATATATGTTGCAATATCACACATTGAATTAATACTAAATGAACCCACACTCTTGACTTCGTTTTACTTTATTTAAAAACCGAGTGGTTTGGGAATTTAGTAGGCAAGCCATTATTCTGTAGTATTATATTAAAAATATTATACAATACATCATGCTTAAGACACCAATATGAGATCTCTAATTTTAATATAATAGATAATAAGAAAATTGAATGCTATGAAAGTTATTAAAATGGATAATCATCAATCTTTTAATTAAATTATTCTTATATAATTATCAATTTCATTTTAAGATTAATAATGTTCATAATTCTCCATTAAATAAGTAAATTACAAGGAAAATTTCCACCTTTCACTTTATAGATTCATCGCCCAATTCTAAACATAGCAAGTTATACAAAGAGTATTTCATGAGCCTGTTTATAGTAACACTATAAAATGGATTAGGGTTTTACGATACAAGCCATTTACCAATAGGCTTAGAATAGGATGGACCATCATGAGTTGTATTGGCTCACTTAACCTTATAACACATTATATTTAATGGATTAAATAAGTCGGCCTATATGTTAAACTAATCATCTTACTTATGGATTAAAATGAGTTCAACATCCATATAGAACACCTAATATGTCATATCACTTAACTCTACTAGTTATTAGCTCTTCAAATCATTCTAAAATTGATTAAGAATGGTTATGTACTTATTTATTTTATCAAAAAAACAAACATAAATATTCTAGATATTTGAAAAACTACCTTTGATTGGTACAACTATTTAACACATCAAACCCTTAAATGATCAAATTAATGGATTAAATTGTTTAATGCTCCAATTCTTGATGGGTTGAATTGAATGGAGATTTTAATTAAATAAATTCAACAAAAAAGATCGACACATCCAATTCTTATCCTTAACAAGTCAAGCCAATGTTCCGATTAACCCATTTAAAAAAAAAAAAATGTATGAGAAGAGTTTTGTATATAAGACAAAGCCCATGATCAAAATTACAAAATTGACCTTGCAATCCATAGTTATCGAGATAGCCCTCAGGTCAGGTCTCAATCATAGATTCCTTTTAAGTTGGAAGACAAAAACATACAAAAGTTGGTGTTAAGCATGTGAAAGTTACCTGTCTTTTATCCACACTCAGAATATAGCATTGGTATATGAATTGGTTCCTGATTTTAGTTAAGACTTCAGCGGTTCTAAATATTCAAATACAGGAAAGGAACAATATATGCATTTATGTGCACACGAATATGGAAAATATCTATGGAAATGATGTTGATTAGTACTATTGAAAACTTCACTGTAGCTCATTTCTATGTTTAGTCGTTTTCAACTGCTTTTTTCCCTCTTTTTATCGGGCTCATCCAAATCTAATTAAATAAATTATACCAAAATGATAATGTTTTAAGTAAGTTTATTTAAATCTTAACATTTCGAGTGGTTAAAAAAAAGTCTCAAAGTTTATGAAAGAAGTGAGTCAATTTTAATCCCTAAAGATATGTGTCAAAAGGGAAGAGCTTTTTAAGCTTTAATTAAATAGTCTCTCATGTTGACACGTGTCCTTGGGACCTAAATTGACTCACTTTTTAAAACTTTGGGACCTCTTTTTAACTATTATAAATGTTGAAACCTTAAATGGCTTTACCCCTAACGTTGAGACCTTATGTTGTATTCACTTAAATCCAATTATATAAAGGGGTAAATTAAACCAATTATCTAAATTGTTTTAAAAATAGCTACATACCTCAAATAATTCTGTAATTGCATATACCATATTGAACACATCTAAAGATGATAGGTATAATTCACCTAAATAACTATGTAATTGCCTTGGGGGAAAGAAAAACTATGTAATCATCAATTAATCTACATATATAATTTTCTAGTGAAAACAACCATTAAGTTCCTCTCTCTCATTGTTTATAATCTCTTACGTATAGTATAGTGATTAATAAATAATGTAATTAGACATTTTGTAAGAGATGCATATGAAAAATTGAGATATATAAAGATAGGGAATTTCTTGCTTAGATGATGTGTTGTCATGCGTTTTCTCATCTCTATGTCCATGATATCTACTATTTCTTTTCATAGGTCATATAAATCCAAGTGTTTAAACATAGTAGACTTTAGAGTGCACCTATGCAAGAAATTTATAAAAACACGTACCTGAATGAGTTAAACACCTTATCATTATCATATTTTAAGGTTGTTCTAAATTGTAAGAGCTGACTCAAAGGAACATTTAAACCTTCAACCCAATTAACATTTTGGGATCCTCTTGATAAAGTAGATCCAGATGGAGTAAGCGCAGGAGTACCCCAGAAATAGGACATAGGGGTATTACTAAACAATGTTTTCTTGGACTCAAAAGATGTGGAGAATAGCTCTTTTGCATTGTTTTGTAGCTGGTTAAGCATGGTTGGAGGGACACCATGGTTGACTAACCGAAAGACACCCCAATCTCTACATGCTTTGTGGAGGCTCTCAAGGTCCATGCACTCAAGATCTATGATTGGTAAAGGGTCTATTATTGGTTTGGCGGAACCAGAACCATTGATGCATAAATCATAAGGGCGGTCGATATTAGGTTGGTTCAAGTTATGAAAGATAGGTGGATAGGAGTTGAGATTGTTGATATCATTTTCCATCATGCCAATAGAGATAGGAGAGAAAATTTTGCACAGAGGGGATTGATTTTAGTTATGGTTGGAACATGAATCTGACTCATGGTATGAGGGGAATGGTTTTCTAATAATCGGAACATGAATCTTACTTATAGTAGGGACAAACAAGCCCATACAAAGTGAATATTATGAACACCTTGGCTGTGCTGCAAATAAGGATCTCTCTGAGAAATTGTCAAATGGCCCAAATAAGGATAAAGGAAAAGACAAAATTACAGGCAAATGGCATTTGCATGGTTAAGTCACGACAATAATACAGGCAAATGGACACATCAGACAACTTTACTTGTTTCTTTTGGGCCAATCATTGATATGTTTTCTTTTTCCCTATTTTCTTATCATTATTTTTTTCTTTTTTGGCACACAAGCCAAATTCATAGGAACGTTATCTCTTCATTTGGCAAATAATCAGCATATTATTGGTTAAGAAGAAGAAGAATCCCCCAAATGAAAAATGAAATGGTTTGGAGGAATAAAGTTAACTTTTTTTCTTTTTAGTAATTTAGTTTAGAAAGTTCTTAGACAATTTATGATTAACGGAAAGGATAAGTTTGGCCAAAAAAAAAAAATAAAACTAAATTAAATTATTTTAGAAAAATAAATTATATTTTACTTACAACTAAAAGAATTTTTGTTGTAACATATTGATTTATTAAATTGTATATTTATTTAACTTTTATGGCCATAATTTATAAATTACACATAAATGTTGAATCATAATATATATTATATATTAGTTTTATAAATAAAATAGATGTTGATAGATTTTTGAAATTTCTTTTCTTGAATATTAACTTCATCAACTTCATATATGAGAGTGTTATCATTGAATGAATTTAATACTTTTTTATATAATATTGCATGCTATATCAATATATAAATTCTTAAATTATAAAATATATTTCAATTTGTAAATCAAATTGAAGCAAATAAAAATTTATTGTTAAAAATATAATTCTAACCATGCAATATGTTTCAAAGTTGTAAAAATCCGAACCATGCTCTTATGGTTGGGTTGGCTCAAAGAAAAACACAAGTTAAACAAGCCTATGCCCAACCCTACTTACAATGTATAGTGGGCTAAAATTAAATATTATCTAATACGTCAAACTTGGTGGAGTACGGCATACTATTTTACTTAAATTTCTACTCCACAAATTCGAAGTGAATGTCATCAGACTTATTATTCAGGCAACGTAAAAGTTTAGTTTAGCTTGCTATATATCCATTTCTTATTCCTTAAAAAAAATGAATTTTATTTAATGAAATAAACTTATGGTAGTGTTTTGTTGTGAAAACTGGATAGAATAAGAGAAATTAAATAATACAGTATAAGAAACACTAGACAACACAATTCACGTATATATCGTTTGACATGTACTATAGTTGACAAAGATCTTTGTGATATCCATTGTTTGTATGCACAAGCATAGCACAAGAATGTTATATAAAGTTTAAGCCATCCAATAAATTTGATTTATCTAGTGAAAAGAGAGATTGTCACATCCTTCATATAATATTTTTTTTATTCAAATCTCTTTAGTATATTTAAGACTTGTTGTCTGGTATCAAAAACCCATAACAACAACCAAATAAGAGATTGGGATTTTTGTCCAATCCAATCTTATAAATTTATGCAAAACCAAACAAATCAATCAAAAGGACTAATATAAGGAAATTGATTAATATCAAAAGCTCTATTTATTCTGAAATACTATTAACAAACTAACATTTGTTTACCTTCTCATATTTAATCTAACCAAATTTGTAGATAAATAGACCTGTGGTGGCAGAAACGTGATGACCAATGATGATGGGAATAATGTAATATAGATCCAAGATGTGAAGTCAAAAGTAAATCTGCAAATATTAATATTAGTAGTGAATTTGCAGATTCATGATGACAACGAAATGAAAACGTTTAGAAAGGAAGTGTGGTTTTCATGTAATAGGTTTTTTGCAGAATTGAAATTTATAAAATCCATAGATGGAAATTTCTTCGTCAACGATGTGCACAACAAATTAAGTAGCTCTATAGTCTAAGCTAAAGCATGTGTTTTCCTCTTTTCCCTCTTATCTATGTTGCTGTCCGAAGGATCCGGAATAGCAAAATTGTTAGGCATTGTTTCACAAATTTTTCAAGATCATAGGATCCAAATAATTAAAATGAAATTGACTATATTGTTTGATTGATGTTGTCATGTTGATTAGTACTATACTCCAAATTATTAAGATGAAATTAACAATGTTGTTTGATTGATGGTGATTGGTACTATCTCCATTATTAAAACTTCACACCAACTCAACTCTGTGCTAAGTCGATTTCATTTCCTATTCATCCCCTGTTTTCGGGGCCATCCAAATTTAACAACAAAAAAGAGGTCAATTATACTGATTATCTTAAAAAATTATAAAATTACATTAATATTTACAATCTATTAGAAATCCATTGTTGATATTATACACTTTTTACATTTACCCACATTAACTATTAAGGTTTGTTTGGATGGTCTATTTTTCATCAGTATATATATTTATCATATTTGTTTTATATCAATATCTAGTTTGTTTGATCGGTTTATGAGTAAAAATATCTATTTTTCATTGTATCTATTTTTGAGAAATAATCTGCGAAAATGACATAAAGATGAAGCTAAAATGATAAAAAAATGATAAAATAAATAGACTCATAACTTGATAAGTTTCCTAACAACATAATACTTTAATGTTACTTTTTTATCTCCTTACATATTTATTATTCACATTTATCTAGAGGTATTTTTAATGAATACATGTTTATTCCATTCTATAAATATATCCAAATAAAAATATAATTTGTCATTTTGTTATCCATCCCATTTAATTCTTTCATTCCATTCTAACTTATCCATGTCTAGTAAATGTAATTATAAGTAATCTATAATTGCAGCCTCAACCGTGACGTACATGGGAGCATCACAGCTATAAAAATTGGTGGATCTCAATATGATGTCAAAAATTTAAAAGAAGCTATAGCTAGGTGTTTCATTAAAAGTATAACATGGTTGATCAATGGAAAACCCAACATCAGTCTTTACATGCCTCGTGAAGGCTCTTAAGGTCTAAGCATTTAAGATTTATGATGATCCTTTATTAATGGGTTAACATAATGGAATTATTCCTAAATAAATTTTGACACAAGGTCAAAAGTCCAACAACATGTAAGCATCGTAGGAAATCTATATTAAAAAGATAATTTTTCTCTTTCATGTCAACATATTTATTCTTTTAATATTTTTTTTCACTCCCCTTCTTCACCATCATCACAACTTAACCTACATTAAAAAAAAAATCAAAACAAATGAAAAAAAACTCAAAATTCCATGTTAAAAAAGAGACACAAACAACAAAAGAAAAAAAAGTAAAGTTTCAAACTTTACAAGATTAATCTTTTCTTGAGGGTTTTCTCTCTTTTAGGGTGGTCTTTACTTTTCTAAAATCGTTTTATCTAGATTTTGCTTGTTTTGTTTAAATAAAAAAAAATTGAAATCTTGTGTACTCTCTCCATCGCCTCTCCTTTCCCTTAGATTGTTCGAAGCTTAAGAAGGGCGTTTAGTTGAAGTTAGGGTTTGTATGTTAGTTTATAGCATTGGTGTAACCGACAACATTGGTTTGATGAAGGTATTGGTGTAGGTGTTTGTGAATGGGGCAAAGGTGGTGTGTCATGGTCGCGACCTGATGTGTGTTAGATTGATGGGTTCGTAGAAGTATGTAAGGCAGGGTAGCGGTGGTTATTAGGCAGTGTCTAGTGGTGTTGGTAGGTGATGAATGTGAGGTAGTGGTCGTTTTCGTGTTGGAGGTGATTTTTATTTTTTAAGAGAGAGAAAGTTTTCAAGTAGGGAAAGAAAGAATAGGAAGATAGAGAGAGATTAAGGGAGAGGGTCCCGAGAAGATAAAGAAAAATACCTTCTTATTTTTTCTATTCTCTCTCTCTTAACTTCTTCACCATCAAACTCTATTATCAACATCTTTTAAAGTTTGTACTTTTTTGTAGTTTGTGTCCTTTTTTTAAAATGGCGTTTTGTTTTTTTTTTTTTTTTTCATGTTGGTTGTGCTGTGATGAAGAAGAAGAAGAAGAAGAGTAAGAGAGAGGGGGAGGAAAGTAAAAAAAATAAAAATAAAAGAATAAATGTGCTGACGTGGTAGAAAAAAATTAGATTCTCTATCACGTCAGCATATTACTGGAATTTTGGCTGGATTTCGGCTAAAATATCGTGGGTGTAAGATTTAAAAAATTTAGGTATTTTTTGTGAAAAAATTTTGTTTAGATATAATTCTATTATATTAAAAAAGGTTTAGTTACCATTAGCAAAATTAGCCTTTTATTAGTTTGATGATGAGTATGTTTCATTTACGGTACCTGAACTTTTTCATTTGTAATAGAATTACCCTTAATGAAAATTTTGTACCAAACAAACACTGGAACTTTTAAAAACATTCATTTTTCCATCTCGTCACTAATGGGGACATTGAACCTAAATAAAACATTATTTTCTAGTCCACTTTGGCAATTTTTTAATTTGTTTTCACTTTCCTTCTCTCTCTTCTCCTTCCTTTCTACATTTATCTTCTTCTTCTTCTTATTTGAACCCTAATCCCAAATAAAAAAAAATCCCAAAAAAGCCCATAAACACCAATGACATCATCGTGTCGGTATATAATCATAACTCACAAACTCAAACATGAATTGAATAAAAAAAATATTTAAAAATAGATAACAAATTTGAAATCAATCATAAAATCAAATCAAATGATTAAAATTATTATATGGTGAGGGACAATTGGACAACCACTCTATAAAACAAAACAAAACACGTGCTTTTTTGTACATTTTGGAGCTTGATATTTTAGTGTTTCCATAATAAAGGCTTTTTTTTTTTTCCTTTTGGTGATTTTCTTTTCAATCCCCCTGAAACTGAAAAGGTGATGCTCATGTTTTGTTCGTCAGTTGTATTCATTTTTCTTCTCTTTTTTTCTTTTTGCCGAAAAATATAAAATAATCCAAACATTTCCTTATCTTTCTATTTAAAATCTATCTTAGCCTTTATTTATTTATTTATTTATTTTCAGATTCACATATTTCATTAGTTGCTAGATAGTAATTAAGATCTCATAGTAGTTACCCCTTATTCTTTTATGTTCTGATGATTAAGATCTTGATTTTGATTTACATTCTATGCAGATTTTAAGCTTTGTTAATGATGATCTTTTTTAGAGAGATAGAGAGTTAGAGAGAGAAAATGAAAAGATAAAGATGGTCACCGTGCAGAAAAAGATCTAAACTTTGATTCGCATTCCATGAAGATTTTAAACTTTCCTAATGGTGATCTTTTTTAGAGAGAGAGAGAGAGTTAGACAAAGAAAATGGAGTCGAGGAAGAAGATCATTTTAAGAAGATGAAGACAGTCCCTGTGTAGAAAAAGATCTCAACTTTGATTCGATTCCATAAAGACTTTAAGCTTCATGTATGTTTGTAATTTCTAGATTTGAAAATTTCAATACACAGAGTAAAGCTTTCAAGCTCTACTAATGGTGTCTTCATTATGGAGATTGGGGGAGGAGGGTGGGGGAGGAGGGCAGAGAGAAGGGAAAGTGAAAAAAAAATTCAAGAACTAACGAAATTACCAATGTGGATAGAAAAATAATATTTTGATCAAGTTCGGTGTCCACGACGTGTTTTAGCGAAAAAATGGATAATTTCTATCCATAGGTACTTTTAGTGGAAGTTTTTAAAAGTTTAGGTGTTTTTTTAGTATAAATTTTTTTAGGTATAATTCTATTATAAATAAAAAAGGTTCAGGTACTATGAATTTACCTGTTTGATAACACTTAATTTTTTGATACCAATCTTATTAGGATGATTACTCCTAAATTAGTATAAAGAACTAGTGTTACGTTTGGTACACATGATTTGTTTGAAATTGAATGAGAGGTGGAATGATAAATCCATTCCTTTATTTGGATACATCTTGAAATGGAATGGAATTGCATGTTACTTGTCAAAAATATCATTAATAATTAATGTAAATAAAAAATAGAAAAGAGAATAGAATAGTAATTTAATGTTAATTATTTATGAGGAAGGAATGGAATCGCGATTCTGCATGGAATCGAATTCTCCTTTAAAGTAAGAATCATCTTTTTTCTAAAAGTCGCGATTTCAGCTTTTAAAAAACATAACCAAACGTAATTCATTCCCTCATACCAAACATGATATAGATTGATATGAATTGAGATTATTAGTGTGTTTTTTCATGATTTTGATGGAGATAGGAGGGAGGGTTTTTATTAGAAAGATTACGATTTTCTTAAGATTATGATGAGGTTTGGAACATGATAGGAACAAACATGCCCATAGGAAATGAATGTGCTTGGCAAGTACCGATTTGTTTCCTTCAACCGAAAAAAAAACAAAACATTTAATAATTAAATACTATAAATTCCAACGATTGGAGGGCCACAAAACACAACACGTGAATATTGATGGCAGATGTACTAGAGTTATTTGGCTCAGTGCCGTGGATGGTGGATGGACCTTTCCAGGGAAATCAGGGCTTCTTATATACATATTTATATTATATTCATTTATTAATATTACCTATTCTTATGCATTACGATGATTAAAAAATAAATTGTGTTTTTATTCTATTTTCAACTCTTTAATACTCTTGCATTGCATGCCATGCCTTCATAATTTTTATATTTGTGTTTCATTTTTTTAAATATTTTTTGTATTTATATTTTATTCATATATATTACTATTAGGTGGTGAGTGTCTATTAACTTCTAATTATTTTGTAATACACAATACTATTAATAGTACTAATAATATATCAGACAAACAAAAAAAAAGGGGAAAGGAAAAAAGAAAAACGAGTCCTTGGACGAGATTTTGCAACCCCATAAACTGTGGTCAACCGCCTTGTATTTTTAGTTCCGGGCTATGATTTTCTAAAGGGTTGAAATACAAAATTTCATTATAGGAGGAACAAACATGCCCATAGGAAGTGTGTGATTGGCATGCTTCTATTTTTATTTCTGAATCATTTAGAAATAAGTAGTATAAATTCATTTGGATGGCCGCACGGTATGACAGCTGCGAATTGGTGTTAAGGAACTTCTATGGTGATAGGTAGGTATTTAGGGTCTATTTATTTCATAATATTTTAATCATTTTGACATTATATTTTTATTATTTTTAAATAAGTGTTTGTCAACAAATAGATACTGATGAAAAGCTAATAGTTTTATTAAAAAACTAATCAAATAAATATGATATAGATATAATACATATAAGGTATAATTGTAAATCGAATACAAATACAATAGAGATAAAATCCATCAATCCAAACAGAATAATAGCAATAAATAGATAAGCTAGTTATAGAGAATTGATAGAACATTTAAGAGGAAAACCAATGTCCCTTTTTTGTATCATGTGGGTTTTACATTTAATGGTTATATATGTATCACATGAGTCCCATGTTTTGCACATGATCTCAGAGTAGTGATGAATAGATAACTCCTAATGTGATGACTTGAAGAGAATTACGGGAAAAAGAATATGCAATTTCAATTTCTTTGTTACAAATAAAAGAGCTTAAAAGAAGTTTCACTTGCTAATCTTACAGTGCTTGAACGATTGGAACCTAATATTCATAGTAATTGCCTTTTTGATCTATGAGAGTAATGTCTACTTCGTGGAAGGTTGTTTTTCTAATCTTTGAAAAAGCGACAAATGAAGAGAAATGACCAGATATTTATAAACACTTAGACTTAATGGTAATAGTTTAAATAATTTCATAGATGTAATGAATAAGCTTACTATGAGTCAAGCTAATAGCCTTTCTCATGTGTACATAAGTGAGGTTGGATGCAGACAGACTAGTTTTTTTTTTTGGTCATATAGAAGACAGACTGGTTCAATAGCCCATTTTACTTCAAGAAAAGTAGGTTTTAGAGACATAATTTTTATCTTTAAATATAAATTTTTATCACAAAAATCATAATCGCTAATTTTATTTGCAAAGATAAATTTCATTTATCAATTTCCTATCACATAATTTTTATCTCAAATTAACTTTTTTTATAATGTTTTTTTAAACTCATCAAGCCAAATAATCCAAAGTTATCTCAATATAAAAACCCAAATTATTAGTCGTTACCACTTAGCCTAAGAGACAGTCTCATAATTTAACATACTATTTTTTAAAGCCCTCTAACATGAACAAATTTCTTTAAGCGGATTTTAAATATTTTTACCATTATTTTAATATTTAAATAGTTTGGCCACATTTGGTGCATGTGCGCCATAACATGGCAGCATTGCTACCAAGTGAGTTCATAGGGTAAGGAGAACTTTTTTGTTTAGATAGATCTTGGATTATAAGTTCAGTGTCAGTTGCTTATAATTATTAAAATCATGAGTGAACTATTTGAATCAGTTTCATTTTATAAATATTTTATTGATTAAGATGAATGCACAATTATTTAAGTAAAAATTTTAATAAAAATTAAATTTCAATTTATGATCCCGTATATTTATCCTTTTACTTGTTTTATACGATCTCACCAAATAATAAAATTACAAATTTCACAATCATACTGCCAGCATTGTAAGCCAATCCATTGTATGATTATCACTTCATTGTACATGTTCATAGTACTACTCTGAACTTCGTCTAGGTGATCTGCTCCCAGAGACTTGTCTAAGCTTTATATCAGGATTACCTAGCTTTTTCACATGTCCATCGATCCTAAGCATAATAATGGAACAAGATAAGATTGAAAAGGAAATTGGAAAACAACTTTCCCAAATGGGTCAATAAATTTTGAGGGCTGGTACACTATAGTAGACTCAACTTAGTATTTTTGGCATATTATGAGTCTAGTAACTACTTATGTATGAAAAGTTATGACTCATCAAAAGTAACCCATTTGTATAATTAAGAAATCCAAATATCCATTGATTTCTTGGCAATCACACACATAATATCAGTCTATTAACTTGTAATAAAATAAGGAAAAATTACATTTTTAATCATCAACATTTGATTGTTGTTCTATTTAAGTTCTTAACATTTTTATTGTTTCTATTTAAGTCCTCAACTTTGTTAATGTTTACAAATTAAAAATTTTATTAAGGCCATCAACTTTTCGTCCCACATTTGACAAATAAGTGAATAAAAACTTATGATTCTTTCCAATGATTATTTTAAATTAACAATATAATTATATTATATGTAAATTTAATAAAAACATTAAAAAAATTCATGAAAATAAAACAAACAAGTAAAAAAAGGTAGAAAATCAATGTAACTTCATTTCCACATATCCAAAACATAAAGATCAAATCTTCATCATTAATTTCAATTTAAATTGAATCAAACCAAGATTATGAATAACGATTAGGACATAATATCTATTACTATATTTGATCAAAGCATCAAATGCTCATATATAATGACAAAATTAAAAATATGAAAAATAGAAAATAATGAACCCATGACTTTATATAATTTCATTGCTTGCATTTTTTTTTCCTTTTACGTTTTATATTTTTTTAATCAATTAAATTATATAGATGTTGTGGGGTCATTATTTTCTTTTATTTTTTTTAATTTTTACTTTTTTTCATTATATCTGAGTGTTTGATGCTTTGATCAAACATATTAAAGGATATTATATGTTAATTGTTACTCTTAATCTTTGTTTGATTCGATTTGGATTAAAATTCATGGTAAAGATTTGGTCTTTACATTTTGGAATGTCGAAATGGATTTGTGTTGATTTTCTATCCTTTTCTTACTTGGTTGTTTATTTTCATGAATATTACTTTTATTATTTTATTTTATTTATTATAATTAAGTATATTATTGATTTAAATTAATCATTCAAATGAACCATAAGTTATCATTTATCAAATATGGATGGAAAAGTTAACGATGTCAATAGAAGTCTTAACTGTAAATATAGATAAATGTTAAGGATTTAAATAGAAAAAAAAAAGCTAAAAGGCTTAAATAAAAAATGTCAAACATTGAGGACAAAAATATATCTTTTCCATAAAATAATAAAAAATTCCAAACATTCGCACAACTATTTACAATTCAAATTGCGTCATCATAGCCATTGGTATTTGGTAGTAGGAAAAATCTCATATCTCCAATGAATTGCTTGTTTTATCCTTAAAATATGACCTATTTTATAGAAGGTTGTTTCTCTGACGTTTGCAAAAGTGACAAATAGAGAATAGTGGTTGAGCATTTATAATACTCAAGTTTGATGAAAATCATAAATCACCATTTCAGTGATTGATGAACAAGTATAGTGATCGATGATAAGATGATGTAAACTTGTTTCATGATTATACTAGTTGAGCTTAATATGGGTCAAGACCAATAGCCATAGCTACTAGAAATGTCTCATAACTCTACATAATTGATTGTTTGATCCTTAGAAATAGAGGCTATTTTATAGAAGATTGTTTCTCTAATCTTTGCAAAAGTGACAATAGGAAATAGTGTTTGAGTATTTATTATAGATACTCGAACTTGATGAAAAATCATAAAATTATCTTAGTGATTGATGGATGAGGTCGGCGATTGATGGATAAAATGAAGTAAACTTGTTTCATGATTATCTTAATTGAGCTTAATATGGATCAAGACCAACAGCCTTCCTCCATCTTACCTAAGAGAGAGTAGATATGGATAAATTGGTACAATGATCCCTATTTCAAACCTATAAAACTAAATCTCCTCATATTATTCCAATATATAAACCCAAAATGCAATTCTTTATATTTCGGTCGGTTTGCGATTTAATTCGAGAAGGTCTAAACATTATGGTCCGGTTCTAGGGTCAAAACGAACCAAATCAAGCCAAACCATTTGAACCCAAAATAAACCACTTCACATTAAAAGAAATTAAAAAAAATAAGAGTAATCTTATTTATAACTTTCAAACATTAAATATTAAGGTCACATATGACGTTCCCTCTAATATCACGTATGTATGTTAGAATACACTTGAAATGGAATCGCAATTTTGAATTTAATGTCATTCTTGTATTTAGATGCATCTTTGAAAGAAAATTGAGTAAGATATCAATATGTAAATTTATTAGGAGAAATTGAGATTTCATTCCAACCTATGAAATACAAATTACATTTTTAATTGCATTAATGTTATTTATAAATAAAAATGCAGTGTATGTATATAGTTTATTATATATTTCATATGATACATTGTTAATGTATTACATATCTAATAATATTAGACAGACAATTTTTTATTTGACTTAAAAATTATAGAGCGGACTTTTAATTTCTTGAAATACCTAAATCTTCACCTAGATTAGAAATTGGGTTCAGATAGAATTATATAAGTAAAATGAATCATAGGATATAATTAGACAAGTTGAAATAATTAGATTAGTAAATAATTAAGTTGAATTTGAGATTTTAAATTTCTAAAACCGCTAAACATGTTATTTAAAATGTTTAGAGGATTTCTAAACTCTTGATTATTAGCCTAAATACTAATTCCTAAATCTTAACAAAATTTGAGTTCATTTGCTTGTATAAAAACACCAGTTCTTAAACCTGAACTCAAATTAAATATCATTTTATCTAAAATAAATTTCTAAATTAAGTTCTCGTCTAGAGTTCTTAATTTCTGACTATCAATTCTAAAATTATCTTTTAAATACTTCTACAACTATAGATATTGAGGATAGTTATAAACCTACACCTAAATCCTAAAATATCATAAATAAACCTTATCTTTCTTTTATTTTTCTTTTCCCTCTCTTTTTCTTTCATTTCTTTCCTTCATTTTCTCTCTTTCCATTTTTTTTTTTTTTCTTCTTGCTTTCCTTCAATTCACCATAATCTCAAATTCAAGAAGTAAAAAGAGAAATCAAAGTTAGAAAAGAAGATTGAAGAAGAAATCAAGCTAGAAATATAAAGAGAAATCAAGTGAGCATGTGTTCTTGAAAAGATAAGTTGTTATCTCCTTGTTTTCTTTGTTTTTTACTTATGCACTTAATAAATAGGTGTTGGAAATGAGTTGAAAGTGTTTATATTTGTATTTGTTAGTTTAATGTTTGATGGAAGTTAGAAATGGTGAAGAAGAGGATTAATAGTGAGTTGGAGTTTGTTGAAGTGGATTGGGATGGTTAGGTCGTGTTTGATGTTGTTGGATGAAGTTTGAAGTATTAGAAGTTGTTATAGGTGTTTATTTGATGTTAGAATTGATGTAGGATGTGTATGAGTTGATGAAAATGTGTAAAAATGAGTTTTCAAAACAAAAAAAATTCGTAATAAATGACAGGGGAGCGATCACGGGCGAGATAAAGGGGGTGATACGCCTGAACATGCATTTTTTTATCAAATCACGAAAGAGATAGGTCCATGATGAGCTTGGTTTTTGAAAAACTTGTCAAGCAACTAATCACGGGCGACCTAAAGGGTGATAACTCCCTTGTAGCTTTACATGTTTTATAATTTAACCATAACTTTTTCATACGATATCGAATTGAAGTGATTCAAATTGTGTTGGAAAGCTTAAAAAGAGATCTACAACTTTTGTGCTTTAAGTTTTTACAAATTCAAAAATTATCGATGCTTAAATTTTAGTTCTTTCTAGCTACTACATTTTTATAAACAAAGTTTAAAACTTATTTTTGTTTGTTAATTGTGAGTTTGCTTAGGAAATTGATCTTTTTGACCTAAAATAAGATAGATATATGATAATTGATGTGTTGTGTTAATTCATGCTTAATTAAAAAAAGTGGAATTATAGATTTAATAAATAATTGGATTAAATATGGAAGTTAGTTATAAAATAAACTTAGCTAACAAACTTAGGTTCAACTTGATTAAATAGACTTAAATGAATTAAAATGAATTAGATTGAATTAGTTAACCATATTTGACTTAGTTTTTGAATTAAATGATTAATGTTAATTGATTGGGATAAGTTTAAGTTATTATAAGCTCAAGTTCAATTAGTAATGAATCTAAGTACAACATGACTTAATGAACTTCACTAAGCTAAAATGAATTAGATTGTTTAAGTTTAATAACTTAACTTAGTAAATAAATTAAATGACTAACTCTAATCAATTTGGCTAGGACTTAGTTAAAAGGAGTAAATGGTTAATAATTGGTTTAAGTTAATGAGATAGAATAACCTTAGATTTACATGGTGAATATGTTGTTTCAAAGGCGTGTTTGCTTAAGAAATAGATGTTTTGTGAATGAATGCCGTGATTATGCTTTTGTTGATAAAAGGTCATAAACAAAGTGAAAAGAAACACTTTGACAGACAAATGAGAACTGTCCATATTTTGACAGGGCGATCTTCGCAGCCATAGTGGGGTTCTAAATTAGTGTCTGATCAAATATGCTTATAATAAAAAGTTTGAGATAATGGCTAACTAGTTTAATTTCTTATATAACTTAAGTTCTTATATGAGTTTAATTTCTTGAACAGATGTTTACCCTTGAATCAACCCTCTGATCTATCTTCTGAGATAGCTTCTGTCCTATCTTCTACCTTGGTTGGATTTTATATATAAGATACGCAATGACTTGCTTGATTGTTTGTTAGGTTAAGCATATTCCAACTTGACTTGATTCAAGATGACTTAAGTTATGTTTGTTTTGGTTGTGATTTTCACTGTTGAATCTGGTCCAGGGAGCAACATTATCTGTCATGATGCAATGACATGTTAGAATAGGTGCTTAGGCCACTTGTCATGATGCAATGACTTTTATTAGTGGCTCGGTGGGTAATCGATAAGGTATTTGGTAATGGTATAACATTCGCTTATTCTTAAAAAGAAATAATATGATTTAGTTCAAGTGTTTATGGGAACAATTGAATTAGATGATGTTATGGATTAAGTTAAGTGGAGTTGAGTAACGGCTAGGAGCCCTAAATGGGATTAATTTCTCTTTTAGAAAGTTTTGTAGGAGATATAAGTATTCGAACTATTTATATCAACCTCCTGGACAACTGATGTTACTCAGGACCTTTAATATCCTTATTTGTCTCGGAGTTTGAATACTTCAGTGTTGTTTTGTTTAATGAATTATAATTAAAGATAATGAAATATGAGTTGTTGCATTGCACTAAATTAGGTTTGCTTACCATATCGCTTTTGGTTTTGTTACTGTGTACTGGGCTTTGGCTCATTCTTGTTGTTGTTGTTCTTTTTACAAGATTTATTGTTGAATATGATGAGCTGATGTTGATGAGTTGTTGTTATTAATGGTGATGTTTGATGACGGATGATTATGATGATGATGGTATTGATGTTGTGGTGTTGTGTCGGGTTTGGGCGCTTCAGTTAATCTGGGAAGGATGAGGAGGAGTTATATGAGTTAGAGCCAATAGATTATTTGTACTTTATTTTATTTTATTTTGTTTTAGCTTCAAGAGTTGGATTTATTTTATGAACTTGTAATATTCTTTAAGGGCTTCTTAATGCCTATTTCTTTATAAATGGTTGTCTACCCCTTAAGAGTAGATTTTAAAGTGTATTTATAAGTTTTGTTTCCTAGTAAGTTAGTCTGCTCTGTAGGGAGTAGGGTTTTATAAAATTGATTTTTCGCTCCTAAATCCAGTTATTTAAGAATCTAAGTAAACGATTTAATAACCTAAAATGGATTAGCAATGTTCATCATAAATAAAATCTTTTAAAGGAAAGCCTGAGCGTGTAATATTTTAGAGTACTATACGTGGTGGTAGCACCTTAATTGATTTAATTATCGAATTAAATTTCTTGGGGCATTACATTTCTCACCATAAAAGATAAGTTTTTAATACTTTGCACATCGCTTTGATATGCTAATTGCTTTTTCTATAAATCATTTTACGAATTGCATCAATTGTTTAAAGTTCTACTTTTTTTAAATGGACTTAGAATTTTTTTTTTTTTTTTTATGGTAACTAAAGCTATTCGATTTTGAGTTTCTAATGGACTATTAATATTATCATATTTATGTCATGGGCTGGCATCTAATCAACAGATGATAGGACTTGTGTTACTCTAAGATTAATTCAACAAAATGCAAAATTATTATCATGAAATGCATCTATAGAAGCAGGTTTTATACTGGATTGCAACATCTATAACTAGCAATATTAAGATAATTTAGACCTTTAAACTAATTAATACAATGGAAATTTAAATATATTATAGGGAAAAATATTATAAATAAACATGGAATTAATGCAAAAGAATGATTTTCTTAGTTATTGTTGTAGATTTATTAAAAATATAAATTACTTTAAATTTGCATTGAAAAATATTTATAGGATGGGATTATGTGTATATTTAAAACTATTAAATACATGACCTGATATAATAATAAGTGACTTTAATTCTTACACAACGTTCGTGAGTGTAAATGTCTTTTTTTCTTAGGAACTCAAATGACTGTTAATATTATCTATTAAAACTAAATGCTTTCAAAAGCGGTTCATTCTGAATCGAACTAAACCAAACTGTATTTGAAGTGGTTTGGTTCATTAAGGGTTTAAACCAAACTATTTCAAATGTAGTTTGGTTCAACCCCTAAACAGAACCAAAGCAAACCACGAAAACTCCTTTATTGAACCAAACTGAGTGGGTCATGTCATTTAAGTCAAGAGTCAAACCCATCATTTAATATAGGAGTAATATTGCATTCGGTACCTAAACTTTGGTCTGTTATTCAAAGAAAATTCTATGGTCCTACTATTAATTTTGACGAGACCAGGATATGGATGGAGTATCGCTCAATAAAGAGAGTTGTAGATTCGTAGAAAAGGAGAAGAGCCTTTACTTGATATTTTATTAGTAAAGGCATCTTAGCCTGGCGTCCGCCCTTTTCTTGCCGTCATCATCCAACAGCTCACATTTTACCCAATTGTGAGCATATACCTAAAATAGTTAATATTCCATTTATTATATTTATTTTAATTGTTAGATTGTTGGTAGGACATTCCCATCTATGGGACCATAGAAGCTCCTGTTGTTCAATTAGCTACCTCTACTTTTAAATTGTCAATTTTAGCACCTAATTAAATTTTTTAAGGTCATTTACACTACATGTACTTATTCCATATTTCTATTGATTGTTCTTAACAAATATGAACAATCATGAGTCCTAATTAATTATTTAGATAAATATATTTCACTTAGAACATATGATTTTTTTATAAATATAGACAACTCCTTGTGTTAATTTTGCTTTCCATATGTTTTTTTCACTTTTCACATGAATCACAAATAAAATATTTTCATTAAAATAATTATTTGTAACACACAGTAGTTTTAATTGGTTAAAAAAGCCAACTTTGTAGACTAGTTTAAATAAAGCAACAATAGATAGTATTGTTGGCCTTAAAATGTTCAATAGGGTACTAAAATTACCAATCTTGAAGTTCAAGTACTTCATTAAATGACTGGTCAGAGTTTGAGTACCAAATGTTACATTATCCCTTTAATATAATATGTTTTATTAGCAATTTACATATCGATTTCCCTATACCTACACTAATGTACTCTATCATTTAAAGGGTTAATTTGAATTTTGCAGTTGAATTTCATTTCACCTTTCTATATTTTTATCATTTGATATCATATATATCTATTTTCAACTTTTGATCCATATAATATTGCATTTTCATTTTTGAAACTTGATTATTTAATCGATAGTGTATAATTTAGTAAAATAATAGGATTAATGTCAAATTTGGTACCTGAACTTTGTTAAAAAATCTAATTAAGTACCTCAACTTTGAAAAGTTCAATTTCAGTACCTGATCAAACTTTTAAAGCTATTTTTGGTAGCTCATCTAACTCTATTGTTGACGTGGACGTATGAACTAATCACAAAATGGCACATGCCTTATAAATATGATTTTATTTTATTAATTTTTAATTGATTCTACCATAATTAATATTACTGTCATTATACTTCTAATCAGAAAGCATACTTGGTACAGAAAGATATTACATCAAAGTCCATCGACATCTTCATCATGAATGCCCGTCCACTAATGGAACATAATAAGCAAACTTTCCATGTCATTACAACTCGATGGAAGATCTTCAAACTTAAACATTATAAAGATGAATAATTGCTCAAAGGTTAGCAATGTAGGACAAACTTTTTGTGCCTTAACCCTTCTTCTCCATCTTCATCTTTAAAACTTCTCGAACCCCTTTCATCAAAGGGCTCTAGTCATATCTAGGCTCTTCCTCATCAATCTTTCACTCTCTCTCTAACTCTTTCTCTCTCTAAACTACCCATAACAATGTCCAAGCACCATCTACTCTTTTGGCCACCCAAAAACACTAAGCACTTCACCATCAATACACTAAAAAACACAAGATAACACCACTACACTAATCAAATGACCACCACCTCTAATGACACAAATATAAATAAACTAAACTATAACAAAATTGAAACTTAAAACTAAACCCAAAACTGATTTTAAACACACTTCACTATTACCTTCATAACCTACGAACGAAACCCAAACATGCTTTGACCTCCAAATCAATATGGTTTTAGGTGTTCCTAACACATTTGTTGTATTGAACTACTTTCCTTTACCTACATGTGTGACTTCTCTTTCATTGAGTGAAGGGATGTTCTTCCTTCTCTGATTTACTTAGTAAAAACAGAGTTCAATGGGATTATTACATTCATCAGAGAAATGGATTTATAAAGCAAAAACAATATGAAGCACGCCCTGTTTGAGTTTGAGTGAACAAAGAATTCTTATTTCCAAGCTTTAAAAAGCAAAACAAAGCGAAATCAAAACTTAGAACATAGAAGAATTTTGAGAGTAAATAAGAACAAGTTGCTGAAAGGATGGATTATGTTGTAATGTCTGGAGAGAGAATTTATTGATAGTGATAAGTGCCGGGATACATATAAAATTGTTTTTGAAAATTTCATATTTCTAGATCCTTTTTTTTTATTACAATTTTTCCTTTCCATCTAACAAACGCCATAAACGTATATGTATATTTATTTCTTAAATACATCACAAAAAAAAAAATGATAGCTAAATACTATTATTATATATAACTACGCACATTCAAATGCATTTACATTAATTTCCTCCAATGATATATATAGTCTATATTCTAAAAGGTCTGAATTCCTTGTATTTCTTTTTGTTACAAGACGCAATTTTATTATTTGATTTTGTATTTTACACAGAAAACTAATTACATACTAAAAATATAAGCTAGTCTTATTAACAAATATACTTGCAAGACAAGTGAATAGAGAGGGGTAGAAACTTTCTGGTTAGCAAAATGGAAGACTTAGAGTGCTTGCTTTCTATTGTCCCACATTGGCAAATTGTTGAAACCAAGTCTTCTATACATTATCAAGTGCTAAGCTACTCCTCGAGAAAATTTGAATTGGTGAGAGGCTTGAGGAGAGTAGTGGGCTTTGTGGCCCCATAAGTTTTGTTATATATTAAAATTAATTTTATGTGATTACAAGTATAAAACTTAAAATTAATTATATGATTATAAATACAATGACGGTAATATTAATTATGATAAAATTAATAAAATAAAATTATACTTATAAGACATGTGTCATCTTGCAATTGGTTCGTACATCATTGTTAGCAACATAATTAACCAGGTACCAAAAATAGCTTTAAAAGTTTAATCATGTACTGAATTAAACTTTTCAAAGTTTAGGTATTTAATTGGATTTTTCGGCAAAGTTTATTTACCAAATTCGACATTAACCCAAAATAATGGTGACATCAAAGTTGTATTTAGAATTTGTCTTGAATGAAATAGGAATCAATGATGATGAATATCCATTTCTAGTGAATAGAGTAAGACTCAAAAGAGTTTAAGAGTATATAAGTTCTGTAGTTTGTTATTTCAGTAGAGTTAGTTAGAAAAAGTATACAAACCTATGTATACTATTTGTATGTTGACATGTCAATAAAACTAAAAGCCTACAATATAATAAGTAATGTATATATTCACATCCCCTCCTCAAGTTGGAGTCTCTTGTAGACCCAACTGAGCATAAATGAAATAAAACCGAGATTCATTGAGGGATTTAATAAAGATGTCAGCAAGTTGAAGCCTAGATAGAATAAGAACGGTATGAAGAAAACTAGACCAAGTGCGATCTTGAATGAAATCAATGTTGATGTCAATGGGCTTAGTATGCTCATGTAAACACGGATTGGCAGTGATCACTTTTATTTTACTAATTTATCAAACAATACAGTCATCAAACAACACACGAATACCTAATCCCCACACATAGTCAGTTATGTTTATCTTAATATAGGTGCAACTACATTATAAACACGAATAATGCGATAACATCAATGTTACCCACCTATCATTCTGGTCAATTCATATTAATCTTCTAGGATATCCAATGGTTAATATGTTCCTTCTATGAAACAAAATAGTAACTACGCATCACTTTACAATTGATTGAAACAAAGATTTATATTTAAAACCTATTTGATCAGACATTAAGTAAAACCCCGCCATGGCTGCGAAATTGTCCCGCTTAGATACGGACAATTCTCCATTGTCTGTTAAATTATCTCTTTTCTTTTGTTTATAAATCATTTATGATGACAACATTATCATTTTGTCATTCACTTTTAAGTTTTGAATAAATCATTAACCTTTAGGAAAATATTCATTTATCTTATTAAACCACATTTAAAACAACATATTCCCCTTATCATTTAAAGCTTAATGTACCACAATTATATCTAAGTTATTTACAAGTTAGATTTATATTAACTTAACTTAACCAAGTCGATTAGACTTAACCACTTAATCCAATTATCAAATCACATTTAATTATCTTACTAGATCCCCATCACATATCTATTATCATCTTAGTTTATCTAATTATTCTATATTAGATCAATTTCATTTTAGTTTCTTATAGTCAACTAAGTCAAATTAAACTTTAATGGTCCATTTACTTGGAAGTAATAGAGAGGGAATATAATAGTTGGTCCTAGGAATCAATGTATTATCACTTTTACTTGCATAAATGAATGGGGGTGATACTACTACCAGGAATCTTTCTATTCCCCTATAGAGGGAATTAAAAAAACCACCTGCCATAAGGTTTTTTATTATCTTTCTATTTCCTCTCTTATGGAAATAAATATTTAAACAATGTTATTATTTTACCCTTACTAATTTTATTCATTAACTAAAAGACCCACAACAATATACAAAACCCTCTGTTTTGTTTTCGTTCAAACAAGTTGTATTAGAAATATAACTTATATATATATATATTATGTTTTATAAGTTATATATATAAGTTATATTTCATACATATATAAGCTGTAGTAGATAAGTGAGTTGCATATATAATGTATTTATATAATATATCATTTATATATATGAATTACATTAAAAAAAATACAAATATATGATCTAAGGATTATAAATATAAAAGATATGAACTATATAAGTTCTATATATATATATATATATATATATGAAAAATAAATTGCATTAATAAAATATATAAATTATATATATAAGTTATAAATTATACACATAGGTTATTTTTATAAGTTAGATAATAGATATAAGTTATAATTCATAACTTGTATATATAATATATAAAAGTTATATTACATATATATATAATGTTTTTATATAATATCAGTTATATATATGAGTTATATAAAAACAATATATAGATACATGATCTAAAGATTATAAATATAGAAGATATGAATTATATATGTTATATATATATGAAAAATAAAGTGTATTGATAAAATATATAAATTGTATATAGGTTATAATTCATGACTTGTATATATAATATGTAAAAGTTATTATATTAAGCTATATTAGATGTAACATTCTATATATATATATGAGTCACATAAAAAATATAAATAAATGATCTAAAAATTATAAAAATATAAAAATATATAAGATATGAAATTATATTATATTATATAGATAAGAAAAATAATGTGCATTGATAAAATATATAAGTTATACACAGAGGTTATATTTTATAAGTTAAATAGTAGATATAAGTTATAATTCATAACTTGTATATGTAATAGATAAAAGTTACACACACACACACACATACACACGTATATTAAGCTATATTACATATAAATAAGTTATAAGTAATATGATATCTATAATTTGTATTAACATATAAGTTATGAGTTATAAGTAATCTGTATGTTATATAATATATTAAGGGTTAATGTCATGTTTGGTACCATGACACTTTCATCCTATATAAGGATGCTACGTGTCATTTGACGTGGCATAATAGCATTTTTTTTTATTTTACCATTATAATTATTGTCTTTTACTTATTATTACTAATTATATTCAAAATTATATTCTTACTTTATATTATTAATTATATTCAATGTATATATCATAATTATAATAAGTAAATATAGGCCACCATTATTTCCTAACTAAGCCCATGGCCAACATAAAATTTCAAATTAAATCTGACCTATGATCATATCCCCATATTAACGACTTATGTCATGATTACTTGAGTAACATATTGTCACATTCCTTATTAAGAAAAAGGTCGATTACTAAAAAATTAACAATGTAGAACAACTTGTACTCGTTGATGAGATACTCAAACATTACATCATTTCCTATATGCTTCCTATAAACTCCAGAGGTCGACTCCAGCTTGTATTCGATGTCAAAAAGGGATCACGAAGTTCAACGCTTGTCATGAAACAAGCCAATCTGGGCATGGCTTCAATTTAATCATGTCTTTGTTTCGTTACGTCGGACAAGAGCCCATGAGTTCGTAGGGAATGATAGTTCCAGTAGCGATCAATAGTTCTAAAATCCATATAGGACTCTTTTGATATTTTGACTTGTTTTGATGGAACAAGAAGAAGACGATGATGAAGATGAAGGGTACAGGAGATGTCTTTAGTCTACGTACCGTAGCTGATAGAATTCAAAGTGAATAGTTGATCTTTCGTTTAAAAATGTCTCTAATTATACGAGTGATGCATTGCTTTCAATTCTATCTAAAGCCAAGCCCAAGGACACCTTATGCCACTGATCCTAAAAAGAACCACATTAGGACAATAAACTCTTTCAATGCGATCCCAATAGCTTAATTATTAACGTTAAAATACGATTGCCTTCATGCTCTGCTTTAAGGATACAAAAACAGAGCAAAAACCACAAAATTCATCACAACAAAAATCATCTCAAGAGTTGACCAGTTGACCATGTCTAAATCATTGAGTGATAAATTAAACAAACCATTCGTTTGAAATAAAATAAATGGAGGGCGAGAGCTTGTTTTACGACATTGGATCGCTAGCATCGTATGAAGAAGTTTTGTTACAAAAGATGAGGGAATCATCAGAATCATCTTAAAAATTAACTTGGAATGTTGCAAAAGAGGAGGAAAAATACAATGGCTATAACTGAAGACATCACAGGGGCCATTAACTGTATTACTCAATGTATTTCTATAACTTTGGTTTTGTTTTTGTGGATAATTCTTGTTTGGAACGAGTCAAGTTTTTTTACAAGAGTTGTATCCATGTATAAGGCTTGTTTGTCACCATGTAATTAGGATAATAAAGATGTCTTCAACGTTTGGGATGAGGATGAGGATTATTGAATCTTAAATTGTTGAGCCTCTTTGTAAATGTAGAGAGTTTAGGGAAGAGTTTTTCTTTATCCTACATGGTTAAATATTAAGCAAGCAATCATGTTTATAATAGATAGTTTGACAAACCACAACTGTAGTTATAACAACAAGGATGAGCTGGCTTCTTAGTTAATGGGCTAAGGTTGGAAGTTGGCCATATGAGTTTTAGATTATTTTGCTATTTGATGTAAAATAGTATTAATTTTATTTATAACAAATACAGTAATAGTTATAATAAAATTATTAAAAAATTGAATGATTTCATGTCAACTCACAAATGGTATCTTTCTATTGGATGAAAGTGCCACGGTTCAGGAATTGTTCGTGTATATATCTTGATCCAAATATGAAATCGATCAAAATGAAGTTGAGGTAGTTAATTGCACATTTAAGCAAAGTTGAGGTATCAAACACGATATTAACCCATATATTAATTATACATATAAGTAGTGAGTTATATACATTACTCAGTCTAAAAAATATAAATAAATAATTTAGAGATTATGAATATATTAACTATTATTATATATGTTATGTATATGATAAATAAATAGTGTGTTGATAAAACACATAAGTTGTATATAAGTTATAATTTATACGTATAAGTTGTATTTTATAAGTTAGATTTATATATGAATATTTATAAGCCTAACCATATACCTAGGTTTTAGCTTTTATGCTCTTATCCGCCTAGTTTGTAAATTTTATCATCAATTTCACTTATATCTAACATTAATCTATCATGTACATACAATATCAACAATAAAACAAGAAAATAACTATATTTACTTTTTTTTTTTGGCCAAAACAATACTTACTTGTTTAGTAAACAAAAACTACTTAATTTTCTTTGCTACACTTCTTTTCTTGTTGATGAGCTACTCTACGCTCGTCTTCCATCTTTTATCTTATTTTTTACTTCTATTTCACCTTTTAATCTTCTTAAATTGAGATCTTGGGGTTGATCTTTGATGAAAGAAAAGAGAAATGAAGAGGAGATAAAGATAAAGAGAGAACAAAGAAAATGAAGAAGAAAAGGCAGCAAAAAGTCAAAGAAATGATTAAGACAAAAAGGATATTGATGGATAATTGATTTAGCTTAAACTTTTCATATCATCATCTTAAGTATTGAGAATAATTAGAAAATAATTTCAAAACTTATAAAATAGAAATTAATAGCTTGAATTAAAAATCCAGTTCAGGGATCTAATTTGAAATAAATTGATAATTAGTTTGGGTTTAAACGCAAGATCTGATACTTTTAAACAAGTAAATGAATTCAAAACTTATAGGGATTTAGAAAATGGAAGTTAAACTAAAATTTAAGGGTTTAGAAATTTGCAAAACATTTAAATTTCATGTTTGAAAGTTTAACGAATTGAAAATTGACAAAAAGGAGTTTAAATGAATGATTGGGAAGAATTTGAATAATTTAATTCATTGAAAAAGGTTATTGAGACAAATAGATGATTTAAAAGAGTATTTGAAATCTCAAATTTTAATTATATCTATTTACTAATTTAGTTATGTTAATCTATCTACTTATATCCTGTAGCTGAATTTATTTAATTTAATTAAGCTATCTAAATTTAAATTCTAAATTAAGTTTAAATTCATGTTCAAAATTTGACCATCTATTATTCTATTTAATCATAACCACTCTTATTTAAATTAATAAACACTTGGATATTTTAGTAGAAATGGTTGATTGTTTTTCTTAGTTTTCTAGGAGATTAAGGCTCACCCAAGAAAAATACTACAGCTACGTAATGACTTTTGATCCAAGGAGCAAAAAACCTAAATCAACGCTGAGTATCCAAGCATATGTAAAGAGTTAACTAATGGATAGAAAAGACCTATAAAATGGAGCCTTTAAGATACTTAAGTCTTAAGCACATGGAAAAGAGCATCCAAAATGAGTGAACCTTGGATAAAACAAAAACTGACTCAAGGTATATACAACAAAACTAATATCAAGCCTTGTCAATGTTAAGTATAATAACACCCCACAAGCCATGATAAAATAAGGGATAAGATAAACTTCACCTTCAGAATTATTTAAATGCACATGTGAAGGCAAAGGAAACTGAGTTGGCTTTGCTGTTAATAGGCCTGAATAAAAAAGAATGTCAAGAATAAACTTGTGGTGGTTTATTAGCATCCCTTTAGTAGTGCTACATAGCTCTATACCAAGGAAAAACCATGCATAGCCAAGATCCTTTATGGTAAAAGTTGAATCTAAGTTAGATTTGAGTTGTTTGATAGACTCCTCAAATGTACTAGTCAACGAAAGATTATCTACATACAGTAAAGCAATAAGAGTATCACCATCATGTCTTTGAACAAAGAGTGAAGAGTCACTCTTAGACTCAAAATCCTTGGAAAGCAAAAACTTAGAAATTTCCAAGTTCCATTAACATAAAGCATACATTAACCAATAGAGGGATCATTTTAGTCTATAAACTTGATTAAGTTGTGCCTTAAAATACCTTTTCTTTGGAACCATATAGATATCTTCATTTAAATATCCATGTAAGAAAACATTGTTAACATCAATCTAATGAAAAGGCCATCCATAAGCTACTACCACAACAATAACAACGTAAATCATTCCAAGTTTAGCAACTGATGAAAAAATTTCGTGAAAATCTTCTTCTTCAACTTGAGTGTAATTCTTTGCAACTAACGAGCCTTATAACGTTCTACTCTACTATCAGGTCAAAGCTTAATTTTATACACCCATTTAGAACCAATAGGCTTCTTTACTTTAGGTAAAGTAGTTAATTCCCATGTATCATTATGTTCTAAGGCATCTAAGTCAAGTTGCATAGCATCAATCCATTCCTTATGTCAACATGCTTCAAAATATGAATGAGGTTCATAAAAAATGAGCACATTTACTAAAGAAACCACATAGTCATGTGGATAATGTGTAAGTGTATTAGCATTGAAAAGAGAAAATGAAACTGATGAGGAAGGAACAAAACTAGATGGATTGGTCTATGAAAAAGAACAAAATAAACCACTGGTGATATTATGCACAATTCTAAAGCTAAGTAGGAATTTTCTTAGTTCTTGTGGATCTCCTCGATAGTTAAACATCAATAGAATCCTGAGATGATAAAGGATTTGCTGAAAGAGCAAACAATAGATATAGAACATGAAGGAATAGAAGAAGTGGGAAGTTCTTCTCCAATACAAGCAAAACACGGATTGTCCCTTTTAGAGGAAAACATAAGATTAGTAGTGAGAACTCCATCAGCAGCAAGCTTACGTGGAAAAAAACATTTTCATTGAAAACAGTATCCGCACTTGAAAAAATATGTTTATCGACAGGGATCATATAATCAATATCCTTTTTATCCTTGATTAGAACCTAGAATATACATTTTGTATTATTAAGGTCAAGTTTATCATGATGGTAGGAATGTTTAATGGCAAAACAAAGACGGCCCATAGCTATCAGTTGTGAATATGTAGGTGTTTGGTCAGAAAGTACTTCAAAAGGAGATTTGCCATGTAGATTAGATAATGGCATTTTATTAAGAAGAACAATGGCTATAAGAAGGCATTCGTTCCAAAATTCCTTTAGAAAATTGATTTATATTCTCAAAGCTCTTGTAGTATGCAACAAGTAACTATGTTTTTTCTTTACTCTCCTATTTTGTTGTGGTGTATAGGTCATGGTACACTGATGTATAATACCAAGCTTATCAAACAAGGACTAACATTTAAAAGATATTAACTTGGATCCATTGTCAATTCATACAATTTTAGGAGTACAAGAGGATTGATTTTGAACAAGATGAAACAATTTATCTAGAATGATAGGAACTTAATGTTTTTGAGCAAGCAAGTATGTCCAAGTATATCTTGAATGATCACCCAAGATAGTTAAAAAATAATTCGCACCTATAATGGAAGTGACATGATAAGGGGTCTAAAGATCAATGTTTATAAGGTGAAAAGAATAACTAGAATGATGTTCACTTCTTGTAAGAAGGTAACTTATGAAGCTCAGCTTCATGACATATATCACAAAAGAAACTATTGAAATGTAAGTGTTTACACATGTCCAATTATTTCATTTTAGACAAGATAATATATCCAAGATGGACATTAATTAATTGAACCTAACTTGTCTTATTACAAACACAAGAATTACAAGAAGAACTACCTTAAGAAAGTTCTTCTAAAACTAAGGAATTCCTTATAGCTTATGATCTCAAAAGATAATGTCCTTGAGAACTTCGGTTGATGCAATGCTATTACTAGTGTTCGAGTCCTAAAAAGAACACGTATGATGGTTAAAAATGGCTATCAAATGTTGATCATTCAATAACTTATTCACAGACAACAAATTATGTTGAAATGTAGGAATAAGAAAAACATTATGAAGTGTTAAACTAGGATTAATGATCACTGATCCAATAGTGTGAATAGAAGTAATACTTCCATTGGGTAAGCAAATAGATACAGGTCTAAGTAAAGTGTTCGTATCAAATAGAATGATGAAAAAGGTATCATGTGGTTCGTAGCTCCTGTATCGACAATCCAATAGCTCATATCATTATTTAAAACACCACAACATAAGGAAGATGGCATACCTATAAACTCAACATGACTAACCTCTACTACAACATATTCAGCTTCCTTTCTCTTCATAAGCTTCATCAGCTGTTGATATATAGTATGCACCATCCCATCAGGTAGCTACGCCATTCCAACCTTGCTTTTACTAACATCACCAGAATGTTCAAAAGGTGTTTCATACACAACATCAACCCTATCAACAAAACAATGAGAAGCTAAAGATTTATTCTTAACATCTTCTTCCCTTTGTACCAATTGGGAAATTTGATAATTTGAAAACAGATTTCTATAGAATGACCTTCAACTTTGTAATGTTTACAAACACAAGCTCCACTTCCTTTTCCTTTCCTTTTGTCACTGAAATTCTTTACATTATTACTTTTTTTTTTTTATGTAAAGAATGCTGCAATCTCAAAATTTCCAAACAATGTAGTTGTAACTTGTCTTTGTTTTTCTACTTGTTGAACAAAATAAAAGGCACAATTAATTGAAGGTAAATGTTCCACAGTCAAGATCTAATTCCAAACACTCTCATACGATTCATTCAAGCCCATTAAAAACTGCATTAGCTTACTTTGCGACTCATACTCAAACAAACGTATCTTTAAGTCACAACTACAATAGTCAAACCTTCCACAAGTACAAATAGGAATAGCATTCAAAGCTTGAAGTTCTTTCTAACATTGCTTGAGTTTATCATAATACAAACCAATAGATTCATTTCCTTGCCTCATATTACTAATCTCATGCTAAATTTGAAACATAAGCGGACCATTCGACTGGCCATATTGTTCACTAACTTCTTCCAAAGATCAAATGATGATGTTGCATATGAAAATTTTGTGCCAAATCACTAGTCATGGAGTTAAGAATCCAACATCTTATAATATAATTACATCTTGTTCATCTTATAAATCAGTTGAATACTCATTAGGTTTTGTAATGGTACCATTAATAAACCTTAATTTTTAATTTGGCACCTAATCCCATACCAATCTACTCAAAGTAAGATAGTTAGATCCATTAAATGCAATATTCCCTTCAACCATTCTAGGATTATCCGAACCAGCCAACAACAACGGATCATTGACACTTTGATCAGATGAAACCAAAAGTGCATTCTCTATTCGATTATCCATTGATAGAAAACAAAACTTCGATCATCAAAGTAGATAACGATCAAGAACAATGCCTAATGCCAACGTGTCAATAAAACTAAAAGCCTATAATGTAATAAATAATGTATATATTAACACTAACCCTATTGAACTAAAAGTTTTCAATCAATTTTGATTTTGATGAGGCAAAAAGACGGGCTTAAGCAAGTAATTTTTAACAAATAATTTACATCGAAAAATATATTTTTTTAATGTGTCAAAAATTACCTCAAAGTATGGCAAAGATCGATATAATAATGTCTATAATTTAGACGATAAGTACTTGTAATGTATTAAGTCGATGAATAAAACAAATATGCTTTATTTGCATTGAAATTTTTTTTATTGTTTCTTATTAATGGAAACAGATGCAAACGCATTGAAAAGCATCTCAACGTATTTGACCTTTGCAGAACTTTTTTGAAAAGGCCAATAAAAAGGTCCAGAGATATTCTGAGTAGATCTAGCCGTTTTGTCCACTACCGTAAGTTGCTCCCGGTGTGAAAGATCTCTCTGGACGCATTTCAAAGGCCCTGGGATTTGTTTGCAGAAGATAGCTGTTCGAGTTTTACTGGATGGTTTATTATTTAATGGTTGATATTTATATTCAATTATAATTGTATGATTGAATATTTTATTTATTATTTATTATATTTATTTTGATAATAAAAAGATTGGCTAGATAATTCTGTAAATAAGATCATAAAAGTTATTTACATTCAGTATGCAAGAATTGTTTAAAAAGGAATCAAATGAAATGAGTAGTAAAATGATAGATATATTTTTTTATTCATCTATATAATGAAATGAAATAGATATAATATTTATTAAGAATATTTTTAATTATAAACATAAATAATGAATATAAAGGTAATTACAAAAATTAATATTAATAAAATAAAATTACAATTCCAACTCCATTCTTGCCAAACATGACATAGGTGCTATGAGAGTTCTATCATGAGGTTTTACTTTTAATGATCTCTTTACATTATCTAAATTCCTTTATTTATACTTTTAAGATATCCTTTAATTCTTTATATATTATATAATCTTTTGATTTATTCCAACATTCACAAATAATTAAAAAATAGATAGATTTTTGTTAAAAAACTTTAAGAACTACTTCCTCCATTGTATTTGTTAATTTGCTTTATATTATGCTAGAAAACCTAGTGCTGGATGGTTTAACTCTCTTCTCTTATTTTAATCGTGCTTTGAGGGTGGTACAACCACGTTTTCGTAAAAATAATAATAAAAAGTCAAAAAAGAAAAAAAAAATGGGAAAAGAAAATGACAAAAGAGCAAGACTAGGTGCACTGATTTATGGTGTATTTATATTATACAAACCAAAGAAATAAATAAAGTGTAAAAAAAATTCAAATATATTAATTTATAATTTTTTTGGACATAATATTAATTTATAATTAGCCGACTTTAAAATAAATGTAGTCAGCAGGAATATTTTTTCAACTAACTATTATTTATATTTCACATATTATTTATAATAAACCAACTTAGACGAAAGTGCAGCCTTTAGAAACCCACAAATTAGAGAAATCATTTTTCCCTTTAAATCTCTTATATTTCCTAAATTCCATGTATTGCAATTTTTATGATATAGGCAACCTTCTGATTTTTCTTTAATGCATTTTATCTTTTATTTTTTACCATTTCTTTATTACATTTTAGATATATACGTTGCAAAACAAGCAAGTTTCAACCTAGATTTTCAAGATTCGGCCTCCTCTTCTTTCTAAACCAAACTTAAATCGAACCAAATCTAAAACTTGAGCTTTGGCTATGCTCATTTTACATTTAAATTTTTTATATCTTAATTTTCTTGAATATAAAAAATAGTATATGACTTAAAAAATATATATAATAAACAAAAGTTAGTTTTTTTTTTCAATTATACATTTATATACAATATATTATAAATATGAAATAAAAAAACTTATTAATGAGTTTATTCACAAATCAATTCATAAGTCTAAATTAGTTCGTTTACTAATCGACCTTAAGGTGGGTCTAGTAAAAACAAACTAAGCTCGAGTAACTCATAAACAACTCAACATATTTTCAATCCTAAATACTTATAGGTACTTCAAGGGAGAGAAAATGGATAAATACTAATCCCGACATATCTTGTACCATATAATATATTACTGAACCATATAAAATTTGAGTGGATATTAGAGGTAGGGTGAATGGATAACCCTATACTACAGGGTATCCACCTGGATCCTGTTTGATAACTAGATAGGTTCTGGTTGGGTATTAAATGTTAGTAGGTAGGTTTCGAATACAATATTTTCAGAATTTGCTCCACAAGGTAAGGTTCTATTATAAACTTTTTATACCCTATATTTACCCTAGAATCTGTACTCTACTAAATATAACATACATTTCTCGAGTATCATGACACACTCTATAAAATTTGTATAATATTAAGTCATTAACAATAAAATAGTATTATTTATTTCTACTAATTTTTTTGTTAACATAAATATTATTTAAGGTAATCATAGTTATTTATTGTCTTGACTATTAGTTTTTAATAATGCTGCATTCATTTAATTACCCTTAACAGCTTAACTTGAAAAATATTTTATGTATTGTTTAAGGATAATTAAACTAAAATATAAATCTTTTTAATGAATTTTTGATAAATATATTCATTTTTTTTATAGTTTTTGTAATTTTTCCTTCAATTAAAGAAAGTTTCAATTTTCAACTTTCATACGTAAATAAATTCCCTATATTATAGAACTTATGATATTAAGAAATTAGTTTTTAAAAGACTTTCCATTGATTGTTTGTTCTAATTGTATGAAATAGTAATTTTACACACTACATGAAATCGTATATATTACTATAAACTTAAAACTTAAGAAAAAAAAAATTAAATGTTTCATTAAAAAAAACATGTTCCATTAGGTACCTTATACTTTGTAGATTTTATGGGGTACAAGTGAATACGAAATGCTACTAGATAGGTTGTACCTTATAAGGTAGGATACGAATAAAGTTTTATACTCTACTCACCTTGTACACCCTTGGATACGAATAAAGTTTTATATTCTACTCACCTTGTACCCGCTTGGATACAAAGAAAGTTTTATATTCTACTCACCTTGTACGCGCTTGCATCTAATTAGAGGTTTTGGGGATAGATTCTAGATATGAATTTCTAGATACCATCTTCTACAAGATATGGCACGATGTCTTTATCCTATACCACCTGAAAACTGTAAATTATGGTTTATTAGGTGTAATCTCATGGCAGTCTTACGACACTTATCCATCATGTAAAAAATATTAATTAAAAATGTTTAAAAAAGAAAAATTAAATTTTTACTCTTAGTTTATAAGTTATCTTTAAAATTAATAGAGATAAACATGTAAATTGCTTAAAATGGAGACAAAGACTATAATTGAAGACCGAGCAATTTTATACTATTAATCTTGTTATTTGTATAACATTATGCATATTAAAATATAAGAGTGAAGTTGAAATATAAAAAAATTATCAATGCTTACTAAATTTTGTATAGAGTTTGCATTTTTAGTTGTTATGAAAATATTAGCAAGTTTATAATATAAAAAATTTACCTTAAAATTGTATAAATTTTATGAAAAAAAAAAGAAAAATTATTATCTTGTAGACTAGAAAATTAGGATTTTTCCCACCACCATATATATTATATCTTCATTTTAAAAATGTTGCATCATATTAATGCATTTCATCTTCAATGTTAATATAGTTTGTTTTATTTGAGCTATCATTTTTTTTCCTTTTTCTTCCATTTTAGTTTGCATTGTGACCAAGTTGTTGAAATAGGACTTTCAATCAAATCTATTTATTTTTATCCAAACATGGTATGTATTTGGTTTTAAAATTGGTTAAGTAAATAAAATAACAATTCAAATGTATTCAATTACATAATATAAAAAAAATAAATGAACAAAAGGAGGAATAAAGACAAAGAAAAATGTAATTGCTAGAATAAATTTTGCTAATCCTAAATCCTCATTAATGCCAATTACAAGCTAAAACATTTATAAAAAAAAATACCTAAAAAAATGATGAAGTTGATGAAAATATTGGTATCGATTATCTATTACTATATATTAAAGGAATAACGATCATTCGATTCCAAAAATATCTACAGTATAGGTTTTTATCAATCTACTTTTATGAATGTTTATCTATTATCTATTACTATGTGTTAAAGGAGTAATAGTCATTCGACTCCAAAAAATATCTACCATATAGTTGTTTATCAATCCACATTTTACAAATATTTATTAAGTGCTGCCTAAGTAACCATAGCACATATTTTGTCTCTCTTTCTCTTTCCCAAATGGTTTTTTTTCCCCTATGTTCCCGCTTTCTCACCACATGTTACTCCTTTTTTCTCTGCCTACAACAACTCTCTCTCTCTCTCTTGTAAATTAAAAACCCCAATCTTTGATATCCACGGATTTGATCTCTAAAGTTTGAAGCTTTTGGCAACATGGTCTTACATACCCATTTCATGTTGATGAAGGTATAACTTTTTTTAAGGTTTTCTATTGATTTTTTTTTTTCATTTCCATCATTTTTTTCCATACCATGTTGCCAATTTGTATAATTTGTTGTTGATAGTTACTTTTAAGTGATAAAGTTCTAAGTTTTTCTCCTCGAATTTTGCACAAAAAGAGTGATAAGTGTGATTCTAGAGGTTTAGCTGAAGTGATAAAATTGGATGTAAAGATAATTCCTTTGCTAGTTATTTGAATGAACAGACATAGAAAAATATTATATTTAAAATATATTTATTCATGTTGATAAAGGTACAACTTTTTTTAAGGTTTTCTATGGATATTTTTTTCAATTCCATTAGCTTTTTTTTTTTTTTTTCTAATACCCTATTGCCAATTTGTACAATTTGTTGTGATAGTTACTTTTAAGTGATACAGTTCTAAGTTTTTCTACTCCAATTTTGCACAAAAAGAGTGATAAGTGTGATTCTAGAGGTTCAGTTGAAGTGATAAAATTGGATGTAAAGATAATTCCTTTGTGAGTTATTTGAATGAATAGACATAGAAAAATATTATATTTAAATTGTATTTATGTTGTTTGTGTTTATTTAATTAAAACATAAAATTTTGAGCAAGTGAAAATGTGGGACCTTTTAATATTGCTGCATGGTTAATGTAAGTTTTGTTTACTTTTATTTATATATTTTTTCAAAGATTTAAACTTTTCTTAAGTTTTAACTTTACCGAGGATTTTTTTTCTTTATTCTTTTTAATTTGTTTTGAATGTTAATTGGTTCTCAAATAATGAAGAAATTTGTCTCACTTTGGTGTTTTTAATAATTCTAGATTTCATATTTATTGCATTTTTCTTTTTATCAAAGGTTAATCATGAAATTGTTGTTAGTGAGCTCTTTAATGATAAATAAATGTGTACAAATAGATAACAAAATATTTTACAAAGCACGTGTCAGTTCTTTTTTCTTTTCTTAATGTCTGATTTATGTTATACTTCCCTTCTTTTGTTCTCACAATAGTCAAGGAGCCCGATTCAGAGATAAGGGGGAAAGAGTAATGGGAGTGGAAGGCAAAAGTTGGGTCTTAGTAAGAAGCGACGGAGAAAATTTTCAATTCACACTTGGTATAATTTGGTTACGACATGGAATGTGATGTAATGTAAATTTTGGTTTTTGGTTTAATTTTATGTTTGTATAAATTTTCATCTTTGCTAGCTTTATGGTTTTTTTTTTTTTTTTAATGTGCACATATTGAAGATGACATATATAAGTATTGTATCGTATTTATTGTGCTTTTGTAAATGTTTAAAAGGAATGTCAATTCATAATGTAAATGTATCCCAACCAATAAATTTTATTATAATGTGATATGATAATATCATCTCTTTCATTTTAAGCATTAAAAAATATATATTCATAATGAAGTTATACAATTATCATACAGATGAGATTTTTCTTGCTCTTAAAAGCCTAACTTTGATACTTGAATGTGCAATATATGATGTCCTAATTTGAAAAAATATATGCATAAGTTAATATTTCATATGCTATTTTAACAGAGATGAAAATACATATAATTTTTAATAAATATTTTTATCATATGTGCAAAATCTAGATGGAATATTCAACCTTTAGATGAAATATCCATGAAGCCATTTTTTAAATATATTTTTTCGATCAATTAATTTTAATTTAGAATTTGGTTTTGAAAAGATTCATATTACAAAAATTAATAAATATGACGTACATTCTTATAAATTCAAAAATTTCCAAGAAAGCTTTTAATGTTAATCTAAATTTTTTTTCCATGCTAAATATAAAAAGGAATATTATATTATTTTATTTTATTTTTACACATGTAATACGGGTGCATCATCTACTAGTAATATTTAAAATATGTTAAAAACTCAAATAAATAAATATATATTATATATATAATTAAAGTGATAATATCACATATAGTACTTGAATTTTGACAAAATATTCAATTAAGTAGATGAACTTTAAAATTAATCAATTTAATATTTAAATTTTAAAATTGATCAATTTAACATTTAAAAATCTTTAAAATTGATTTATTTCAGAGTTACATCCACACTTAACCCAAGACTTAAAATCTTTATATGGGCTGAGATGAACTTATGACGTGGGCTTTACTCTGAGAGTCAAGTTGTGTTATATATAAATAAGCCCATCCGAATTCTCTAGTCGCTCCATTCTTTATACCAAAGAAGCAAGTTCAAATTCAGAAAGCAATACCTGGGATTCTCATTTTCTCACCGCCTTTGCCCATACTCGTAATCACAGGTTAGTTCTTGTTCTCGATGTTGATTTAACTGATGATTTATTTTTTCGTGATTAATTTACAGTTAGTCCAAAGCATACTATTAGGTTTCGATTCTATAAGTAATTTCAAATAGTTTGGTTCCTTCGTGTTGGGTTTTTCATTAATGTTTTTGTTGTTATTGTTGCTTACTGAATGATGTCGTGAATGATTTTCAATTTTATTTGTGTACTCTTCATTAATTATAAGATTGTGGATAAATTTTTAATTTTGATGTAGTATGTTTCTGTGTGTGTGTGCATTACTTGGCATGGGTTTTGTTCTGGGCATTCCGGGTTCTTCATTTTATGTGTACTGTTCCAGATGTTGTTCCCTTTAGTTTCCGCTGGAATCATAGGCTGCTATCTGTTGGTTTAAACAGCCAATTGGCCCGCGTGCTATTCAATTTAGCCTTTGACATTTGCTGGAGTTCACAATCTGAATAGCGTGATTGGGCCGCTTTTTTTTTTTTTTTTTTCAATTATAATCTCTTTTGAAATAGTCCACCAAATCGCATGTTTAAGATACATTGTGAAAATAAATCTGAACCAATAAAGAAAAAATTGTATTGCCATATTTTTTAAGTTTTACACTATACATATTTATAGGTATACATATTCTTCTAAACTAAGAAAGAAATAAAGACATAATGACCTAAAAGTATAACCTAAACTAAGAGAAAAAAATAATGACCTAAGAGATTACAGTAAAAATATACATGAAAAGTACAACTATGTTCCTTCCAACAAATGTGCAATATTCATATGTTGATCGCCTATCTGTCACACTACTGGCCTAGTTAACATCAGTATATATTTACTTGAAAGTGATCATGTTTTTTGAGCATCAAACTTTTTCCAAAGTCTCTTTTAGATACTTTAGTATTCTATATGCAACTTTAAAGTGTTATCGGCTAGGTGCATGCATGAATTGGCTTATCATGTTTATAGCAAATGGTATATCAGGGCATGTGTGTGATAAATATATAAGTCTACCCACCAAACGCTAAAATTTCTCTTTTTCAATCACATTGTCAACTTTAGCAGGGGTTTGGCTTGAGATTTACCTCCACTGGAGTTTCAGCAGGCTTGTAACCTAGTAAATCAATATCATTCAATAAATCAAGGATCTATTTCCTTTGATTTACGAATATTCCTTCTTGCAATCTTGCAAATTTCATGCCAAGAAAATATTTCAATACTCCTAGATCTTTAATTTCAAAGTTTTCATTCAACCTTTTCTTCAGTTTTGCTAACTCATCAAGATCATCACCTGTTAGTATCATGTCATCAACATAGATAATGAGGATTGCTATTTTTCTATCATCAACACGTTTATAAAAAAGAGTATGGTTTGCTTGACTCTGTTGTTATCCATATCATTTTATAGTTTTTCCAAACTGCTTGAACCATGCCCTTAGAGATTGTTTGAGACCATACAAGGACTTCGTAAGTTTGCAAACTTTGTTTTGACTACATGATTTTTCATAACCAAGAGGCAAACTCATAAGCACTTTCTCCTTAAAATCACCATTCAAAAATGCATTTTTTACATCTAGTTGATGTAATGCACAATTAAAATTAACAGGAGAGATAAAAGAACATATAGAAATAATTTTTACTGCTGGGACAAAAGTTTCTTGGTAACCAACATCATATGTTTGAGTAAACCCCTTAGCCACGGACATGCTTTAGATCTCTCTACACTACCATTTGCCTTGTATTTCACAGTAAATAACTATTTAAACCAAATTGTTTTCTGACCTTTGGGTAGCTCTACAATTTTCCATGTCTCATTTTTCTTTAGTGCATCCATTTCCTTCATCATTGTTGTTCTCCAATTTGGATTAATAAGTGCTTTTTGAATGTTTCTCGAATAAACAGATTATAGATTTTGAAGTAAATGCCCTATGATTTTTAGAGATATGATCATAAGATAAATATTTTGCAATGGGGTGATTAGTGCAAGAACGAGTTCTTTTTCTAAGCCCAATAGGAACATCAAGATCTGTATATACTTGAGAGACTTTATTTGGGTAAAAAGAAAGTGCAATATAAGAATTTGTATTTTGAGAAGTGTCATGAGTATCTTGAGGAGTGTCTTGAGTACCCGAATCCGAGGTGGTAGATTGACTAGTTGCTGAAGGAATAATATACTCTTGACCCTATTGATGATTCTTTCTCCTTGTATAAACCAAGACCTCAGTTCTTGATCCTTAAGATTATCTTGTACATTTTCTTCCCCTGTCAAAGATTCAATAATTTATGACAAAGCCTCCTTAGGTTTAGAAATTACAGTTTGAGGCAAAGTGATAAAAAGATGTTTTTTGTCCCCATATTTTCTTCCTTGAAACTCTCTCCTGAAGAAAATTCTTTTGAAAATAAGGCTGATTTTTTGATGAATAAAACATCCATCGTAACTAGGACTTTTCTTATTTTTGGATTAAAACACTTCTATCCCTTTTGATTTGGTGCATAGCCAACAAAAACATATTTTCAACCTTTAGATCAAGTTTGAACTAATTTTTATGAGGTAAATGAATATAAGCTACACATCCAAAAATTTTAAGATGTAATTTGGAAGAAATTTATTTTAGGGAAGAAATTTTTAAAATCCAAGGAGTAATGAATTAAGTACTTTAGTAGTCATTCTATTATCAAATAAACTGTAGTTAAAACTGCATCTCCCATAGATACTTAGGAACATACATAGAAAACATAAGGATCGTGCCCCTTCCTGTAAATGTTGATTTTTTCGCTTTGCTATACTATTTTGCTAAGGTGTGTCGACACAAGTTGATTGATCTATTCTCAAAATACTTCCGAGAATCTTATTGATATACTTAGTATCATTATCAATATGTAGAAATATTAATTTTGGTTTGAACTTGAGTTTCAATCATGTTATAAAAATTTTAAAAATTGTCTTAATTTCAGATTTATCAACATTAAAAATACCCAACACAAACAAGTATATCATCAATAAAGGTAACAAACCATTTTTTGTTTGAAGACTCCACACTCACTATGAATTAAGTAGAATGGTCGTGAAGGTTGATAACCTCTAGAAGGATAGATATTCTCATGACTTTTTGATAGAATGCAATTTTCACAATGAAAAAGAGAACAATCTATTCCTTTAAACAAGGTAGGAAATAATTTTTTTAAGGTAGAGAAAACAAATGCCCTAGCTGTAGTGTTGCATTAGTTTATCTTTAACAACGTTTGAATTGATACTACTTAGTCCTTGAAGTCTTTTATCCTCGGAGATTTCATCTTCAAAGAAGTAAAGACCATCAATCATTGTAGCAGTACCAATCTTTTTCCTTGTATTAATCTCCTGAAACACGCAATAGGCATTAGAGAGGTTACACTACAATTGTTATCTTTGGGTAATTTGCTAACAGAAAAAGATTACATGTAAGTTTTGATACATGAAGGATAGGTTATAAAATAATTAAACTTGTACCAGCAATAGATGAATAAGAACAATTTGCTATACGAATCTTTTCTTGACTAGAATAAGGAACATAAGTATGAACTAAATTTGAGAAACTTGTCATATGATCGAATGCTCCATAATCAATGATCCATGGGACAGATTGTGATATGAGTAACACACTAAGCCATTTAAATTGTACCTTTGTGTCAGAGAAGCATTAGGAGAACTAGATAATCCAGGATTGGATTTGAGTAGCTCCAGGATATGATCCACTTGCTGTGGAACCTCGCTTTCATTAGTAGTAGAATTCTTTGTCAAAGGTGCAGAATTTGACAAATCATTTAATGTCATTTTAGACATCACGGAAAAAATGTGTTTGACAGCTAGGGTTGTTTAGAAAAAAATGACCTCAGTTGATACCATGTTAAAGTTACATTATAACCATCTGATCCAAAAATTTAAGCTTATAGATATGATGTGAGTTATTATATTTATATCATAACATTGTAAAGTTAGTAATACAACCGTTTAGTCTAAAAGCTTAAGCTTATAGTTATAGTGTGAGCTATTATATTTATCATAACATTCCCTCTCACTTGTAGGCTGAAGCTTTGATTTTAACTTAGGGTTATCAAGTGGACTACTTAATTTTAATAGGTGCGTTGAGATTCAAACTCAAAACCTCCTGCTTTGATACCATGTGAAAGTAATCTAAACCAAGAAAGAAGAAATTGTATTGGCAGATTTTTTAAGTATTACAGTATACATATTTATAGCCATACATGCTTTTCTAACTAAGAAGAAAGAGATAAATAAATAATGATGTAGGATGTTACAGTAAAATATAAATGGAAAGTACAACCTAAACTGAGAAAGACATAAAGAAATAATAACCTAAGAGACTACGGTAAAATATACATGAAAGTACAACTATAAAAAACCTATTTTACAGCTTATAATATACTCTAAATATGAAGTAATATTCTATAGATATTCCTTATTCTAACATACATTTAAGTCATTGAATGGGACACTCATGTACTAAACGTGACGTATATGGGCATGTTTCTTGCATTTGATATAGTAAGAATTGTTTACTTCTTGTAGCTTCCAACTATGCACAATTATTGAGCCAAAGCTGTTATAACTCACATTCCCATGTGTGATTTTTTGCATATTGGATCTCTCATTTTTAAGATGTGATTTTGAGAGTCTATTTTGATAATTAAGTTGCTCAAATTATGTTTTAGTATTATTTTTCGTAAAGGGATTAGATTGACCTTTTATTTTAATTGAGCCTGCATTAGTTTTGTGGAATTCAAGTTATGTTTAAACTTTGATATAATTCTTTTAAAATGTAAGTTTAACTTGAAGAGATATAGTTAGAATTGGCTTCTTATTTTCCTTCATATATTTCAACATATATATATATAGATACAATTGAGCTATATGTGGTATGATGCCTATATACGGTTGTATACAATTATATAATCCTAAAAGATATACAAGAAAAAAGAATAATTATACAAGGAATATCCTTTTTGACTAGAAAAGGAAACTAAGATAAATTATAGCTTATTAATTCTAATCTCCCCCTCAAGTTGGGGTGTATATATCACACATGCCCAACTTGGATAGTGATGTATGGAAAAATCCATTTGCAACAGCATGAGTCATTATATCAGTTAATTGATTTGAACTTTTAGTGTAAGGAATTTCTATTATATCAGAATTAAGATTATCTTTAATGTAATTTTTATCAAGTTTCATATGCTTAGTTCAATCGTGTTATACTAGGTTATTGGCAATCTCAATGGCTGCCATATTATCACAATACAGTACCACTGGTTTCTTTAGACCAAATCCAAGATTTTCAAAGGGGATTTTCAGCAAGAAAGCTCCGTGACTGCATAATGCATGGCATGGTATTTAGCTTTTGCACTAGACAAAGAGACCACATTTTGTTTCTTACTTTTCAGTCACTAAGTTGCCTCCAACAAATATCAAATATCCCGAAGTAGATCTCTATCCACCTACTTCTAGCAAAATAGCATCTGCGTAACCCACAGCATCTTTGGAGAATAAGATACCTTTACCTGATGATGACTTCAAATAAGCCAAAATGCGATTCACAGCATTCATATGTTGATCACTTGGATTGTGAATAAATTGACTTGCAATGTTGATAGCTTATGCCATGTCTAATTGGTGTGAGTTAAATAAATCAATTTTCCAACTAACCTTTGATATCTTTCCTTGTGTTGGAATTTATAAGATAGATAAACCATAATTCACCTTAATAGGAGTATCAATAGGCTCAAGTAGACTTTCCAATCTCAGCTAAGAGATCCAAAGTGTACTTCCTTTGGAAAGAAAAGTCCTTGCTTAGACTGAAGACTTCCAAGCCTCGAAAGTAGTTGAGAGTTCCCAAATGTTTTATCTTAAATTCTTTAGCCAAGTATCTTTAAGTTTCTCGATTTCATCCATGCTATTACCTAATCATATCATCAACATAGACAATAAGTAAAGTAATATTATCATGAACTCTTTATAGAATAAGGTATGATCGCCAGAGCTTGCTTAAACTTGTTCCACTCCATCGCATGACTCAATTTACCAAACCATGCCCTTGGTGATTGTTTTAACCCATACAATGCCTTTTTTAGTTTGCATACCTTCCTTCTTCTATTGTAAATCCTGGAGGAGGATCCATAAACACTTCCTCTATTGAATCGCCATGAAGGAAGGCATTATTTGCATCAAACTGTTGTGAAGGCCAATCGAAATTAATTGCGAGTGATAATATGACTCAAATAGTATTCATTTTGGCAATAGGTGAAAATGTCTCTTGATGGTCAATACCATAAGTTTGGGTATAACCTTTTGTAAATAGTCTAGCTTTGTACCTTTCATTGGTCCAATTTGACTTGTATTTGATTCTATATACCCAGTTGCATCCCATAGTTTCTTTCCTTTTGGTAACTCAACCATTTGCACGTTGAGTTTTTCTAAGAGCCGTCTTTTCATCTACTATTGCATCTTTCCACTTAGGATCTCGAAGGGCTTCTTGAAAATGACTAGGAATAGACACAGAAGACAACTGAAGAGCAAGTGATAAATGGGCCTTAGACAAACAATGATAAATATAAAATTAGAGATTGGATAAATGACATTAGAAGATTTTGAAAAACCATATCGATTAGGCTCTTTTTGTTCACAAAGGGGATATCTTTCCTTTTCAACATCTAAATTCAAAATTTGAGGAGAATGGATACATATCTTAGGATCAGTTCTGAAAAATTCATTTGATGACATGGTAATATCATCAAGAGAGGCATTAGAATTTGGAGGAATAATTGCAACATCTTTCCTTCTTGAATAACATTTCTCAAATAAGCGAGTTGGTCTCTTAATTGCTCATCATTGGGTTCAGTTTCATTTTCAGTTAGTTATAAGCATTTGAATCAACAATATTACTAGGTTCATCCAAAACTTCCCCACCATTGGTAATTGAGTCACTTTCTATACTTGATATCCATATTTCTTCTCTCCTAACCATAATTGATCCTCTTTTTTACTGTCAATCTCCCTTAAAGAGGAATCCTAGTAAGTTTTCCAAAAAAATAGGACTCATTCTTACAAAACTATACATCCATTGAGACATAATATTTTTTTGGAGGAGGATGAAACATTTGTATCTCTTTTGGGAATTGGAATATCCTAAGGAAACTCATTTGATGGCATGGATCAAGTTTATCTCTATGAAAAGAGTGAACATGAACATTGCATACACAACCAAACACCTTAGGACATATTTAGAGCAAAAGGACAGAGTGAAATTTGGACAGCATTCGTAATGGAGTTTGAAAATCAAGAGTTTGATTAGATATTCTATTAATAAGGAAAATAACAGTCATGATAGCTTCCTAAAAACCTTTTGGAACATATATAGTAAAAGATAAGTATGGAGCCACTTTAAGGTGGTGATGAATTTTACGTTCTGTGAACACAAACTGTTTGGTGAAGGATGCCGTTATTTTTCATAAAATCAATTAGAGGTTTATTTATAAACTCATGACTATTGTCGGAATGAAGGACTTTAATTTTAGTGTCAAATTGAGTAAGAATCATGTGGTAGAATTGAGGAACAATGTGTATAACATCACTCTTAGATTTCATTAGGTATACCCAACTAACTCTAATACAGTCATTAATAAAAGATATAAAATATTTGCCGCCTATAGTAGGAGTATAGAACGGACCCCATACATCAGTATGCATACATGAACAAGGAACAACACTTTTATTAGAACGGCTTTAAGGAATGAGCACGGTAGTTTTTTGCATAAATGCATTGTTCACATCTTAAACTTGAATCGAGAATATTGGAAAAAATTTAGGAAACAAACGTTCTAAATAAGAAAATGATGGATGTTCCAACCTACAATGCCATAAGAAAATTTTTTCTCTATTAGATGTCTCTCTTTGGTAATTACGAGTCAATGCTGCTTCTTGATTATCCTCCAAATAATATAGACCATTCTCTCTTTACCAATGCCAATCGTCCTCTTCATTAGATTGTCCTAGAAAATACAATGAGTGGAGTGAAAAATGACATTGCAATTTAGATGTTTTGTAATCATGCTAATGGACAAAAGATCTTTGAAAGTTGGGGAGCATGTAAAGCAAAAGACAGAGAATGTGGGAGAAAGACACACATTTCTGCCCTTGTGATTACCATAGAGTTTCCATTAGAAACCTGAACAGACTTAATTGGAGGAGATGTTAAGAGTCAAAAATGAAGAATTGCTTGTCATATGATCAGTGGCCCTGAATCAATAATCCAAGTGGTAGATGTAGTTGAAAATGGATAAACCAAATTACCTTTTGGGTAGATGTTCGAGAAACTTGAGAAGCAAAAGATAAAGTGGTATCAGTGGTAGCAACATTATGAGCATATTTTTTGCTCTCTCTCTCATCTTGCTTGAGTTTGTACCAGTCTGGATAGCTATACTTCTTTTAACAAACATCAACTATATGTGTGTTCTTATAACAATAAGTACAAAAACGAGATTGGGTTGGGGAATCTCTAGAAGCTGCAGTAGGGATGCTCTTTTGGCAATCAAAGTAGAAGCCTTAGGGTGAATTTTGCCCTATGGTAACTTGTCATTGTACTTCATGAAAACTAATGAATAAGCCTTTTCTAATTTTGGTAGAGGAGGAATGGCCAATACATGACTACTAACCTAAACTAGATTATCAAGGCTAGCAAGAAAGATATACTCTATCTTGTGCAACACGTATCTATATTTTTCAATATCAGTAGGACAGGTCATATCATTTGGCCTATGGTATAAGCTCCACAAAAATTGAGTTCAACTCATTATAGTAATCTGCTAGAGGCCGACTAGCTTGACGTAATTAAAAGGACTTTTTCATCAATTCTTGAACTTGAGAAGAATCAGACATATCAAGGTAACTCCTTTTCACAGCATCCTAAACTTTTTTGCCGTGCCGCACTGTACAAAATGTGATATCAAGTTATCGCTCATTGAATTAATGAGCCAAGATTTGACAAGTGCATCCTTGGTCTCAATTCATCATAGCTAGGATCAGCTGATGCTGGCACAACCTTTTTCCCATTAATATAACTGATTTTTTTTCTTCTAGCAATATGCATCTCTAAAATTTTAGACCAAACCGATAATTAATACCATTCAATTTGATGTGGTTGGATGAAGAAGTATCTTGAATGGTCATAACAAGGACCTTTTTGCTAGAAGAACCATCATCAATTTTGATAGACATGGTTAGTTAAGAAAAGCTAGGTTAGAGATTGTTCCCAAAGCTTGATACCAAGTTAAGAATTGGCTTCTTATTTTCCTTCATATATTTTAACATTATATACAAAATACAATCGAGCTGTATATGGTATGACACCTATATATGGCTGTATATAATTGTATAATCCTAAAAATATATAAGGAAAAAGAATAATTATACAATTATATAGGGAATATTCTTTTTTACTAGAATAGGAAACTAGAATAAAATACAGTTCATTAATTCTAATTGATATAATAATGATCAAATATAAACAAGCTTGATGAAGCCTAACTTGACCTTATTAAGTAGTGGTTGGAGTCAAGCTTGAACTCAAGCTTAAGTGGTGTTTGACTTGGTTTTATTTAAATCTCAATTGGTATGTGTAATAAATATTATGTTTTTCCCATGTTTTGCGCTTTCTCCTATAGATGGTAATGTGTGCTAGGAGGTAAGGACTGTGGACACCATTCATGGACAGGGATCTACCCAGGCAATCGAAAATATGGTTCTATCCTTTTTTCTTAAGAGCTTTTTATTGAAAATTGGTAGCTTGATTATCGAAGTACCTGCATGAGATGTTGATACATGATACATTACTAGGTCTATAATAGGCTGTGTTGTGTGAGTTGTTGTTGTGTGTGTATATGATGATATGTTTAAATGTGTAGTGTGTATTTGTGTGTTTAGTGTGTAGTGTGTGTTTGTGGTGATAAGTGTGCTGATGTGGATGTTTGCTGAGTGGACTCTAGTTAGTTAGAAGTAGTAGGTTGTGATAGTATAAATAGTAAGCTTTGAAAGTAAAGAGGAGAAAAAAGTCTACTCAAAGGATATTATTGAATAGAACTGTTTGAGCTGTTTTACCTATTTGGTAAGCTCTAGTCTTTTGTCTTTGGATTGGATTATCTTAGCTGTGAATTTTGTGTGTTTCTCACTTTGGATCGTATCAAATTGGCGCCATCTATGGGAAACCTAAGGCCAAACCATGACAAGAATGGAAACTAGGGTAGACACATTGAGTGAAAATTTACGAGATTTGAGAAGGATGAAGGTAGCGTTTTAGAGCTCCAACAACAGATTTGTGATACGAATAAAAAAGTGAAGACTATTGAGAGTTAAATTACAAGTATTCAAACTATGTTACAAGATTTATGGCAAGAAGCTCGTAGGAAGGAATCAATGAAAGGTTCATTTGAGTCAACCTCAACTAGAAATTTTGTCGAACAGGTTGCTAGTGGAAATAAGCAATTGGAATCAATTGGAGATTTGTTTGATGATGAGGATTATCGTAGAAATGCTACCAATCTATTGATTCCGGAATTTGAAGGAGTAGATCCGATACATTGGATTACCCTAACCGAGCAATATTTTGAGATTCATCAAACTAAAGAGGATTGGAAGGTACTTCTTGCTACTATGTTCTTACATGGATGCACGGTTTATTGGTATAAAATGTTGAAAGACGATTACCGCATTTGGATTGGAATTGTTGAAGCAAGAATTGTTGTTGAGGTATGGTGGACAGACCGCTATTAATCCTATGAGAGTTTGTCAACTTTATGACAAACTTCAATGATCGCTACTTATATTGAGGAATTCGAAGCTATAACAGCTCAAGCATCGAGATGACAGACTTATAGCTGTTAGGATATTATTTAGGTGGCTTGCGTGGAGAGATCCTTTTGCGTTTGCGAACTCTGAAACCTATTTCCCTTGCCGAAGCTATGGAACTATCATTAAATGTGGAGAAAGAATTTGAACATAAACTCTTCATAACTTCTAGACAACAATTTGTAGAGTCGAATAGGATTTACAGGCATGAGCTGATGATTCCTCAAGCTGTTTCAGTACTGTTGGGGTATGGTACATCATTCAAAAATCACAATTATTCTACTCACTCACCTAGCGGAATTCATAATCAATCTATTGCTTGGAAGACTCAAGGAGTAGATGTGGGAGGGAATTCTTGGTTTGATAAAAAAAAAGAGTGGAGCAAAGTCTAGTAATTTGGTTGTGGGATCCGATGCTACCATGGGAATCAGTTGTCTTCTTTTGGAGCAAACCTGGTGGTGGGGGGGGGGGGTAGGTTGGGTTGGGGGTGATGTCGAAGCAGCTTACTTATTCTAAAATTTAGACAAAAAGAAACGTGGAATATGTTTTTATTGTGATCAAACTTATTCGCCTAATCATAAATGTCCTAATAAGACTCTTCGTGTGGTGATTCTTGAAGATGAGGCTGAGGAGGGCTCGAAAGAATGGGTTGAAGTAGAGAAGGAGAGAGCTGTGGGACAACAGATGAGTATGGTTCCTATAGCTGATCACAAATCGAGTGTTGGATAGATGTTTCAACATACGTGTGTGGTTGGTGGTTCCTCAATGGTTAATTCCTTGGTCAGAGACTACAAAGGAGGATGTCACTTGGGAAAAATGCAGCTGCTATACAACTACAATCTTCAATTCCAGATTTTTTTTCTGTCCTTAGGGACAAGGACGTTGTTCATGGGGAGAGTATTGATACCTGATACATTACTAGGTCTATAATAATAGGCTGTGTTGTGTGAGTTGTTGTGTGTGTATGTGATGATATGTTTAACTGTGTAGTGTGTGTTTGCATGTTTAGTTTGTGGTGTGTGTTTGTGGTGATAAGTGTGCCGATGTGAACGTTTGCTGAGGTGGACTTTAGTTAGTTAGAAGTAATAGGTTGTAATAGTATAAATAGTAAGCTTTGAAAAGTAAAGAGAGGAGAAAAAAATCTACTCAAAGGATATCGTTGAATAGAGACTGTTTGAGCTGTTTTACCTAGTTTGGTAAGCTCTAGTCTTTTGTCTTTGGATTGGATTATCTTAGCTGTGAATTTTGTGTGTTTCTCACTTTGGATCGTATCAGATGCGTTATGTAATAGTGTAGTGTTTCTAAGCATGTAGGAAATTGGAAGTAATATGACAGAAAAGTGGGGGCCAAAAGTTTGTTTTTTTTTTCCTATGAAATCAGATGCCGTTAAAAAAACTGTTTGAAGCTGCCAAAGCATAAGATTATGGATTGCTAGAGGTTTGCATTTGAATCAATGATTGCGGTTGATGCTGCTTGTCTAATTTATGATGACTTCTCCGGCTTTTCTTAATTTAATCTTGAGAGAATGCTTGAACTCCATAGAAATTCTATTTTCTTAATTGAATTTCCTTTTCTGGTCTTCCTTTCCAATTTGGTTGTCGGTCTAATAGGTGGTGCAGAGGTCAATAATGGTTGCACTTGTCCAGCCATCATCTTTATCTTTTCTTGTCACAAAATTTTGAAATGAATAAGTGATTGTAAGAATAGAAAGGTAGTAGTGTACTTTGTGATGAATGGTTTCACAAACGAGGGGTGGGTGTGTGTGTGTGTGTGTGTGTGTGGGGAAAAGTTGCTATTGATGATTGCTGAAGATGACTGTCCCAAATGGATTTCTTATAATTTGAATTACAAAGTTTGTCATTATCAGACATTGTTAAGGCATGATGAATCATATTTGTGGACAGGATTTTGAGTACTAAGTTGAGATGACGATATATTCTTGTTCATTGATGGAATTTATTGAGATGTTTGATGGTGTCAAATTGCTAAGTTAGTTATTTTGCCCATGCTAACTTGTTTTCTTGGCCCCCTCTATGCAGATCAAAGGTAGGTTTGGAGGCGAAATTTTTCCAAACAGAAGATGGCTAAGCATCATCCTGATCTAATTATGTGCAGAAAGCAACCAGGGATCGCCATTGGACGACTTTGTGAGAAGTGTGACGGGAAGTGTGTTATATGTGACTCTTATGTGCGTCCTTGCACCCTCGTGCGGGTTTGTGATGAATGTAACTACGGCTCATTCCAAGGACGGTGTGTCATATGTGGAGGAGTGGGTATCTCTGATGCTTACTATTGTAAAGAGTGTACCCAGCAAGAGAAAGATAGGGATGGCTGCCCAAAGATTGTCAATTTAGGAAGTGCTAAAACTGACTTATTCTACGAACGGAAGAAATATGGTTTTAAGAAAAGATGATCTATGCGCAGCTGCCTTAATAACATACTCTAGCTGTATGTGTTTAGTTAATGCTGAAGGTACTATGTTTTTCTTGTAGACTAAATATAATGCATCAATTTAACTGGACATCCATGTATCGGTGATGTGGAAACCACCGAATAGAAGTCTCCCTACCAGTTATCTAGGTGAACTCTCCTTGGAGGTTTTCGAAATGAATGACCTGTTTTAGTCGTAAGTGGGCTTAGTCCTACTGGAATTGTTTAATGAAAGTGTCATAACATTGTGGGGGGTGAGTATTTTGGCATTGGTGACTGATACTAGACAATATGTATTCTTATTTTCATTTATGATTGCGTGGTAATTGCGCCGCGCGCACCCTAAACGAAAAAATTGATAGGATGGCTATCCATTAATCTTGGAATAAGATACAATTCCATGTTTATTATTTATCTACAAGGGGCAAATTTAAGGGATGCACGTTTTTAAGTGATGCAAAAGTATTGTTGGATATAAATGACGTTTAGGGTTTGGTTGGATTGTCTTATGTGTATGTGTATTTTATATGTATTTGATTTGTTTGATCTATTTATGAGTAACAATATTTTTTTTATTTATATTTATTTTGTAACAAACATTTGTTTTTTTGTGTTTTTGACCTTGGTGAACGACTCTTTTTGTAAAAGTGGATTTGAAACTGCAAAGACATTTCCGTAGTCAAAATGATCAGTGGAGAATGCAAGGCCCCTAAAAGCTGCCTAGAATGGATGTGTATCATAAAGTTGCGGATTGAGCTTAGCTTAGAAGAATTTGGTTGACCTTTTGTAGAAATACATTGAGTTTAAAATTTTAAAATGGGGTTCAGCTCGTACTCATGAATTTCGATTAACTTTATCAGTTTTCTTTTCTTTTTTCTTTTTAAATATAAAAAATAAAAGTATATCTTGCCCACCAATATAGCCTATGGGTAAGCAATAATTTGACTTATACACACAATGTATATGTGTGTATACTTATGTTTAAAAAATCATTGAGCTTTTTACTTGAATTGGAAGGGACATACACTGATTCTTACAAAGTAACTAAAGTAAATGGATGTAACTGGACCGGATACATCTAAAGTTAGATACATATTTTACTAATTTTTTAACACCAATATCTGCAAATATTAGAAAATAAAATGACATGTAAATCACCCATAAATATATATATGTGTGCGTGTAATGCAGGTGTTGACATTTTTTCTATGTTAATGGTTGCGTAAAATATTTGGGTCTATCATTAAGGATTCCGAAAAGCTCCTTTTGTTTTTTTTTTTTTTTTTAATAATTTCAAACAAAAGTAAAAATTCAAATAAATGCTGGAATGAATTATCGGGAAAATAAAGAACAAGCTTATATGGTAATTGAAAAAATTTTATTCCTAAAGCAGAGATGTTATTAGAAAGCTAATACGGTACCGGAAGATCCAAACAAGGTTCTCACAATTGTATATGTGACTAATATATCATGTTTGTAAGTATAATAATAGTTTGACGTATTAACGAAAAATAAAATTAGTTTTTCAAAAACTATTGTATGTACTCTTAAAGGTTTTCTCATAAAACACGAGAAGTAGTTTATTTGAAAAAACCAATCCATTACCATACATGTAAAATTTTTTTATAAATATTCATCTTCTTGTGGACTGCCAATAGATCCATTTTCGTCCTGGTTATCGTAGCTGTTTTTTAGTTCTAGCGATACCCGTTGACTTATTATGCATGGACGGCTTGGATGTAAGTATGTAACGTGTTTGGTTTGTTTCCACCGTACGCTATTGTGTACTGTACCTGTTTTACATCCCTATATTTCCTCATACCAAACGTGCCTCCAACATAACAATTTTCAACTAAAAAATAAAATTCCAATATTCATAATATATCATGTGTTTAGTTAAATAATAGACAAGTATGAATATATTTTAAATAAACAATAAAAATAAAAATAAATGATGTATACGTAAAAAAAACTTTACTACTATTTATGCATTACTAATCATTTCACGTGGAATATCACACTCAATCAAAGCTCGATGAATCTTTTTTCTCGTCAATTCCTCTCTTGCATCTAGTTGTCTGCCAGGCGAGGGCTTCAAGTTCACTCCTATATATTAAATAATAAATAGCTCCCCCCATCCCCCCATTTGCAAGCTTGTCTTCATCAGGTTCAGGTAGTCACGAGCTTCAACATAACAACTGCTTTATTTTATCCATTTCATTTCATACATCAAACCCATCAAAGAAGGGAGGGAGGGAGGGGCCCGGGAGAGAGAGAGGAAGAGAGAAGAAATTATGGGGTTTGGAGTTGTAGGTCGTATGCTCATGTTTGTGTTGTTACTTTCCATGTTGCTGTTTTCTCGTAATTATGCTTCTGCTGTGAAAGCCACCACCTTCATTTCAGGTACTTGCTAAGACATATCTCCTATTTGCTTCCAAATGCATCATTTTACATCAAGTCTGCTTTCCACAAATAGTTTGGATGACACCGTCAGCTTCATACATGCAAAAGTCTTTTTAAAGAAGCATTAGTCAATTTCTTTCCCTCCATTCATCAGGTACACCAAAAGGAATTGAAAACTCTCTCTTCTTTTCACTTCTCTTATACCAAACAAAATAGAAATACATTAGGAAAATTATTTACATACATTGGATTTGTATTATAAGTTCTGTTATAAAATACTAAATACCTACAGGTTAGCATACTATTGTTACATGGCAACTAGCATTAATCAAATTGTTGCATCTTTATGTTCTAATTTAGTCATATTGGAAAATCTATTTTGGCCAGGTTATAAAAGATTCAGCTAACTAGCATTTTTACCGAATATTTATCATTTTCCATATAGATAGAATTTAAATCGACAATGGGGGAGAAGAGACATCATTTGACTATTTGAGGGATTATTATTCGTAATGTCGGCTGTAGAGCCAGCTGGCGTTGTTTTATTAATTTCTTTTGTTGTTGGGTAGAAGATGCTCTAAGATCATGCATATCTTCCAGTCATTTTTGAGAAAGCTATATAATACCAATGGCCCTTCGTTTAAAACCAAAGCAAACAAATATCATCGGTGGTTTCGGATCGTCTAGACATTTTTTTTTTAAATAGATTATTTGTTAAGAAACAAATACAAATGAAGAACGAACATTTTTACTTATAAATAAATCAAATAGATTAAATATATATAAGATGCAAATCAAATACATATATAGATGAAAATGATTTTTTTTTTCTTTTAATTACTAAAAGGTACTTTTAACTTATTATTTTTCAAATTACTCCGATTTGATTTAACAAATCTAGGGTTTGAGAATACATGTGAGCTTTCTTCTTGTTACTAGTACATTAATGGAAAATGAAACAGGAGAGATGTTGTTCTTGTTTTATTATGTTGGACAGTGTGTTGTGTTGACCCATACCCAGTTGTCTCGATCCAATACCTTATATTTTTATATTATACTGAACTTTTTAAGAAGCTCTGCAAGTTCATTAGTCAATGGTTTTTGGTTTAATAACAAATTAAAGCAACTCTCATTGTTCAAACTTTAGGCATTACACTGTAAAAGCCCAGATCATTTATCCAATTAAATATAGCATCTTTTCGCGTCTTGTGCCTTTATCTATTGATACACCATACCATAGTCATTGACCATGGAGAAGGAAAAGCAACCGTTTAAGTCGGTTTAAAAATATTAATATTTTAAGTGATTAAAATTATGAATCAATATTTATGAGTAAATTCATTTAAGGTATCAAAATTTCATGTAGTTATAAAAAAAATTAATATTTTATAAGACGTCTGTATCTTATTTGATTTTATTTTATTTTAGCCAAAGTATCTTATTTGATTTACACTGCCAAATGTTGGTTCCATTTTTTCTTTTAAGTATTAATAACTCATTTTAAACTTATCCTCAAATGTAAATATCTTGCTATGAAATTTACCCGAAAACATTCATTCATCTATTTGCTATAATAGTTGAGAAGATCAATTACATACTGCCAATTGTTTTTTCTTTAATTAATTTTAGTTGTAGTAATTACATTTTTAGTAGAACCTAATTTGTTGATATAAATATGTATAAGTAGTAAAACCAGATATTATTTTTACTAAGGCATCCGTCTTCGTATGATATACCTAATACAGAGAATATGAATGGGTTAAATAGAGAGAGCAGTACAAATTTAATCTCACTCTTTTTCTTTTTAATTTTTCAACAGAAATGTCCTACAATGAGTAATATGCAAAGATAATACATCCCAAAAAAAAAAAAAAAAAAGCTAGGCTTTTATTAATCTTATGTATCGTATTATTGTGTTTAGCAGTTATTTAATCATATCGATTAAGAATTTAGTGATTTCTCAGAGTTAGAGTAAAGTGATATCTTATTGATTTTAGCATAATTTTATATGGAGATGGCATTGGTCGATTTTACTAGCAGATGACGAAGCGTGGAGTGAAGAAGGAAGGTCACTCCAGGTGACGGTGAACGACTATGGTGATCCAACAGCAAACCCTGGCCATGTTCCTCCTTCAACTAGTGGCACAAAGGCCACCAGAAGCAGTGGTCGTGCTCACCGAGGCTGATCTCCAAAGCAGTGTCAACAAAGTCCCTTCCAGTTCCACCATTTCATTCTTTGACATGAATATGCAGTATTAACGTCCCTACTGTCAGTGTCAAGTAATCATTATGTACACTTGGATCAGCTGGTGCTATCTCATTTTCCAGGGACAAAAGAAGTCTACATCCAATCATGTACATATGAAACCGTTTAATCTGATAATATTTTCCTTTCTACATGTGGGTTTCAATCTATACACTAAAGCCAGATCAATTAATTACCTTACCACTTGATTAATATTTTGATCAAATTGACTCCTGAAACAATAATCATCTCAATGATAATCAAACCAAAAATCATTTCGATTCCATTAGAAGTGAAGATTCTAAATATCACCCATCAAATCAATCTAATAGAGATACAACAGCTGAAACACCAGCATTTCAATTCATGGCAAATGATATCTCACGTTAGAGGATATTCAGCACTCCAGTAGAGTGACCAAAGCTTTACAAGCAAAAAGAAATAATAACTGTACTAGGTTTGAACAGCTGGAAAGAGTACCTAGGAACAAGGCACTAAAATTTTACAGGAGGGGCCAATAACATGGGCGGACATATATGAGGAACGATGATTAACAAGCCTTCCATTCCAGCCTTCCTACCTCCTACTCCTTTAGATAAATAAGGATCATGCACCCGATCATATAAAAACAACATTGCAATGAAATCATTGAAAAATGTCAACTTGCCAGCTGTTTTCATTTAGGGCTGGTGCACTCAAGCACAAGCTACGAAAACAAATGGATTTCTCACTCTATCTCACAAAATATTCTTTTACAATATTTTGATTTAAATTAACGTTGCTAGGTGTTTTTATATCATAATATATTTTCCAGAAAACAGATTTCCTACAATAGATGCAGGCAATCATGTTTATGAGACTCAATGGATCTAGTTTTGTGGGTGAATATGTTTTTCACTTCCCGCTAGGGATTCTTCTCTTCTAGTCATTACTATCTATCGATTACACAGCAGCAGCAGCATGGAAATCCAAATTTTCTATGACAAATTACTACTACTAGCATGCAACAAAATTTTTCGCCATTTCATTTTCCATCAGGACCGCATGGAGGAAACTTTCTGTGAGCACTTTTGAGAACACTGCTTCCAATTTTTTCCTCCCACAGGGCATGGGCTTGAGAATGCTGTATGGCTTAGCAATTAAAAAAAAAAAAAAAAAGGAACTTTTTGCAAGAGCCTAAAAAGTTGAACACTAAGATGCTAAAGAGACGGGTAAAATGTTATTCCGAGTACAAGTGAGGCGTGGGAATGGAATGCAGATACCTCAGATCTCCAAGAATTTATGGCATCCAAATTCTCAGAGAAGCCAATTGCAGGATGGACACATTATGCTTATACATGGATAGATTCATCTTACTACTCCTACTAGAAGTAGAACATTGCTCAAGAGCCAAATCATTCTTCAATTGTTCTTCTTATTATTATATTCCATACATCAGGCATCCTAAATCAAACTGCATATTCAAACACATGGATATGGACCTAACTTCATAGTGATAGAACAAGAAAAACTAACGGAATAAGGTGGGCAAGAAATGGAGCAAACAAGGTTATAATTATCTTCCATGTCAAAAAGAGTGGAATTTTAAGGCAAACCCATGCACCATTAATATGTAGAGAAACATGTGCCTGAAGTGTAGCTAAAAGGAAGCATGGCTAAAGAGCTACTGTTTCACCATTCAAATGTGCTTAAATAGCATCCGGCCCCAGGATAAACCTGGTAGCCAAGGCCTAGGACCAAAGGCTATCTGCAACTCTTGAACTTGCCAATTTTCGGCCAACAAGATCTTTCAACTCAATTTCTCCTGGAAACCTTCCTTCCTTCAGTTTTGAGAAAACCTGTCATCCAAGTCCAAGACAAAGGACAGCTGAGATCAATACTTAAGTGCATTCCATGAATCTTATTGCATAACAGACAGAACACATATTATCTTGAGCCAACTCATGAAAGTTTAATTGCTCACCTATCAACATTCTCAAACAACTCAAAGCTATGAAAGACATGGACAATTCCAAAGACTTTTCCCTAATTGGCCAGAATCATTAGCTTAACTAAGGTTTTTCAAAATATGAAAAGGAATAACAAGAAAAAATATGTATGATAGGGAGTATAAGTTTGTTGTCTATAAACACAGAACTGAGGACCAAAGTAAGACACACTAGACATATACAAAAAGTTCACGATGTAGCATTATATCTATTCAAACATTTAAGAGGCAAAAGCATCAACTTACAAGCTCGCCATTGCAGTAAACTTCAAAAGCCCCGGAACTCTGCAGAAATGATTGGAATACATTGCCAAGAAGCCAGGTTGTTGCAATTGTTCCAAACCTATTTGCACGCAGTTGATAAAACCAAGGTGGAGGCACTGCATATCCCATCATGGGAAAAATATGTTCTCCTGCCATTATAATCCCAAACACTCCTACCTGTGCAACTGGAACCAATTTAGACAATATACGTTTTGGCATTGGTGGGGGGTAATTTGCAAGAATAACATCAATTCCAGGAAATTGGCTCTCTAGCATGTTCTTCATTGCTACTGCAGTACCCCTGACAAAAGCAACAGCATCTCTTAACTTAAATTTGCTATCCAATGATTGAAGAGGGTAGTGCACTACAAGATGAGGATTAAGCTGTATGTGCGCATGAGCATAGCAAGTTATTTCTTTCAATGTCAGCTATACGTTTCTTATTCCTTTAAAGGAGACTGGATTTATGTTTAGCTATTCCCACTTGAAGGAGACATCATGCTCATGGAAAGACCAGTGAGAAAACCACTACATGCACACTCATAGGAAGACATGGCCAAGGAAATGTTAGCACAAGGACAGATGGCTTTCAGTCTGTCCATTTCACTTATGACCATAGAACGATGGATACTGTTCCATAATGCCATAAAAATTTCCATCGTTTCTGATACATTAACCAAACCTGGACAATTGTTTCCTATCCATTAATATTCGATGAAAGCAACTGATAAGCACCAATTAACAATCCAGTCACCTAGTGAACACTCCATTGCTTACGCTGACACATTGAATAATGTTACACAAGTCAAATTGGCATAAATTAGACTGAAAGCTTAAAGAGCCCAGCAAACGCAATTCTACAATTCAAAGTTTAGCTAGCACATTTACCCAAAAAAAAAAAAAAAAAAAAAAAAGTTTAACTAGCACATAAATTAAATCTTTGTGCTCAACAAACTTGTCAGACTTAGAGAGTTTTTAACATAAGCTCCAATACTGTCCAAAGCCTAGAGTGACCAAGCAGATATAAATAATATCCCGCTGTCCATGTATCAACAGTGAAATCAAGGCTTAACAAAGGTGAGTCTCTTATATGGAAAATATTTTTCCAAATACTAAGAATGAAAACTACAACGCACAAGGAAAAACACTTTCCATTAGAATAAAATTTTCCTACCGAAACCAGGAATAACGGTTTCCTATATACTTGGACATTGCATAGTAGTAACAGTAACAATCACCATTACTCACTGATGGCTACAAATATATACATTGACCCAAGTTTGTTCCCGCAACGGTGTCCCTGGCAAACTAAATTGACTAAAACCAATACATATTATTTTCACTTCTTATATGTCTTATTGCCATTGACTCATCCACTTCCAACGACTCGCCACTACTACCTCAACAAATTTTTCATTTCTATTCCACAAAGCAGTTAATCGCCATGGGACATCAGTATTCATGCCACTGAGCTATAACGGTCCCAGCAATAACTAATTTCAAGTACTCGATTGCAATGTAACATTTTTCACCAAATGAAACATGTCACGCAACCAATGACAGAGAATGAGAGAAGATTATTACTTGTAAGAGCAAGATGAACAGAAGTCAATGCTAACTGTATTGCCCAATCCAATGCCCGTAAGACCGGCCGGCTTCTACAATCAACAATCCCAAAAAAGAGGGAAAAAAAAGTTAGCAATCAATCAATTAACTCGAAACAAACAAAGGTATAATGATTTCGTAAAGAGATTGAAATTTAAAAGGAGTTAATTTAATTGAATTACCTGTGAAGGGAATTCTAGGGTTTCGGAGGGATTATGGTGGTGATGGTGGTGGTGGTGGTGAGGCGGAGGAGGACGATGAGAGGGTTTAGGTTTAGGGTTTGATGGAGGAGTGAATAGATTGATTACGTCTGTGAATAGAAGGAATAGAGGTAATCCTATTAGAAGAAGCTGTCCTCGATCCATTATTTGTTAATCCAATTTTTTCGAAATCACTCTCGATCAACTTACGAAAGTTATCAGGGTTTGATTTGGAAAGAAGACTTAGAAATTGTGATTGTTTGGGTTGCCGAAGAAGGAAGAAGACCGAACCGAAGGATAGGGAGGCGATTACACCGAAATCTCACACGAAAAATCAGGATAACGGACCTCTTTTTTTTTTTTTTTTTTTTTTTTTTTCAAGATTTGGGATTTCCTCTTGAATTTAAATATTTAATTACCAAAATATCCTATCAAAATATACGTGTTTCTAAGACCAACAATTTTTCCCTGGAGCTCACAGCTTTAATATGTTAGCTTTTTGAAATAGAAAATCAAAGGAAATCAAATGAAAGGAATGAAGGAAAATAAAAATTAAGTTAATGATTTATATTATAAGTAGAATATTTATTTTATATTTGATAAGTGATGAAAGAAATAAAAAGAAAAAAAAATAAAGTTAATGATTGATAAAATTATTCTCGTATTATTTTATAAAATATTAGTTAAAGAAGATAAATAAGAGTATTCACGTCATTTTTATTGTTTTTTCTTGATTGCTCTTGCTTTCATCTCATTTTTTGAGAGAAATGTATACAACCCATTTTTTTTTTATTTTTCTTCAAATCACTTCATTTCCCACTCATTAAACATATCTAAACATACACATTCCATTCTATTTCTTTTTGTTTCTTTCCCTTTTCCATGATTTTGGGCCTTCCAAACACAACATTAGTTTTGCCTTGATGTTATTTTTAAGGTCTATTATAGTGATTAATTTATTATAAATCTTATTTTAGTTATTTTTTTTAAAGTCTAAACTGACTTTGACTCAGGATAATACGATTATATTATAACCCATTAAAAAAAAACAAAATAAAATTAAACTAAATTAAAGTGAGTAGAAAAAAATAAATAAATAAGTTAACCAAAGTCACTGTATAGAATGAAATTTAGTTTATATTCATATATTAAATATGTAGAGAGCAGGAAACTAAAGAAGTTCGGCTTAAATGCAAATGGAGATAAGATACATCAAGACATAAACATAACAAAAATGGTCAAATGAAAAAACAATAAAAAAGAAAAACATCATTTAATTTTGGAGTATTCAATTTTTTGCTTTTGTTATTCAAGTTGATGTAATTGCAATGCTTTGGTGGCAAAAAGGAACTGTCGAATATAGTTGGTTGTCCATTCTAATATGTTTTAATATGTAGATAGTAGGCTATGAAAAATTTAAAATCAAGTTCCTAAGCCAATGAGCCAACATGTTTATTATTGAAGCCAAAAAGAGAAGTGAAAATATATTGAAGACTAAAATATTTTTTTTACTTCCGGCTATTAGTTGTTGCTCTGTTTAAATATCATTCCTAAGAAAAGCTTACTTGCTTTTCCTTCTCAAACATCAAATCAACCTTTTTTTTTATCTAGTTTGTTCTTCTTCTTCCGAGTTCTTCTCTAGAAAATTAAGTACTTTCCTCTTCATCCTCCTTTTTTCACTTTATGTTATGCTTGCTGAAGCCATTCTTTTCCTAGTTTGTTTTTGTTGCCTTATATTATTTGTTTTTACTTCATATAAAGAACTCTATGAAAAATTTAGTTTTTCTATCAAACATCAAATCAACCTGTTTTTTACTAGTTTGTTCATCTTCTTTTGAGTTCTTCGCTGAAAGTTATATAAGGTATTATCCACCCAAACCTGTGGGTGGAAGTTTTCTGGAAATGATGCATAAATGGTCTTAAAATATTTTCTTGTGGCTTAGAATAATTTATTATTTTTGTTTTTGTTCAATGTTTGATGCACTTAGTTTTAGTGCATCAAATTCAATAAATAGTTTTATGAGGAATATATTTGGATAATATTATGTGAAATTTAAACATCCATATTCATAGGGGTTTAATTAGATTCTCCTTTCCTTATATGATTTGTTTTTACTTCATATAATGGATAACACGAAAAACTCATTTTTTTCTATAATGGATCAAGCCGAGTTTCTCTCTTTACAAAATATTGAAAATTTCGCTCTCAAAGTCCATGGAATAAGTACAAGTAATATGATAGCATCGTACTTCTCTTTGTACAAGTTGAGCTAGTAGTTCACACAAAGCATGACTTGTTCATGGTACCGTGGATTTAGTCGTGTTTCATTTGGTGAGAAAACTATATATTGATAGAAAAGCAGGATAAAACCATGGGTTCGAGCGACATTGGTTTACAATCCTCTTGCATGAGTAGTTTACCATAAACCACAATGGTCTACTTGGAATCCTTGGGTATGAGCGACATTCATAAAGTTTTGGTACTTTACCATAAACCACAGTAATCCTTACGTTTTCATTCATAAAGTGGCGACAGTTTACCAACCACAACTATGCTCTTGGCTTTTCATTAGTTTGCCTCTTGTATAGTGCCAACACTTTAGCAAGCACGACGTGAAATTCCTTCCTCATGTTCCATAATTTTTTATCTTAAGCCTCTCTTTATAATCCTCTTGTATGAGCAGTTTATCGTAAACCACTATGGTCTGCTTGAAATCCTCAAGTATGAGCGCTATTCCTAAAGTGTCGGCACTATACCAGGCTGTACCATGTTATTCATTCTTAATTTTCATTTTAGGCCCCTCATTATAATAGTCGTGCATGAGCGATAATGGTACAACATCAGCATTGTACCAAGCAAGACATGTAATTCCTTTCCCATGTTTTGTAATTTTCATCTTAACCAACATGAAAATTATGAAACATTGGGAAGGAATAATATGGTGGTCCTTGGTAAAGTGTCAGCACTGAATAGGAGGCAAAGACCATTTGTGGCGCGTGCTAAAACATATTAGTGTGGGTAACCAGGTATATCTGATAGTTCCTTTTTGAAGCATTGTAATAGGAGTGTTCATGGTTAGGGCAAGGGCAATCATGCTATGACAGATATAGGTTTTAAAGTAGAGACAATAATTCAACTATTGAATACATTGACATTCGAGCGTGACTATTTGCATTGCATATTATTCTTCCATAATTAAGGGGAGCATAATCACAATATTGGTTTTCACGAAGGTGTTACCACCGACATACATGTTATATAGGTGGATGAAACTTTGCAGAACTTCTTGAGCTCATGTTTTCCTCACATTTCCTAAATTTTCAATTTTCCATTTAATCAGAGAGATCCATGATAAGAACCACAAACCTATGGTTTTGTCATGCTTTTCTGTCAATTTATATGTTCCCTGACCGAGTGAAACACGGCTAAATCCATGATACCGTAGACAAGTAGTGCTTTTATTTGAACTACTAGTTCAACTTGTACAAAGAGAAGCACAACGCTATCATATTACTTATACTTATTCCATGGCTCTAGTAGCAAAATTCTGAATATTTTGTACTGAGAGGAACATGACTTGGTCCATAATCTCGTGCAACACTATCATAGAAAATTTGAATTTTTCATGCTATCCTTTATATGAAGTGAAAATAAATAATACAAGGAAAAAAGAATCTAATTAAACATCAATGAATATTGATGTTCAAATTTCAAATAATATTATCCATAGATATTCCTCATAAAACTATTTATTGAATTTGATGCACTAAAACTAAGTGCATCAAACATTGAACAAAAACAAAAATAATAAATTTTCCTAACATGAATAAAATATTTTTTTACCATTTATGCATCATTCCCAAAAGACTTCCACCTACAGGTGTAGGCGGATGACACCTTACCTGACTTTCAGGAGAAAAACTCAGAAGAAGATGAACAAACTAGTAAAAAAAAGGCTAATTTGATGTATGATAGAAAAACTGAATTGTAATAAGACTAACTAATAACCAACGTGTATAATTCAAAGATGGAATCCATATGTGTACCGCTTAGACTGATTAGAAACATCCGGATGGTGAAAGATTTCCACAGCATAGAATCTTTTATTTGTGAAAACTGATTCTCTATCAAGATTATACACATCACACAAAACCTAGATCAAGAAAGCATCCAAGAAACACCTTTATAAGGTCCATTGAGAGTGGCAATTGTTAACATTTCCTAACTTAAATCCGGTATACAACATAGGCTATAAAAAACTGAAAACACTTACTAATATGTTTGCTCCCCTCCTAAATGAATCTTTGAAAATCACCTGGGGGATGGAGACTTTAATTAACAAAATAACAATATTAGTATAGTGGAGCAAGACACACTAAGGATAGACAAACACCAAAATAATAAATCAATAGATAACATGTTAAAGTATCAAGTACATTAAACAATAAAAAGAAACCAAACTATAATTCTACTTCACTATTTTTTCCAGACGCTTGAGCAGTGTTGGAGCCAACATAGTTCCATTTGGGAAGATCTTTCAAGTAAGGCCTTCTGGTTAGAGTCTATGACTCAAAAAAAGAGAAAGAAAGAAAGAAAACACAATATTCAACAAGATGAAAAATGAGACAAATGTCTACCAAGCCAAAAAGAGAAGAAGTTACCATGGCTTTACTTCTAAGGTCCACACTAGGTCCATCACCATTAATCATGCATATTAAAATAGACAAGGAGAGATGAAATATTAATTTACTAGCCAATAAACAGGTAAGAAGAAAGACCGGATATAATGAAATTGGACATAGACTCTTTTATGAAAGATGGTAAAGTATATATAGAGAACATCACCGACCATATGTACTTAGAAACGATTTCCTTATTGAAGTTGTAAGTATGGAGATATTGATACCTGTTTAACAAATCAATAAGATCACACATTGTTTCCAAACAAAAATGGAAAGACATTTTGTTTCTTAACAATCTAAACCAAAAGATACATGCAACGAGTAAATATATCTGGCCAGAAACCTTTAGCTAGACAGAAAAGCACGACAAAACCACAAGTTCATGGTTCTTGTCGTAGATCTATCTAAGTAAATGGAGAATTATAGATTTGGGAAACATGAGGAAAACATGAGCTCATGGAGTTCTGTAAGGCGTCATTTGCCCATACAATAGGTATGTTGGAGGTAACGTCTTCGTAAAAAACCAATTTCATGGTTATACTCCCTTTAATTGCAGAAGAACAATATGCAATGCCAATAGTTGCGTTTGAATGTCAAGTATTTACCATGCACCACAAATGGTCTTTGCCTCTTATACAATGCCGAAACTTTACCAAGCATCACCATGTAATTCCTTCCCTATGTTTTGTAATTTTCATCTTATCCATCCCCTTACAATTCTGGTACAATGTCGGTACTGTCTCAAGTAGGATAATGCTCTTTACCATTCAATAGTAACGTGCCAGCACTTTACCATAAACCATAGTGCTTTTTGCATTTTTATTCGTAAAGTACCATCACTTTACCATAAATCACAATGCTCTTTACAATTTCATTCATAAAGTGCCAGTAATTTACCGAGCACCACCATGTTATTTCTTCCCCATGGTTCTTAACTTTTATCTTAAAGCTCTCTTTACAATCCTCGTGCATGAGCAGTTTGCTGTAAACCACAATGGTCTACATAGAATCCTTGGGTATGGGCCATATTCGTAAAGTGTCAGTAGTTTACCAAGCACCACTATGTTAACCCTTCCCAATGTTTTGAAATTTTCATCTTAAATCTTTCCTTACAATTCTTGTGCATAAGCGACAATACTATAATGCTGGCACTGTATTAAGGTTGCGATTAAGACTAGGACGTGATAATTTGTTTCAGCATAATTTGTAGAGAACAACACACAAACATATATATGCACATTAAAGCTTAAATATATCAAAAACAAGTTTTACTTATTCAATGTAACTTAACTAAATTTTGGAGCATTTGTACGATGCATTTTCTCATTAAAACAAGATTGTAACCAGTCTTGGTTCATCAGATTCTAGCTAATAAGAGTTTGGACTCCTTATTGATCATGAAATGATTAATAGCTCACTTGGCAGCTAGCTTCTAGACTCTGTTTGCTCATTTGATATCGATAGCTATTGTCAAAGATAGTGTACTCATTCCTCTAATATATGAACTCTAGTTGTTGATTCATGATCAATAACTAGAGTTGTATTTAACATATGAACTTTAGCCCTTAGCATTTGGATTTAAGCTACAGCTCAGCAATTAATAGCTACTGATTACTAAGACTTCATGCTCTAACATCCAGACTCTTGATGTAATGTAGCATGAAGCCCACAAAGAGATAGATAAGCTTAAGACAACACTATGTGAAATTCGTATGCATACAACAATTTTTAATTTCACACAATTAAAGCAAAAATTGATGGTTTTATACCAAGATTTATGAAATTGGATGGTAGCAAATTAAGGTTATTAATTTTTTTTAACTTTTTTAGTTGTTTATGGCTTTATCTCATCAAAATTCAATGTAAAGCTTTTGATTCCACAAATGGTTCAAGATGTTATTGCTACAAGGTTGTTCATTGAATTAAACCAAAACGAACCGAAGTGAATTGAATCACATAATGCGGTTTTTTTATATTTTGGTTTGGTTTATGGTTTGGTTCATGAAGAGTTTAAATTTTGATGAGAAAATGCATTATATAAATACCTCAAAATGATATAATAAAGTTATAACTAATAAGCAAATTGCATTTGTGATGTGTTGAGCCTTTATATGCAATATATACGTATTTTTATTTGTGCTTGTTGCGAGTTGCTACAAATATATTTAAAGCTTTGATTTCTTTAGAATTTTTAAATCTCAAAACATAAAAGTTGTAGACTCTCTCTAAACTTTTAATAGCATCTTAAATCACCTCAATCGGAGTCCGGATGACAGAGATATAGCTAAAATACAAAACAGTATTGAGTTGTACCAATAAGTCCGAACCTTTGCACAAAGGTTCAGACCTTTTGATGATTAAAAGATTCAAGTGGCATGGAAGTTTGGACCATTGTGCAAAGATTCGAACGTGTTGGTATAGCTCGATATTATTTTGTATTTTTACTCTATCCCTCTCATCTAAACTCCAATTGAGGTGATTGAAGATACTAAGGAAAACTTAGAGAGAGCTCTATAACTTTCATGTTTTCGTGCTTCAAGAAATTATAAATAAATCAAGACCTAAAATATGTTTTTAGTAACTTGCAACAACAAGTATAAACAAGAACACATATATAGTGCACATGAAGGCTCAACACATCATAAACATAATTTGCTTATTACTTGTAACTTTATTATATCATTTTGACCTATTTATGCAATGTATTTCCTCATCAAAATTTGACTTGAACCCTTTGATTCATTAATCTTTGCCTTTTTGTGAGGATAATCATCAATATAACATTCCCTCTTAGTTAAGCCTTCAATTTTAATATATATATTTGAAAATAAATTAAAATTACAATGCTTAACTTGAGAGAATAGAAGTTACACTTAATAAACAAACCAACAACATTTAAAACTTTCATACATGTTAATTTGTGTGAGCTTTAGTTAAGACTAGCATCATAAAATTTTCAAAAGTATATAAATTTTCCTAAACACATTTTCATGTATTTTCACTCATTCTTACAAGTTTAATTAACTCCACTAAGCATGAAAAGACATTATGTATGCACAAAAATCATGAAAATCGAATTCATGTATATTAAACTCAATTTTTTTGCACAAATTTCCTCAAAACATTCATCAAAACACCATAACATTAAAACTTGCATATCTAAGCATGTCAACACATATCATATAACAGTTAAGAGCATAAAACATCAAAACTTAAAGCAAGTTAAAATTATACCTCATTGATGCCCTTGAAACCCCTTGGGATACCTATAAAGACTAAATTTATTTCTTTGATACCCATTTTACTTGGGTCCCTTGGGTGTAGGTAAAGTAAGAATTTCTCTTTTAGGTATTCACACAAAATTATTTTTGTAACCTAAATTCATCGCTTTCCTTCTTATACAATTATGTGCCATATGACTAGGTTTTCCACAGTAGTTGTCAATTTTATGAGTTGCTCTCACAAACCAAGTTTTATGAGGCTTGCAGTTATTGTTTCCATCAATCAATTCTATATTTGTTAAAATCATGTATTTGCTTTTCGATGAGAGTGTTCAAATTCTTTTCTCCGCCGATGAATTTGGCTATGATTGCATTTGCTTCATACAAACTAACTTGCAACTTATCATTTCCAATTATAAGTCCATCTAGCCTTTTCATGGAATCACTATTACAAGTATCAATTTTCTTAACACCTTTTAAGGTTTTATTCTCGATTTCAAGAAAATCTATCTTAATTTTTTAACTTTTCATTAGATTTGATTAAGTCGTCATTCTTACCTTTTAACTTACTATTTTCCAATTTTAGAAGTTCAATTTCTTTATGCAATTTCTTATTTTAAACTTGAAGCTCATTGTGTTCATTCCTAAATATATCCAACTCATCTCCTACTTTTTTTATTAATGATTTAAGCATGCTATTCTTTTCTTCATTTTTATTAATTCATTACATGCTTTATGCTCTCCTTAAAAGGTACTTTCACCACTTGAAATAAGTGATAGTCTTCCTCTTCTTTGTGCTTTCCTTAAAAAATTTTGATCATCTCATAGGTCTTGAGAGTGCTAAGAAGTTGCTCCTTATAGAGTTGGCTCAAGTTGTGTGCCTCCTCTACAGTGGTTCTCTTTACTTCCCATTCTCCTAGTAAGAATCTAAGGATTTTATAGTTAACCTCAACATTAGTACAACTCTTGTTTTGCATAGACAATTGATGCAAGATACGAATAAATATATCATGCATTTCATCTATTGTCTCATTAGTCTTCATTTTGAAAATTTCAAATTCTTCACAAAAAAAAAAAAAAACTAATTTTAGTATCTTTTACTCTTCTAGATCCTCCATGAGTATTCTCGATAATTTTCCAAATTTTGCAGATTTACAAGTGCAAATTCTACTAAAATAACTTTCATTTAAATCACAATACAATATATTTATAGCAATTTTATTTAGTTGCACCTTTTCTCTTTCGCCTTTATATAATTACTTTCATCTTCACCTTCTATTTTTATTGGACCATTTTCAACAACATTCCATAAAGACATATTTTGTGCCTTAATAAGAATTCTCATTGTACACTTCCAATATGCATAATTGGTGCTAGTTAGGATAGGTGGCCTATTGATTGTTTGTCTCTCAATGAAACCTAATGTGTTACTAGTCATTTTACAAACTTTAGATGCAGTTACATACTTTAAACTAGAGTCTTAGCTTTGATACCAGTTGTAGAAACTAAGTAATACCTAAGGAATGTAGATTATGTACTAATTATTAAAACATTTCACTTTTATACTTGGAACAAAGAAACACAATTAAATATTAGCCCTTTCATGTCGATACCACGAGCAATGTTCCTTCGATGCCAGTTAGTTCCTGTGGAACCTAATGGAACAAGGTGCTCTTGGAAGAACTAGGAGAATATTATCTAGAAAAATCAAGCGCGTCACCAGAGAACCAAGATGCTAATACGTAGTAGGGTCACCACTTCTTTAAAAATGCAGAATATGCATATGATGCAATACATACCCATTTTCATTTATGGTATCAATAGTTTTTAGTCAAGTTTAAGGTGATCGTACAATTCACAGACAAACATCAGCATACTTAATACAATAATTATCATATAATAGAATTATCCCTTATATTATGATAATTTGGTATTTAAGCATACACCAAACATCATGCATTATACCCAATTCCACATGCATATAAGTTGAATATAATATTTCAAATGCAGCTATACTACAAGCACAAACAATATGATAAAGTCAAAGTTATTCACCTGTGGTCCTTGCTAAATTATCGTAATAGGCTATTGGAAGTCCAAGAACTGTTCTATTTTTCCTACAAAATGAGATAATAGATATTTATTATTACAATATTATTCATAATGCTTTCGGTTATACTTTGTGTATCCTAAATTTAAGTTTCACTCTTTTTAATTCACTTTATTTTCCTACGTAGGAGTTTCGAATTTTATGAGGGTTAGTCTTCTTCGACAATGTCAAAAAGTTCGTGTAAACACATTTTCTACAAGAGAAGTCTTCCTAAAATTCATAGGTAATAACTTTAATTGTATAATTCTAAACTAGGTCTACTATTTTCATTTTAACTTCATTTTAGTGTATGAATAGGCGTTTAGAAAGTTTATTTTAAGTGTTGCATGATAATTGACTTAATTATTTGCAAATTTTATTTATTCTATGAATACCAATAATTGCCATAGAATATTTTAAGTCATGCTTTGTTTAATAATTTTATTATTAAGCTTTTATTATTTATGCAGTCCTTTTAGTATGTTTATCTTAAGATAGTTGGTATTTAGTACATATTGTTTATTTTCATTTTGTTTGTCTTAATTTTAAGTAATATCTATATTTTTATTTAGGGTGTTTTCTTTATCTTATATTTATTTAAGTTTCTCTTTCGTTAGTGTCTATATTGGTAGTGAATTTTTATTTATTATTTCTTTATTGTCAACCTTATTTTTTTGAAATTTCTATTATTTATTTAGTTACTTTTAATATCTAGTTACTTAACTATTTTTCTAACATATTCGTAATTTCCTAAAGCTTACATATATATCAAATACCTACTTGAACTTAAATGTTTATTTCATCGAATAATTATAGAGTTTGTGCCATAATTATTATTTTTATATTGTTTGTTAGTTTGGTCACTTTATGGTAACTAATATTCATTTTCTAACATTTAGTTTCATCGTGTTTCTCTTGATCTCAATTCATGTTATTATTTGTTATTTTTAGGAATCACATTATTTATAATTTTTACTTATTCTAATTTTTCATTCTTATACATTTACCTGTATGAAATAATTATCGAACAATTATCATAATCTAACTATTTTGCTTAATTTAACAAAAGTGTCTCTTAGTTATAAATGGTTTTGAAAATATAGCACTTAACACATATTTAAGCTTATTAATCTTAAACTTATTTATATTTATTTATTTATTTATGAAATTTTATCTTTTGTTATTATTTATTATATAATTTGTTACATATAAACATATTTCGTTCCAGGAGAAATTTTACACGTACGCTGGCACCAACGCCGTTGACTTTGAACTCTAGATTGCCAACGTTTATGTAAAATTTACATATTTTGTTATAGGAAACGCTGGCTCCAAAGTTCGCCATCTTATCCACATATGCTGCCGGTGTAGAATTATACACCGCCGACGTTCATATAGTTTTACGTGTTTCAAAAAATTATGTAGCTTTTGTTCCAGACTACACTAATTTGAACACTGTTGGCCTATCTTACATATGCTACCGGCTTTGTCATGTGCACTGCCGGCGTAGGACCAGTATGGGCACTATTCATCGTCTTCTTCTTTTTTCCTAGTTCAAATTCTATTTTTCTTATATTTTATATGTATTGTGCTTAGTGTTTTAACTATTTCAAGTGTTTCTTCATGATCCCTAGCTATTGTTTATGACATATTGTCACATGTAACATTTTATAATCATCAAAACTAATGATTTCCTATCTTCTACATATTGTGATGTATAGATAAGGTTTAGGATTACATATTGCCTTGTTTAGGCTGATGAGGTAATGTTGTACTCCTCCCTAAAGCTTGACATGATCCTAAGTTGATAGGAACATGGTTTAAACTAGGGTTTAATATATAAACTAACTTAAAAATGAATTAAACTTACCTTACTTTGTTGATTTCCCAAGCTTGTATTGTTTTTATGGTTGAACTATTTTAATGGTTATGTTTGTGTGTTTTGGTTGTTGTTTTTAGGTGGTTTTCTTGAGCTGCTACTAAGTATAGGTTTAATTGTTTGGTTGTTTTGTCATTGAGGAGTGATACATATAGAAGATAGGGAGGTAGCAGCTCTACTAATTTTTCAGCCAATGAGGAGCAAATTGTATCCATCGAATCCTCCACTTGCATGCATGATTTTAAGTGCATTAATTGTGAGGATTAGTTGAAGAGTTTTGATTGGTTTTCATCAAATCTTCTTTGGCTTTATTTGCTCTTGTAGACTCCTTCAATGCAAATTTCGGCTGTACCAATTTGAGCAAATCTCAGTCGTGTATTGCATGCAAATTGGCACTAAAATTGTGTAACTTTTAATATATTATTATTTAGTAAATTATTTATCTTAATTTTATGATAGTTTATTAGGCTAAACGGGTACAAATATATCAATTATTTAGGAGTTTTGTCTCTACATATTTACTTAAAGTTTCTATAGATTTTCTCGATTATCTTTAAGTTTAAAGTTTACACGATTGAGATTTTCTAGATCTGGTAAGCTAAGTTAAGATTTTAGCACTTACAGCTTAGAATTCTTAACTATAACAATGGTGTAATTCAAATATTTTTCTGAAGTCTAGATTATTAGTTATAGAGCTGTTTTTGTTTTCATCGTGTATTTATAATTATAGCGATTCATCTTTTAGTTATTATTTTATACCTAATACGTTTTATAAAGGGATTATCTTTTATAGTTTTTGAAATGTAGAGTTATTTTTAATTATATCTTGAGTTATTTGCTCAAGATACGAAATCTTATCTTTGATATCTATTAAGGTTAATGGATTTTTTTATTCAGGTTTTTAAATTATAACTGAGTTTATTACTACTCATAGGTTTATTCTAGAGTTTTTATTTGGTCATATGTTTAATATTTATTTTATATTTGTTACTCTATTTATTTCACTAGCTATAAAGATTATTGGGTTACAGTGGTTAAATCAAGATTTTAATCTCTATGGACTCAAAATTTATAACTAAATTATTGGTATAATTTAAATATTTAACAAATGTTTAGATTCTTTAGTATTGATCAGTTTTTGATCTTTTTGCATATTTCATAATTCTAATGATTTATCTTAAATTATCTTTTTATAACCAATAGATTCTAAAAATTTAATCGTCTTTTATGGTATTTGAAATTTAAGGTCAATTATGATTATTTGTTGAATTATTGATTCTTTTCATAGAGTATTATATTTTATTGTATAGGAATTATTTATCATAATTATTAATAATAGTAAATTTTCTAATGCTATTTTATAGTCTTAAAATATTATAGGTAATTTGAAATTCAGTGTATCATTATTAAAATCTTATTTTTCTAAGTATTAAACTTAAGGAAACTGATTTTGAATTTTACAATAACAATAGATTTATCATCAATTATTATTTGTTTAAAGTTATGGAAGTTATAATTTGCATTTTGCAAAATTTATTGATAAGGATTCTAATTTTTCTAACTATAATCAAATTTGCTCATGTTTAATATTAATAATTTTAAATCACAAAAAATTTGGAGTAATTTCTATGACTTTTTATTATAGTTATTCATGATTCATATTATATTTTTAATAATTATTATAATCGGGTTATGTAAAAATTAGGAGAATTACAACTACCCCAGAAGGCTAGCTTGTGGCATAAAAAAATCTAAAAGCTCAATTACCGAATTAACATTCTACAATAACCAAACCCTATTTTTTATTTTGCTAAATGAAATACATATTCCAGTTTCTTTTCATTTAAAAAAAAAATTATGAAACAACGTTACTGCTTGTATACACAAATTCCAATTTCATGGATGGAGATGAAGACATCGAGATGTTCTTTTGTAATCTAATTAGTTTTATTAAGAGATAAGTGTTCAACTTTAAACCTTAAAGTCAAATTTTTTTCTTAATACGTAGTGCTTATCATAGGATTAGGAATTACTCTATGATATTTAATTGTATATTTATACTATGACAAGATCAGCTGTTGAATTTTAATGCAATATTTGTAATGACTCATTATCTTATTTATTAATTTATTTATATCTTTTCTTTCAAATAAGAGAGAAACATATATTCTTTTTCATTTCATTTTTTTCATTATATGTTTTCTAGCCCTATTAACTAAGTATTTCTCATTTATTTCTTTGTTCTACATTAGACACACTGTGAGGAGTGTCAGTTGGACATATGTAAGATTAAGAATATTCATATGTGTTGAATTTTAAAAAATGTAAAGAAAATGAAATTATACATTTCATTTGAAAAGATAGGGAAAAAATAAATAAGCTATCGTTTAACAATATATGTGGATTTATGGTTACTCCGCCCCACGCGGGGGTTGGGGTGGGTAGGGGTGGTTTGTTTCCGTATAATTTCAAAACTTTTCAAGAGGTGTCTGTTTAATTTTCCCTATAATAAAATTAGAAAGAAATAATAATTCATTTATTTTATAACTATGAGTTTTCCGGATCAAAAGTTGCTTTTTTTGTCAGAAATAGTAATTCCTTCAATAAAGGAAATGAATATAGATTTCTTATCCATTTCACATTATACAAAATAGACATTTCTTATGATAAATTTTTTTGTGAATCATATGAAAAAATAATTGTTTCATACTCATAAAGCATAATACCAATTCCACTTCAATAAACAAATACAAACATGACTGTATCTCATAATTTGTTGACATCTCCAGTGGACCAACCTCACCTTATTCGTTTCTTGTAGTCCATTCTTGACCCACAATTGTAGTTTAAAAAAACTAAAATGTTAGAAACATTCAAAATAGAATTAAAATAATCAAGAGATTAGCTGCTGATAAACACCTATTATGGCCTCAAATCAAGGGATTGTTATTGTTTTTAGACAATGTATATGGCAACTGCTCCTCATCTGAAAAACAAAAAACCAGAAATGGGTAAATGTTCCCATCGTTGCATTGAGAATTATTTATGATTTGAAATTTACAAGTGATATGGCATAGTTTGTGCCTGTAAGTGTGTGATTATTACCCTGGTTTCATAGCTCATTCAGTTGCGCAACATATTTTATTATGCTTCAAGTTTAAAATATGTTTGGTAAAACAGGTAATGAAGAGGATAATTTGATTATAGAGAATATTAGTACACGGGGAAGGCACACGTTTGGAGCATAAGACATAACTTATATTTAAATGTAAGTGTCCGTAAATATATTAAAATTGAGAAACACTTCACCTTTTCTACCAATTTCCAAAAATGCACATTATACACCAAGAGTGCCTCAAGTCTGATTCAATATAACTATGACATGCAGCACTATGATACAACCCAAACAAGAAGGAACAGAAAGCAACCAAGGTGGCTTAAGGATTATAACTAAACTTTGTATAATCAGTTCATGTAATCAATCATGTAACAGAATCTTTTGTAACAGATTTACTTGTACACATACATGCAACAGCAACACGGAAATAACAATGCCAAAATAGACAGTTGGCATAACAGAATGTATAAATACATAAACATAATGAAAGGGATGGCACGAGTTTTACTTCCCAAAGTTAGACAGAGGTCTATAGGAGTTCTTGGTGACTCGAACAACCAAGGGAACCTTTCCTTTACTTCCAGTACCTGCAGATCACGAAGCAATTAGGGTTAGAGCATCAACACGAAGAGAGAAAGAGAGAGTCACGAGAGAGAGAGAAAGAAAGTGGAGCGGCTAGGGTTAGAGAGATACAGATTTCACCTAACCTCATAAAGAATACAGTAATAGAGTACTAGGGTCTTATCATCTTGGTGCTCTCCGTATTCGATCTTCATCCTCCACTGTTATGGCTCCAGAGCTTCGTAGTTCTAATAATCAAGACACAGAATTTGTTAAACAATCTTTATTAGCAATTCAAGAAAGTCTAGGATTGCCTACATCACGGATTGAGAAATTGGAAGTCGGTCACAATGCTGATGCAAATTCTTCGGGGAATCAGAATCAGAATGATTCATCATCTTCCAAATGTGGCTCAGCGCTGTCGGATTCCTTACTCAAAGGAATCAAATTGGAAATTCCCAAGTTTACTGGCTTGGATGTTTTAGGGTGGCTATTTCAGGTTGAACAATTTTTTGAGTTCCATGAAGTTCAAGAGGAACAACGCATTACTATTTGTTCGTTTGCCCTAGAGGGGGATGCTCGTGAATGGTTTAAATGGATGTTCAGAAACAAACAGTTAAGTTCATGGAAGAAATTCACAGAGGCTTTGACTTACAGATTTGGTCCATCTCCCTATGAGGATGTCCATGGATTATTATCCAAATTGATGCAAACTACAACTGTAGCATTGTATCAATCGCAATTCGAAACCCTAGTCAACAGAACCGAGGGTTTATCAGATGCTTTTATTCTCAGCTGTTTCATTTCAGGATTGAAGCCTACTATTAAGAGGGAATTACAATTAGCTCATCCAAAAGATATGATTGAGGCCATTTGGTTAGCTCGCATGCATGAGGACAAACTGAATGATCAATTCAAACAGTATAAGCCATACCATTTTTCCCATCCACATTCTCCTTTACTCCTGGTACTCTTCAATTTTCTAAACCTTTTAATTCTACTGTTTCACCATCTAAACCATCACATTCAATTCCTATAAAAAAATTAACATCTGAAGAGATGCAAGCTCGTCGTGAAAAAGGTTTATGCTTTAATTGTGATGAGAAATTTCATAGGAATCACAAATGTAAAGCAAAGTTTCTCATATTAATGTCTTCTGATACTATTCCTGATGATAATGATTTTGTTGATACATCTGATATTGAGTATGCAATGCATGAAGATGATTCTTGTGCAATTAGTTATCATGCTCTCAATGGATTTCATGTTCCTCGGACTTTACGTTTTTCTGGACAGATTAATTAGAAACTTTTGATGGTATTGGTTGATTCGGGTAGTACTCACAATTTTATTCAGACTAAGGTGGCCAGTCAAATAGGGTTACCCATTCAACCAACTACTAGCTTTCCAGTAGTTATTGGCAATGGCCACAAGCTTTATTGTGATAGTGTTTGCAAGGATGTTATGTTGCATATTCAAGGATTGGAGTTTCTGGTCAATTTATATGTACTACCTATACAGGGTTCAGAGGTGGTTTTGGGGGTCGATTGGTTAGAGACCCTGGGTCCTGTCACCATTGAATATAGTACTCTTACAATGCAATTTTTGCATCAGGGACATTCAGTGGTGTTACATGGATCACAATCTAGATTTGGTGGCCAGATTTCTTTCAATCAACTCCGACGGATGATTAAACATGATTCAGTGGCTTCATGTTTTTCTTTAGAGGCTCAGAGGGATAGTACATCACATGAATTCGCCAACAACACACTTGTCGAGCAAGTACTGGGCAAATATAGTCACATATTCGAGCCACCCTCATCATTGCCTCCATTACGCACTGTGCAACATCACATACATTTAAAGGAAGGAATTTCTGCTATTAATGTGAAACCATACAGATATCCTCATTTTCAAAAGGCAGAAATTGAGAAACAGGTCCAAGAGATGTTGGAGCAAGGTATTCAGAACAGTACATCACCTTTTTCTTCTCCAGTTCTGTTGGTAAAGAAAAAGGATGGGAGTTGGAGGTTCTGTGTTGATTACAGAGCTTTGAATGAAGCTACTGTTAAGGATGAATTTCCCATTCCAACAATTGATGAACTCTTAGATGAGTTAAAGGGAGCTACAATATTTTCTAAATTGGATTTAAGGGCAGGTTATCATCAGATTAGAATGTATCCTTCTGATGTTGAAAAGACAGCATTTCGAACTCATTAGGGCCACTATGAATTTCAAGCCTCACTTGAGAAAATTTGTTATTATCTTCTTTGATGACATTCTTATCTATAGTGAGACACTTGAATTACATCTTACACATTTGGATAAGGTATTATCCATTCTTGCTGAACATACCATGTTTTTAAAAAAATCCAAATGTGTTTTTGGCAAGGACTCTATCGAGTACTTGGGCCATGTGGTTCATGCAGATGGGGTGTCTCCTGATCCAGGCAAATTGGTGGCTATTGAGAATTGGCCAGAGCCCACATCTCTAAAGCAACTCAGAGCTTCTTGGGTTTGGTCGGGTATTATAGAAGATTTATTAAGTCTTTTGCTTCAATTGCCAGTCCTTTGACTGATTTATTGAAGAAGGATGGTTTTCAATGGGATGACAATGCTCTACAGGCTTTTCTTGCACTCAAGCAAGCCTTAAAACAGGCTCCTATCTTGGTCTTGCCTGATTTTCACAAACATTTTGTTATTGAATCAGATGCATCAGGCACGGGTATTGGTGCTGTGTTATTGCAAGAAAATAGACCGATTGCTTTCTTTAGTAAAAAATTACCTACTCATTTAGTCAAAGCATCAGCTTATGCACGTGAATTGTATGCCGTTGTAGAGGCAGTCAGAAAGTGGAGACAATATTTGCTGGGATCACATTTTACTATCAAAACAGATCACAGAAGTCTAAAGGAATTACTTACTCAAGTAATTCAGACTCCTGAGCAACATAAGTATCTAACCAAGTTACTTGGTTATGATTATTCCGTTGAGTACAAGGCTGGGAAGGATAATGTGGTGGCAGATGCTCTGTCAAGACAACATGAGTTTAGTTATCTTGCTTTCTCATTGCCACATTTTTCATTTGTTGACAAATTGAAACAGGAATACAAGACTTTACCAGCATTTGTCAAAATTATTACTGACTTGAATGCTGGTCATCCTCTAAAATGGAATCTTCGATGGTTCAATGATTTACTTTTCAAGGAACATCAATTATTTCTTGTTCCTACATCTTCCCTCATTTCACTCATTTTAGAGGAATTTCACAGTATTCCTACAGCAGGACATTTTGGCGTCAAGAAGACATATCAGAGAATATTGGCTCAATTTTTTTGGCCTGGGGTTAAGCATGATGTGGAATTATTTGTTCGAGGCTGCTTAACTTGTCAACAAACCAAGTATAGTACTCAAAGTCCAGCTGGTTTGTTACAACCATTACCTTTACCCGATTGATTTGGGAGGACTTATCAATGGATTTTGTTATTGGTCTTCCTCAATCTCAGGGTTATACGGTCATACTAGTCATAGTGGACAGACTCTCAAATACTGTCATGTTAGTCCACTTGATTCTCATTTTACTGCAACAAAAGTGGCTCAATTGTTTTTACAGTTGGTCGTCAAATTACATGGTTTTCCCAGGAGCATTGTCAGTGACAGAGACTGTATTTTGATGAGTAAATTTTGGCAAGAATTATTCCGATTAAGTGGCACTAAAATTTTCATGAGTAGTGCCTAACACCCTCAATCTGATGGACAGACTGAAGCTTTGAATAGGGTACTGCAGTAGTACCTTAGGAGTTATGCTATGGATAGACCACAGGATTGGGTTTCTTATTTGGCTTGGGCAGAATTTGCCTATAATGTTTCCTATCATGAAGGTGCAGGAACTACACCATTTGAGGCTGTATATGGCAGAAGTCCACCTACTATTCCTATGTATTTGAGAGGCAGTTCCAAGCTCGAAGCTATTGATTATGAGCTTAAAAATAGAGATGAGATTTTGTCTCTTCTTAAAACTCATCTCTTATCAGCTCAACAGAGGATGAAGGCTCAGGCTGATAAACATCGCACTGATGTCAGTTTTGTGGAAGGTGACATGGTTTTTGTTAAGCTTCAACCATACAGACAGGCCTCATTAGCAGGGGATTATCACAAATTATCAAAAAGTTTTATGGCCCATATAGGATTTCTAAGCGTATTGGACAAGTTGCATATGCTTTGCAACTGCCTGAAGGCTCTCGAATCCATAATATTTTTCATGTTTCATGTCTTAAGCCAGCCTATGGCTCAGTACTGCCAAGTCTGGAGTTGCCCCCTAGGGTTTTTCACAATAACCCTATTTTAGAGCCTCTCCAAATTTTGGATTCCAGAGTTCTTTTGCGACATGGTCAACAGATTATAGTTCAGTGGTTGGGTCTTCCTCAAGAAGACACAAGTTGGGAGGATTTTCATTTGTTTAAACAAATTTATCCCAATTTTCACCTTGAGGACAAGGTGTTATTTCAACACGGGGAGACAACTGATACGACCCAAACAAGAAGGAACAGAAAGCAACCAAGGTGGCTCAAGGATTATAACTAAACTTTGTATAATCAGTTCATGTAATCAATCATGTAACAGAATCTTTTGTAACAGATTTACTTGTACACATACATGCAACAACAACACGGAAATAACAATGCCAAAATAGACAGTTGGCATAACAGAATGTATAAATACATAAACATAATGAAAGGGATGGCACGAGTTTTACTTCCCAAAGTTAGACAGAGGTCTATAGGAGTTCTTGGTGACTCGAACAACCAAGGGAACCTTTCCTTTACTTCCAGTACTTGCAGATCACAAAGCAATTAGGGTTAGAGCATCAACACGAAGAGAGGAAGAGAGAGTCACGAGAGAGAGAGAAAGAAAGTGGAGCGGCTAGGGTTAGAGAAGATACAGATTTCACCTAACCTCATAAAGAATATAGTAATAGAGTACTAGGGTCTTATCACACTATCTTACCATTCGACCGATCTTCATATTTCATTTGATTATCCCTAACAAAACTAATTAGATTAATGGGACATCTGGTTTGCCGATCATTGATCTCTGCTCTTGCCAACTCGCTTAGCCCATGATGTAACACCGCTTATGCTCGTGGGCAATGGCTTGGTGGCTTACTAGCCACTACTTAGGTGACTTCCATAACTTGCGACTTTTCCTATGATTATTTGATAATCCTTTTGAGTAATTGTCAATCACTCACATGTTATAAATACTCCTAAAAAATGTCTTCTAGAGGACGATAATATTCTAGCTTGCCTTTTGTCATTTTACATACTAAATACTGATATTACTTTATTAATTTAATTATCAAGATGGTTACACCAAATAAAATTTATAAATACCAATTAACTCATTGTTGTGTCGCAAGCTCGACAAATTTAGGGCCCAAATCTAAGATACCCTACTAGCAAACTAAGGCATTGACACCGTAGACTATAATTATCGATAATCTTGTAATCTAATGATATTATTACCAGTTTCTCAAGTGAAATGAATAAGACTTGAATGTCTTCCTTGTAATAATGGGAGAAAGAAGCATCTAATTGATATAGTAAGGTATTTTTTTTTCTTTCCATTCTTTGTTAATGTTTTGAAAGTATTATTAAGGAGAAGTATTGAAACATGAGAAATTATCAATTATAGGCAAGTACGGATTTAAATGCTTATAAATGCACCTTGCTTAGATCTATTTTTATATATTATTATTATTATTATTTTTTTATATCTTGGTCGAAAACGAAACGAGAACAACAGACAAGGATGGAGGATCTCATTATTACATAATAATTGAAGCAAAAACTAAATCAACACCAAGAAAAAAAGTTCATATTTTGATTGCTGCAACTTTCAGTTGAACCGTAAATGTAGTCTTGTTCAAGTAAATCTTCCGAAACTATTTTTTTAAGGGTTATCTTTTACTTGTAATTATTGTTGTCATTATTATATATATATATATATATATTTTGCCGTATAATTACTAAAAGGAAATATGCTTCGTCATAGTTGATTTTTGTGGCCATTGGAGATATATAGATGATTCGCATATTTTACACATTTTTCTTAGTGTTTATGAAAACAAAATGCATGCAACATATAACACATAACAATGTGTGTAAAGTTTTGGATCTTTTTTTTTTTTTTTGGCTAACATGAAAATTGAAATACTAATAAGAGATATAAACAAAAATTTATTAGAGATGGACTGAATGATATATAGTTTCCTCCATCTAGAAGGTAACATATAAGATAGTGATGTTATATTATATGGGAGTTTCATCTTTATATATGAGTCGATATTTTTAATAGAGTAATTACATGTATATACCAACAAATCTTTTAAAAGTGTATCCACCCCTTGTTTAAAAAATTAATATCCGCCTCTCGAAATAGTGGAATTTATAACTTTTTAAAGGAGATTTAGGTATGAACTTTTCAATAAATATAACTGGTTGAATTCTAAATTTTTTTTCAATAAATATTAATTTTTAAAAATTAATATCCGCCTACCGACCGTCCTAAGATTTAGTGCACTCTAGTTCAGGTGCTTTGTTTTAATATATCAGCTTTCAATTGGGACTTGAAAATACATCACCCATGGCCATGGTTGCCCAGTTAGTTAGGGCAATTTATTGCGTTTTCAATTAGATGGGAAATCACATAATAAGTATGATATATTACATTAAAATTTAAAATGGATTGAATGTTATGAGTTGTTAAAAGAGATAATAATATGGGAATAAATTCATTTTAAGGTACAAACAATTTGAGCAGTTAAAAGAGATATTAAGATTTATCAAAATGAGTTAAATAAAGTATCAATAATTGACCATTAGTGAAAATAAAAAAAAATTTAATTGAAATCAAATCAAAATGTTGATACATCATTTGATACATTTTGTGAAATATTTATATATATTTTTTTCTCTACTCAAAACGTTGAACTTATGGATAACTTACTATATAATTTATGAAAAATAAATAGGATGGAAGTGTAAATGGTCTGCTTCAGTTCAATTTACAGTTTAAATGAAATCATATCATAAAATGAGATTTCATTTTATTGCTAATTCATGGCTCAATAGAGGAATTTTTTTCATTTTATAGAAGTTCGATTGGTACAATATTTCATGTTTAAACGTGAAACTCTGATAAGCCAACATAATATAAATACGAATAATGAAAATCAAACAAATATGACAATAAGTTGAAAAATGGGAAAAAAAAGTAAAAATAGATTAAAACCTAAGTAGGAGAACCTTTGAAATTTTTATGACACAATCTCTAGTGCAGGACTGCAGGGACTATTATCTAACTATTACAATAATCATAAGAGTTAAAAGCAGGGAGATAATTTTACAGTTCAATCCTGATTTTATATATTAAACCTTCCAGTAACTCAGGATATGAGGCTGATTTAAGCAGAATTATAAGGCTTTTGGAAAAGCAGTAGAAGAAAAGCAACTCTGGAATAAAAAGAGTAAAAAGAGATGGATTAAATGGTAAAGAATGTCGGCCAAAAAATAAAGGTAAAATATGGAAGTACCATAATCAAGCTGCATTGCATAATGAGCAGGAAAAATCCCACGTAACTGCCAGAAGAGTGTTTGTTTTGCATTTTAAGGATCTGTTTGTCTTGCTTTTTCTCATAGATACATATAAATTTTTCAAATTTTTTTAATAAATTATTTATTAAAAAATAAATATAAAATAAAAAATAATTGATAATTTTTATTAAAAAATCAAATATAAATAAAGTGTAGATACAAATTGAACATATTTACACTTATTTTTTTCATATAGATACAGATATGGATGAAAAACAAATCATCCAAACAGATTCTAAATAGTATTATAATCTTACTTTTATCATTTTTAAATATATTTTTATTAAAAAATAAATATATTTATTTATAAATAATTTAAATAAAATAAATATAAAATATATAATTTAAATAAAATATAGATAAAATAAAAATAAAAATAAGATAATTCAGACATAGTTTTGCCTGCTTAATGCTATGGGTTTTTTTTGGGCCAATAAGGCTATGGTTTGAACTCAGCAAAGCAACTAAACAACAAACTTGCACACACACCCAAAAGAGAAAAAGAAGTCATATTCTTCGGCTGCAAAAGAAATCCCTTCCTCGGTCCACAACAAGCAGACTTCTGACACACTAATCTCATACATCCTCTTCCTTGTCTCCCCTAAACACATCGACATATCAAATCAATTCTTTACTTTTTTAAAAATTTTCACCAAGCCCTTGTCTTATAATCTTGCAAAACTTTACGTCACATTTGTGTATTTATCTACGAAAGTTTAAAACATCCCATATCCTTCCTTTTTCTTTTTTTTTTTTAGTAGGGGTGCCTAAGAAATCGAGCGCTCCTGTGATTAATTTAAATTATTTGTTAATTGTTATTAGGACCTCGCTTAGTCTAATGATATAAATACCGAATTCTTAACAGGATGGATGTGATCCAATTCTTGGCTTCCTAATAATTGTAACACTAGTATGAGAAAAGAATTTAGACTATTTATTACTGGAAAAATGCTATATAAATTTTGATGAAAAAGTCTATTAGTTGTCTAAACTTTAAATGATCTAATTTTATATACAATTCAACCTTTTTTGTTCTTTAATATTATTTTACTCAATCGCTATCTGACATACATTCATTATTTTAAGATACAACAAAAGAGTAGGATGGTGTTTATGAACACAAAAAAATTATTTAAATATAAAATTAAACATTTTAAAATTCAAATACTTAATTGACTTTTTTATTAAAGTTCAAATATTAAATTAGGCATTATAATTTACTTTATTTATTTTATTTTTTTGTTCTTATAGCCTCACAAACTTACGGAAGCCTCTGTTACAAGTTACAGCATACCACTCTACCGTAACACCCCAGTAAGTGCACTGCTTGTTTGGACCAGACTAACACGACAAGACTACAAAAAAAACTGTCAAATTGACTTCACAGCATACTGTAGAGACATGCTTATCTGTTTTTTTTTTTTTCTTTTCTTTTATCTCAGTGAATCAGCCTGTCTTGTTTTTGCTTGGCTTGACCAATTTGAATACAACAGCCCGCCTCTTCAATCTTCACCCTTTTCTACACCCTTTAACTCTTTTTATCTTTTAACAAAACTTAGCAACATTTATTTCAAACACCCTCTTTTTTTATTGCTTCTGTGACTTTCTCTTTGTATTCCTAATCTAACCCTTCTCACTTTTGCAGATTCTGAAAAGAAAATCTCATAACATTACACAAATCATTAGACACCCTTCTTTCAAATTCCTTTTCTTCCTTTTCCCCCCTTCTTCCCTCAATCATGAAGTTATCACATTCTTCTTCTTTTTCTTCAACCACTACTAGCACCACAACTAATGTTTCCTTTGACATATACAACACTAGAAAAGCCACCGCGCGGTGTTTCACCGGTGTGCTGCGTAGAATTTTCTGCTCTAGAGCTCTCCCTACACACCCGTCCGATCACACAATTGAACCCAATTCAGCATCATGCCGTATCGAACGGGGAAAAGGTCAAGAACATAAGGCTAAGGATAAAATGACTGATGTAACAGCTAGTCCTGGGATCGTGGCAAGACTAATGGGGTTGGAAACGTTGCCAATTCATGTCCATCAGTCTCCTAAATCGATTACTCGAAGCAGGTCGATGAATTCGGTTGATGAATTGAAGGTAGAGGCGGATTCTTCCCCCGTCCATACTACATTGTCTTTTCGCGAGATACCGTTGTTTTTCGACGTTGAAAACGAGGAATTCCTTGTGCTTACATTTGGTAAAAGAAGAGAAACTAGATCTAGGGAGAAAAGAAAAGGCAAATCAGGCACAATTGGAGAATTGAAACAGAAGACAAGAGAAAAAACCAAAACTAGAGAAAAATTCAAAGAGCAAGACAGCAAGGAAAATCATGGTTCTAGTTCTAACTACAGTGAATCAAATGCCAACCCTGATGAAATCACTGGACCTGGTGATCAAATTCAATGCGGAATTACGGTTCAGTCCGAAGATGTAGAGGATTCTCAGAATGAGACAGGACAGCTTTCTGGCAACAGGGTCATGGATGATCTTACAAAACTAAGGAGTAGGAAGAATATGATAATGAGACATGGTAGTTCGACTAAGGATGTCGACACCGAGTGCAGCTCTGAAGAATCAAGCCCGGTTTCGGTTCTTGAATTCGGAACATTCATTAGTGATCCTGAAATCTCAACAGGTAATTAAGAACTTGGATACATAGATGTTTACGGCTGAATTTGATGCCACTTGGAATTTTTATTGAATTCTTAAACCATTCGATATCTTAGTAAATTTAGGACATCTTTTTTTTTTTTTTATACGAAGTGATTGCATGATTATTTCAGCAATTTTCTCCAATATTACGATATGATTGCAATGTGTTTTGCAAATAATGGTTGTCCCATGATGCTGTCCCGTTCCTATCACAGCGAATGAGGATTTGACACATATTTTAATGTGATAATTATTATTTACATTATTTTAGAATTTTTTTTTTTTTTTTTTTTACATTTTTCATGAGTATCAAATACTTATTTGCTGGGACACAAATGAAACAGCATGATGGGAATATCAAATTCTCATCTGTAAATAATACTGTAATGATGCATTTTATATATTCAAAATGGTGACATTTGTGTGAAATGTTGAATTATCAAGGTAGGAGTAGTTTCTTTTGTGAGAAATTTTACACATCATGATGTTTCAAGAGTGAAAGTATTTAATTTTAAAATTAGACTGCTACCATAATTTTTGAAGTTATTTATGGTTTGTACGATTATCATCTTATTATGTAATTAATTCAAAAACTTATATGTGGGTTATATTTTAAACAGATGATTCCACGTTGCAAGTATCGAATACAACAAAAGAGTCCCAAGATCAGCAAGAAACCAACGAAACCGAGTTCACATCTCCACAAAATGACCATAACTTGGTAGAGGATCAAGAGCAAGAATCGAAAACATCTGAAGGCAAATGCGTAGGATCATGGAAGATAGACATTAATGATGCTAGGTCTAGGTGGTCCAGAACATGGACTAAGATATGCAACATTAGTGGCAGGGAGACGGTGCAATTAAATTGGGTAGCCCCTGAAGGGAAATGGAAGCTTGAAGATGAAGACTATGAAGGTCTCGGTGTAGATCTTGAATTGCAAATTTTTGACCAACTGTTAGATGAAGCATTACAACTACTTGTTGTTGACCTCCCTATACAAAATTTGAATTTGTAACTCTTTCACTTGTATAAAATTGGTATAGGATTAGGAATAACTAATACAAAAGACCATATATCACTTTTCTTCTTTTTTTATTCTTTTTAATCTTTTTATATGTACTTTAACTGTTGTTTTCAAAACCCCGCCAAAGTTGTGGCAGTAGAAACACTGTGAAAAAAGGGCTCACTGGCGTGTGATCCACCGCCAACACTAAAGCGAAAGATGAGTCTGAGACAGACAGCATTTTCAAATTCACCTGCATCATTATGTCTACAAAAGATACTAAAGACACATCCAATGATAGACAAGTTCCAATGGTTCTTTTCCTTTTCTTCTTTTATGGGGATAAATAAATAATAAACATTGTAGTCATTTTCAACGGAAAAGATTCGAGTATCGTAGCAACTGTGTAAAGCAATTAGAGACGTATAAATATCGATAAATTTTTATTGTGGGAATAATTTTATTAAAATTATGCACGACTTCTTATTATTTATTTAAAACATATTAATAATTATCCATCATTTATCCGAACAATTGGTGCACCTAGCTTATTAAATCTTTTTTCAACTTTCCTTGTTCTTTCTCTCCTTTTTTCTTTTTACTTTTTTTTATCATGTATATGTACTTGTATTTCCACTTGATAGGTTCACTTCACCTGTAGCACTGGCTAATATGTTTGTAAATGGACTATTTTCATTTAATAAAACCGATTCCCAGCATATAAAAATGTAAATGTTTCTTTTGGACCTCTTTATGAGTTCATAGGATACTCATTAACATTTTTTTCAGTTTTTCTTTGGCAAAATGGGAAACATAATAGCTAGAATTACTATTCTGTCCATTATTGTGTTTGTTTAGTACAGATGTGTAAATGAGCTACATCTGCTTGTAAATTATTTAATTAAATTCAGTATTCACTTAAGTTTAATTCAACAAAGATTTAATTGAGTTTAGCCTACTCAAATAATTTATTAAGATTAGCTTGAATTTTCTAATATTTAATTATGCAACTTGCAAGTCTAAATTAAATTCAAATAGCGTATAAATGTTTTTTTTTTTTGGCCCAAATAGTGTAAATGTTATTTGAGTTGGAGTAAATTTTGAATATTAAGTTTATTCCAGTTAGAAGCAAAATATCCTCATATATATATATATATATATATAAATTGAATATCAAAATGAGCTAAAATGGTCAAGTTTGAGTTTATTGAATGATATTTTAAGTAAAGCTAGATTTTTATTCTAAGCATAACCAAGTTTAAGTTGAGCTTAAATTTAATTTTTTGCTTAAGTTCCCAAAGTTATCAAATTTTTACAAAAGTTAGATTTATGTTAACTCCATCAAAATTTTCGTCCATCCTTGATACATGTGAACCTTTGATTGGTCTAGATTTAACAATAATTGATTCAATAAAATAATATAAAATATATTTAGTTACATAATATAATATAAATTAACATTAAATTTATATTTACAAAATATATTAAAAAGGGTAAATATCAAATTTGGTACCTTAACTTTATACAAAAATCTAATTTGATACATAAACTTTAAAGTGATCAATGCCCAATCAAGATTTTTTTTTTTTTTTTGCTATTTTTATTATTTTATTAAATCTTATACCACTTGTTTTGTTTATCGATATAAAAGAGGCATCATATCATTAAGTTTTTATTACTTCTTTAATCCTCCTATCATTGTCTAGCACTAATACGTCGTCTTTTCAAAGTTTAGGTACTAAATTAAATTTTTGAGAGAGAGAGAGAGAGAGAAATGAGATAACCTAAATAAATGTGCTAAATAGCAATAGAATGAATAAAATGAGAATACTCAAATAAGGAGCAAAGTTAGTTCGTGAAGAGGAAAACGGGGTAAATTATTCATATGAAAGGGTAGAATCACCATAATAATTTTGTAATCACAAACAACCATGAGATCTTGGTTACATAAAGATATTGTGGTTATGATTTGGATTTATAACAAAGAATTGGTGATTATAATTAAACCCTAGGATAATTGTGGTATTTAATTTATGAGATAGACATCTATATATCTTTTAATAGATTTAAACATTGTTTAGATCTAAATTAAGGCTTACGTAAAAATAGGATAATAGACTTATAAACACCCTAAAAATTTATTTGAAATTATGAACATGTAAAACAAGATAAAATGATAAAATAGGTTAAAGAAGAAGACTGTGTTCCTCCAGCAGCAGCTCTAACTGTTATATGTCAATAACTTTTCATCAAGATAATTCAAGAATATATAATTAGTATAGTTAATTTAATGAGATTGCAATAGAAGTAACTTAGATTAAGGAGAAGATTGAATAAGGTAATATTCAAATAACTAATATTGAAAGTATTATGATAGAATTAGTTGGATGATGTGGAACAATTAAATTTTAGAATTTTTTGGTGAGTGCTATACTTTTTGTATGTTGATTATGATTGTGTAAGATAGCTAAAATGGATTAATAAATAATGATCTGTTATTGAATTTTTTTGTTGTATTGTATCATGCATGATTGATTAATAGATATTTAGCTGCAGGTCAATCATCTTATTAGTAATTATTTTATGTTACGATTTCACATCGATTCCATAAGAAATTATGAAATGGCACTTAAGCCTAGATGGTTTTCCTACCTGATAGGTTAGTCTTTTGGGTTGGGCTCTTCTTTTAGGTTTGGTACCGAACATTCTATTAACAATTACAAAAGCATAGTTTAAGTATTAAATTAGCAATATTTAATAACTAAATATTAAGTTACGTTAATCAATTGGTGAAAGGCATTACCTACGAGGCAAATAAAAGGCCAACGTCCGGGGTTTGAGTCCGCGAGGCTGCAACTTAGACTCAATGCTACAAGTAGAAGAACAATACCGATTTGTGCCTTAAAAGAGTTACCTAAGAGGGCTCTAGATGGAGGCTAGTGTCCCTAGCATCACGTTGCTTGCCCAATGCTACGGGTTGGAGAATAATACCTCTTGTAAAAGGCATTACCTGTGAGGCAAACAAAAGGCTTACGTTCGAGGTTCGAGTCCGCAAGGCTACAGCTTAGACTTAAATGCTGCAGGTAGAAGAATAATACCTCTTGTGTCCTGGTCGTGCCTGAGGGTATGCTGGGGGGCCAATGTACCTGGCATCACAGTTGCTTGCCTTGTTGGGTTGTGGAGCCTGAATACTGTACACCTTTGAAAAGTCATAATTCTTCTCAATATATATGCGAAGGGAGATGTTTCTTGTATATGAAACAATGTAACTTTTCTTGAAGGGGTATATAGAAGAGTTGTAACTCTTCCCAAAAGGCATTATTATTGTTAGTAAGGGTATTTTAGGCAGTTCACGTAAAATTGTCATTAGGGTTTTTTATAAATAGCCCATCTATGTAATACACATCTCTCTCTAACATATAGTGAATATCCTGGCTTGGTAGCGCCCCCAGACGTAGTCACAATCCGTGACGAACTGGGTAAACAATTTTGTGTCTTTGTCATTTCAATCTTTATTTTTCGTCTTTATTATTTCATAACAAATTGGTATCAGAGCAGGTTCGGTGGGATAGATATGATGGGTGACGGAAAATTGCCGATTGAAAGGTTTGACGGAGCAGATTTCGGATTCTGGAAGATGCAGGTCGAGGATTATCTGTATGGTAAAGATCTGTATCAGCCTCTGGGTACAAAACCAGAGGATATGAAGGACGAAGACTGGAAATTGTTGGACAGGAAGGCGATGAGCGTGGTTCGCTTGTCTCTGTCCAGGAACGTTGCGCTTCATACAGCAAAAGCGAAATCCACTAAGGAGATGTTTGAGACGTTATCGGAGATGTATGAGAAACCATCAGCAGCAAACAAGGTTCATCTGATGCGGCGTCTCTTCAACCTAAAGATGTCAGAGAATACTGTGGTTGCCGATCATCTTAACGAGTTCAATTTGATCACAACCCAATTAAGCGCTGTGGATATTGATTTCGATGATGAGGTCCAAGCCCTAATTTTGCTGTCTTCCTTACCGGAGAGTTGGAGCGGAACAGTTACAGCTGTTAGTGCTTCATCGGGGAAAGAGAAGTTGAAATTTGACGAAGTAAGAGATCTGATCATTAGTGAAGAAATTCGCAAGAAGGAATTAGGTATTACTTCAGGGTCAGTTTTGAACACAGGAAATAGGGGCAGATCTGATTCGAAGGAAACGAATCGGGGTAGATCGAAATCAAGAGGTCGGAACAGGGGAAGAAGTGCATCGAAAAGGGACTTGAGTAAAATCAAGTGTTGGAACTGTCAGGAATTTGGTCACTTCAAGAATCAGTGCACAGCACCGAAGAAAAAGAAGGAGGCAAATGCAACAGTAGATGAAACCGAAGATGCATTAATTTTGAGTGTGAGCAGTCCATTGGAATCGTGGGTTTTGGATTCTGGAGCATCGTTTCATTCTTGCAGTGGTGCAGAGTTAATGGAAGAATATACTTCTGGTGATTTTGGAGAAGTCTATCTTGCTGATGACGAACCTCTGAAAATCGTGGGGAAGGGAGATGTTCAGATCAAAACACCGAATGGATCTGTATTACAGTTGCATGGCGTGAGACATATCCCTGGGTTGAAAAGAAATTTACTCTCGGTTGGGCAGTTAGATGATGAAGGTTATGATGTAACCTTTGGCTGCAATAATTGGAAAATTACAAAAGGAGCCATGGTGGTGGCTCGAGGCAAGAAGGAGGGTACATTGTATACGACGACAAATCTCAAGGATAGTATTGCTCTTACAGGAGCATACAGTGATGCAGATTTGTGGCATTGCCGACTAGGTCATATGAGTGAGAAAGGGATGAAGGAGCTGTGTTCAAAAGGAAAACTGCCGGACCTCAAGACAACTGAAGTCGGATTGTGTGAGGAGTGTGTACTCGGGAAACAGAAGAGGGTAAGTTTCTCGAAGGCTGGCAGAACTTTGAGAAAGCAGAAGCTTGAGTTAGTACACAGTGACTTATGGGGACCAGCGCCGGTGACATCTCTTGGTGGTGCGTCATATTACATGACTTTTATTGATGATTCCACTAGAAAGGTATGGGTTTATTTTCTAAAAAATAAATCTGATGCTTTTAATATCTTTAGAAAGTGGAAAGCTCTGGTAGAAGTTGAAACAGGCCTGAAAGTGAAGTGTCTGAGATCTGATAATGGTGGTGAATATGAGCTCAGTGAGTTTAAAGAATTTTGTGCTAATAATGGTATTCGCATGGAAAAGACTGTGCCAGGAACTCCTCAACATAATGGCGTTGCAGAACGCATGAACAGAACACTTAATGAACGTGCTAGGTGCATGAGGCTGAAGTGTGGGTTACCCAAGATGTTTTGGGCAGATGCAGTCAACCCTGTCAACACTGCTTGGTCAATAGAGGACCATCAGCCCCTTTGGAGAACGGCATACCAGAGGAGGCTTGGAGTGGTAAAGAGGTAAACCTGTCGTTTCTTCGAGTATTTGGCTGTATTGCTTATGTTCATGTTGATGCTGCTGCTAGAACTAAATTAGATGCTAAATCTGTTAAATGTACGTTTATTGGATATGGTGGTGATGAGTTCGGTTATAGATTCTGGGATGAACGTAATCGAAAAGTTATTCGTAGTCGAGATGTCATATTTAATGAGCAGGTTCTGTACAAGGACAGATTGGATGCACCAGATTCTAACAGTGTAGGTACCCAGATTGTTGAGTTAGATATTTCGAACTCAGGTGGGCGCAAGGCTGTTCAGAATGATGAGGTTGTTATTGAGGCAGAGCAGAGTACACCACTGCCCATAGCTCCGCTGCGGAGGTCTACCAGAGTGTGTGGTTCACCAGACAGGTATTCACCGTCAAGTTATTACCTGCTGTTAACTGATGGTGGTGAACCTGAATGTTATGCAGAGGCTAGCCAGGGACAGGATCGAGCCAAATGGAAGCTTGCGATGGATGATGAGATGGATTCATTGATGTCCAATGATACTTGGGAACTTGTCGAGCTTCCAAAGGGCAAGAAACCATTGCATAATAAATGGGTCTATAGAATTAAGCAGGAGGTTGATGGAAGCAAGCGTTACAAGGCAAGGCTGGTTGTGAAAGGGTTTCAGCAGAGACATGGTATTGACTATACTGACATTTTTGCTCCTGTTGTGAAGCTAACCACTATACGTATTGTGTTGAGTATGGTAGCTGCAGAGAACTTGCTATTGGAGCAAATGGATGTAAAAACAGCCTTCCTCCATGGTGATTTGGAGGAAGATATATACATGATGCAACCAGAAGGATACTTGTCAGAGGGTAACACTAACCTTGTGTGTAAGCTCAAGAAGAGCTTATATGGCTTGAAACAGGCACCGAAACAGTGGTACAAGAAGTTTGATGGGTTTATGCAGGAAATTGACTTTGTCAGATGCAATGCCGACCATTGTTGTTACTTCAAGAGATTTGACCAAAGCTATATCATTCTACTGCTGTATGTAGATGATATGTTGATAGCAGGGTCCAGTGCTCGAGAAGTGAGTAAATTGAAAAAGCAGTTATCCGAGCAATTTGCTATGAAGGAACTTGGAGAGGCTAAGCAGATTTTGGGTATGCGTATCATTCGAGACAAAGAGGCGGGGAAGTTGTATCTTTCACAGGCTGAGTACATCGAGAAAGTATTAAAGCGGTTTAATATGCAAGATGCTAAGCCAGTGAGTGTCCCGCTAGGTGGTCAGTTTAAACTATCTAGCAAAGAGTCGCCTAGGAGTGAGGAAGAGCGAACCCATATGAAGAAGATTCCCTATGCTTCGGCGATTGGAAGCATTATGTATGCCATGGTTTGTACGAGACCAGATATTGCGCATGCGGTGGGAGTTGTTAGCCGTTTTATGAGCGATCCGGGCAAACAGCATTGGGAAGCACTGAAATGGATCCTTAGGTACTTGAGAGGTACCACAGATAGGAGTTTGTGTTTTCAAGGCAAGGATTGCAAGTTGGCAGGATATGTTGATGCGGATTTGGCATCTAGTGATCTAGATAAGAGAAGGAGTACAACCGGGTATGTATTTACTTTGGGTGGTACAGCGATATCTTGGGCTTCTAAGTTGCAGAAGATCGTAGCCTTATCAACTGCAGAAGCAGAGTATGTGGCAGTGACAGAGGCAAGTAAAGAGATGGTATGGTTGCAGAATTTCTTAAGTGAATTGGGGAAAAAGCATAAGGATGGTACCCTATACAGTGACAGTCAGAGTGCTATTTTCTTGGCTAAGAATCCAGCATTTCATTCAAGAACAAAGCATATTGAGTTGAAGTATCACTACATACGGTATCTCTTGGAGAGAAAGATCTTGCAGCTAGTGAAGATTCAAGGGAGCGAGAATCCTGCTGATATGTTGGACTAAGGTTGTGACCTTAGAGAAGTTGAAGCTATGTATGGCTTCAACTGGGCTTGAAACTTGAAGAGAAGTCTTGGCTACCATTTGGTGCAAGTTACTGATGAAAGATTGAGAAGTGGCTTACATGAGATTCAGTCTCCAGGTGGGAGATTGTTGGGTTGTGGAGCCTGAATACTGTACACCTTTGAAAAGTCATAATTCTTCTCAATATATATGCGAAGGGAGATGTTTCTTGTATATGAAACAATGTAAACTTTTCTTGAAGGGGTATATAGAAAGTTTGTAACTCTTCCCAAAAGGCATTATTATTGTTAGTAAGGGTATTTTAGGCAGTTCACGTAAAAATTGTCATTAGGGTTTTTTATAAATAGCCCATCTATGTAATACACATCTCTCTCTAACAGATAGTGAATATCCTGGCTTGGTAGCGCCCCCAGACGTAGTCACAATCCGTGACGAACTGGGTAAACAATTTTGTGTCTTTGTCATTTCAATCTTTATTTTTTCGTCTTTATTATTTCATAACATGCTAAGGTGGGGAGTCAGTGTGGCTGGACCCTAGAGACACCTCCATATCGTGCAGTGTGCCTGGGATGGGGATGTAACATACATGTAGTTATTTAATCAGTAATTATTGAATCAATAATAATAAGTTATGATTTAATTGTTTTATTAACAGAAATTAGCAGTCATTTTATCAGTAGATACTAAGATATGGTTTAGTTACCTTATTATCAGTTATTATATCAGTAGATATTAAGCTAAGGTTAAATAATGCGTGTTAATTCAATGTGAGTGTTCCAAATTCCAATTGCATGATGCTTATGTGGATTAAATATAATGAGAAAATTAATTTATTATGTGATGCATTTAGTTTATGTAGACTTGTGTACTATACGTGTGTGCATTATAATATCTTGCATTAATTGCTCACTTTGTTTGGAGAAATTCGATTTTTAGGTGACTAATTTAAACTTGCAAGATTGAAAGAATATAAGATCAACCTTATTCGTCCCTTATCTAGGAATATGTGGGGGGTTAGCCATGCCTTTAGATCTTCGGAATGACAAAAATATTATGCAAACCTTGATGACCTTAAATTGTCACTATAATGCCAATTAAAAGTTATCTTGTGAAAAAAAAATATGGAAATTTAAGGAAGTGGATGAAAGTCTATCTTGGTTTGAATATATTTACAATTAAATAGAATAAAAAAAGTTGAAAGACTTAAATAAAGAAAAAAATTTGATAAACATTAAGAATTAATTTATATATTTTCACTCTATTAAGTACTTATTATACACACACACACACATCATCCATGTGTCATGATACAAGTTAGGAGTTGGGATGCTACACCCCTGTTTTTTTTTTTTTTTCTTCACTTTAAAGTCTTATATGGAGTATGGTGACTTTTCAAGTGACTTGGTCCCTATCATCACTACATGTCACATGTGAAGTGAAGTAACTCCTTGTAGTGGCTTCATTCAATTTAAGATACTTGAAGCTAAAAATAAGAATAAGCATAATGACTAAAAGTAGTAATACATCATGTGCCACCTAAGTTGTTCCTATTCGATTGGACCATAGTTAAGGTAAGCCCAAACTTAGAGTTACTTAAATAATGATCGTGTCTAGCCTGGCTTTATAAGTTTTATTGGCTCATAAATGTAATTGTGGTTAAATTGAGTGTATGTGTGTGTGTGTGTATTAATCTAATTCTAATTGAGCTTGATTTTATAGTAGAGTGAACTTGATTGTAGAGGTTACATATAGGTAATGTGCGCCTTGCATTATACACGGTCTTAGAGGTGTGACATAGAAGTGCACATAAGAAATGACTAAGAGTAAAATTGTATGAGAGAAGGAGTTGGTAATTTCATGAAGCTCGATACACTAGTAATAAGTGAAAGAGTTATATAGCATCAATCACGTTTTTTTTTTTAATGAGAGGCAGTGCTTTTTTTTTTTGTTATGAGCTATATTTGTTTTTTTTTTAATGAAATATCGTGCTAGCACAACAATATTTCTCTTAATTTTCTCCAATTCCCTTTTAATAAGGAGAAGTTTTGGGTATTTATAGAGCTTGAATCTTGTTACCACCCGTCAGATCGACTAATGATCAATTAGCGAAATGATCCATCCTATTGATGAATGTTTTATGGGCTCTTTAGCCCATTGAAAGTCTCTTTAAGTGCACGGTCTCCCTAAGAAATACTAAGAACAAACGGATCGGTTTGGTCAATGATTCATGATCTAAGTCCATCATGTCAAATCTTTCTTAATCATCCTAATTTCATTGAGTTACTCTGCAAACTTTGTTATTCAACCTAAAGCATTATGCCTAAGTCATTGTTGGGCTTTAAAACCCATAATTTAGATTTAGTCTTAAGAGACTATAATTTAATTCTAATTAGAGCAGGTTTTTATAAATGAATCAAGTCTACAATAACTTTATTTAGTCCAAATAAAAATTATCGAGTGCTATTTAGGTGGTATTCAAATTCTTAAATTTTAGATGGAACACAAGTTCAAATTAGTACTGGTGTCTTGAATAGTTTTGTTTATGGCCTTAGACTCTTGGTTCCATATTAGTCAATCAATGTCTTTCTCCCTCTCTCTCATCCCTAAACAATTAATTATGAATAATACTACTTCTTTTAACTCTATTATACAAATCACTAGGAGTAGCATCTAGATTCAAATTAAATAAAAGCATCGATGTGAAATTTTCCTTTGAGCTAATCTGAAAAAATTATGGGATTGAGTTATACAATTCGAATAAGTTCAAAATAATTCAAGCCATTCAATAAGAGAAAATAAGAAAAAGGTACGATACAAGTTTAATACTATATGTAAAATATATATATATATATATATTTATGTTCTCTTTTCAACAATGATGACTTATTTTGACAATGCTAAAGAACTCAGATTAGGTACGATGATAAGTTGGCTTTGAAAAAGCATATAGGAATGTCAATATTTTAAGATTCCTGAGGGGAGACAATTTCACTTCTCAAGTAACTTCTTCACTAAAACGAAACATTGGAGCCTCCATCATGACTGCATGTGAAGTCACTTTTTGTAGTGGCTCCCTTAAATTTACGAGGGTGCTGGGTGCCGGTGCCAACAATTGAATGCATGTGATGTCTAGAAAGTCACTAGACTCACTTCACTGGTCAGCTTTGGTCGTAGTCGTACGAGCGCATAGTAGCTATGCTCAGCGCTTCCTCTTAATCATTAAGGTAAATTTACCTCAGTGGGAACATACAGTGAGACTGAAAATATTCGAGATGCTCATAAGTCATAATTTGATTCGATTCCATTCAGTTGTTTGTTTTTCTTTTTTTCCAGTAAAACGTACAAAATGAAGGTTATTATCACGATTTCATATGTTAACAATCTTGATTTTTAATCTTTTTATAAAATCTGGGATCTTTTTGAAAAACTTAAAAAGTTGTTTAATTTTTGTTTAATTCATAACAAATATAGGAATAAATCAATGAAAAAAAATAAATAGATAACATTTTAGGGTAATAGTATTAAGGATCCAAAAATAAAGATCTTAGGTAAAATAAAAAGCTCTTTGAGGAGGAGGGAGAACTTTTAAGAGTTGATATGTCTTCCAAAGACTTTCATTGTGGTCTTTAGTATTATACATGCTCTCAAGAAATTTAGCTGAACCATTTAAAACGTGATTTGATTTGATTTGAATTAAACATTTATTTTATGCAGCAATATCAATATGTCATCAAAATAAATATAGATTAAAGGAAAGTGGATATGAAGATTTTATCCTAAACTAAGTTAATTTGTATTAATTTGTGTTACCCCTTTTTTATTTCCTATTTCTTTTATATTTCTTGTGGAAGATGATTTAGACACGAGTAAGTGCAAAGGTGGACACTTTGACTGTACCTATGTATGACTTGTGAAAGAAAGATTTAATCAATGGGGCAAAGAATGGGAATGGAGCATACATCAAACTGGAGACTCGAGTTTAGCTAAGATATTCTTTTGATTTTGTTTTGAAATTCAAAAGCAAAAGTGCATAGGGACATGTGTAAGTATTTAAGGAAACAAAAATTTCAAGATTCCTTAACAAATATAGATTAGATTATGCTATTAGTAGTTAAAAAGTTGGAAAAGAATCTACTTTGTATTTGCTAAAGAACTTGATAGGTTTCAATTTTATCTCTATAATGGCAGCACACCTAACACGCAACAACCACTAATGTTTCAAAGGTTTTGAACATCAAGTATCCCTTTATTGCTAAAATCATGGGGAAAACTTTGAGGTTTAAAATACGAAAGTAAACCAAAGAGAAAGAAGTGACGCTCTCTAAAGCTAAAGGTAGAGGTGAATCTCGATAATTTTAATGTAGTATACAGCACAATTGGACCACTGGTGGTGTGTTTGGTTCGCTGGTTTGACGTCAATTTGGACTCTATTTCATATTCATTTCAATTAGATTATTTATCAAAAATATATATAAATGAAAAACAATTATTTTTACTTATAAAACAAACATGACATCTCACATACATATAGATATAAAATATATATAAAAATAGATCATCCAAATAAACCAACATAGACATTCAAAGATAATAGCTTGAATATAACCCGAATTAGCTAAAAGAGATATGTACTTTATAAAGTTTTCTAATGATTAAAATATTAATAATAATAAGAATTTTAATATTGCCATTATGATTGAATTTGAATTTAAATCATTAAACAACTGATAAGATCGGCCTAGTTAAAAAAATTACGAAACCATAGAATTTTACAACAATCATTGATAATTTTACTTTTACACTTCCTATAAAGATTGATTCGATTTCAATCCATAAAAACCAATTGATAAACCGGTGATAGAAGCCATTTCATTTCATGTTATTAGACACAAACCCCAAACCAGACATGATTGGTAAACATTATGGGCCCTAATCCAATAACTGTCGACATGCCTTGGAGAGCTCAAAGTTGGGCCAGACATGCAATCAAAGTGAAACTTTCTAGGGACCGGACTCCTTGGGCATCGTGCCTATTGCTTCTTACGATTTCGTGGAATTGGAACGACGTTAGATTCTTTTGCTTTTTTAGGCTCTTAATTTTTCTGGTGGTATTAACAATTTTATTTAAATCCATTTAGATTATATGTTAAAAAAATAAATACACATAAAAAATAGATATTAAAACTCACAAACAAATCAACAGATTAAATATAGATAAGATATAAATATAAATAAAAATCTGATAATTGAAATAAAAATACGTATTTGATCTGTTCCTTTTCTTTTAAGGATAAATAGGTCTATTATATTATATTATATTGAATACGCCCAAAGCGTGCACACATTGGAAGAAAAAGACAAATATTATAAGTTGCATGTTTAGATAATAAATTTTTTATGCGTATAATAAAAAAGTTGTAAAAAATAATTATTTTTCCTAATTTTTACTTATATACCATATATATATATATATATGTAATGTAATGTATAATACTAATTGAATGGTTTTTTGTCAACAAGTGGACCGATTTTATAGGTAAACAAGTCTTATCATGCCCTATATGCTAGTTTTTATTTGGGCGAGTTTAAATACCACAAACCTTGTGGAGATGTTCTCTCTGCCCGTGAGTCAATAGTATAAATAAGACAAGCTTAGCATGTTGATGTTGATGAAGAGGTCTTTCTTAATCATATTTTTCATATGAAAACAGGGTTCCTCTTGTTGGAAACGATTTGGAATAATACAACTACTTCAAACCTTACGTGTTATTTGAAGTTTTTATTGGTATCTTCGTAAATTTTCTAAGTGTTTGGATTTTTAAAACTTTTTACATATTAATAATATAATTATCAAGTCTTTTCATGTATTAAATTAATCATTTTTAATTTTTTTTAAATATTAAATTAATTTATTTAAAATTTAGATATTAATTACATATTTTATAATGATTTATAGCTGAATCCAACCTGCTTAACCGTGAATAGAATTCATTTTATGCTCAGAAAAAAAAATAAAAAAAAAGAGTATATAAAGGTAATAGACACGCAAGCAAGCTTGTCCTTGTGATACTTCACTGCCCTTAGTATGACAGAATCACAGAAACAAGATATTTGAAAACAGCATTACTTACCAACTTTAATCAACTTCTTTTCATAAAGTACCTGTCAAATGTTTACTTAAGTGGATGATTTGATTTGCATTTTAACTTTTGTCAAATATTTGCATAATACCATATCTTATATCTTCTTATTTTTCTCTTACACTTTTGATATATTATATAGATATATATGTATATATTTAAGCACATGTCATAGATTACTTATAATATTGAAACCACTAATTATTCTTTAGCATCTTAGATTCCATCAAATTACAAAAACACCCTTCAACATCTCTTAGTAATCTATGGCCATTCCATGTTTTCTATATCATGCTCATAATTTACGTTTATTATTCTAACTTGTATCTGTTCATTTTTAAGAAGTATTTTATGTATAAGATAAATAAAAATAAAAAAAATCCTCATCGTTTATTATTTATAAAATATATAATTCATTTTTTTTCTAATTACATATATCACTCAATTATTATTATTATTATTTTTTTTAGTAATAGTTCATGTTACCACTCATATTGGTAAATAGTCTTGTAACTTAATGGCTACCACTATCTAATATTAAATGATTGTCTAAATGCGTAGGTGGTGGCCGATAAGTACCAATATATTTAAAATAAGTTATTGAAATAATGCATAGTATTTATGAAATTTCATATATAAAAAATTATTAGAAAAAATTATAAAAATATTACTTGTATTTTGATACTTTTACAAATAAGTAATTTGAGTTTTTATTTTGAATAGATATAAAACATATGTTTTGATATTTTGGCAATCAAATGACAAAAGTTTTATTTTTGATAAATGCATTATATCGTTTTGATATTTTTGTAAACAAGCAACATAATTTTTTATCTTTAACAATGCATTACCTTTTTTTTTTTTAACTTTGTGTTACTAAAAGATAAGGGGTGCATGGCTTTTTTTATTAGTTGATTAAATCCATTTAATAATATTATGTACCAATAAAAAAAAAAAATCATATATCCATAATCTATTATTAACAAAAGTGACAATATACAAGTAATGCATTTGTTAAAAATAAAAGCTCAAATCACTTATATGTAAAATTACCAAAATACAAGTTATGTATTTATTAAAAATCAAAATTTAAGTTACTTATCTGTAAAGTATGCCAACAAATAAGTAATGTAATTGTTAAAAATCAAAACTAATATCACTTGTTGTAAAAGTATAAAACAAAGGTTATGTTTTTGTATTTAATCTAAAATTTTATAGATATTTATATGTCATTAGTCATTTTCATGTAACATATCATGCTAAATGAATTTATTCTAATTGTTAAAAAAAAAAAAAAAAAACGTTGGTATTGCAAGTACACTGTTTGCTAGGTTTTTTTATCTACTTGTAATTCTTTTATTTTTATTTTTGTTGTTTTTTTTTATTCTATTTACCAACTCTTTTATTAAATATTTAAAAGATCCTGTGGCATGCTAGAAAAAATAATTTGTCATGTGTGTAACAAACACTTAACAATGCTCTACCATCAACGCAACCAGTCAACCTTTTTACTATACCAATTATACTCACTGCATTTCTCATCAATATTCTCAAATGACACACACTTCATTAGCCATCCTCCTATTCCTCACTACCTTACTCACACCATCCCCACCACCATGCACGGTGGTCAACGCCCTCGGCACCGCCTCCACTACCGCCGTAGTGTTCGGCACCCGCACCGTATGCGGCATCCTAGCTGGTGAAGCCATACAAAGAATCCAATGCTACAAGAACAACCAAATTATCCAAGTCCAACCCAATGTCTCCTTTGAGTCCATCTCTGGTGGCAGCACTTTTTTTGTGGCCTAAGGTCTGGTGGCCAGAGCATACTATGTTGGAACACGTATGACTCATCATCCTATACTAGTTTCCAGCCAAAACGCATATACTATTCCAAATCCGTTGGATTGACTGATCTGACGGTTGGAGATGATCAGGTTTGTGCTAGAGTGGCCACAACAGGGAGTGTTAAGTGCTGGAGAGGAGAGAAAGATGGTTCCTTGTTTCCTCAACCCGAAACGGATTTAGAGTTTATTGGAATCACTTCAGGGTGTGGTTTCACATGTGGGATTTTGAAAAACAATAGGAAAGTGCATTGTTGGGGTCATAGTGCAATGGGTGAGAAGATTCAGAAACTTTTTAGTAATCTTTCGATGTCGAGTTTAGTTGCTGGAGTTTCTCACGCATGTGGATTGACAACTTCAGGGAATTTGATCTGCAAGAGGGATAGTAATAATAATAATCATGGGGAGTTGGATGCTCCTTTCAATTCGGCTTTCGAGTTTTCGAGTTGGGGGATTGCATTAGGGGCAAATTTCAGCTGCGCTATTAGGCAAATGAACGGATTGGTGATATGTTGGGGTGGAGAGACTAATAGGTTTGAGTATGATAGCAATGTGATTGAAAATGTATCTTTTGAAACTATAGTCCCTGGGGTAGATTTTGTATGTGGATTAAGTACATGGAATCTAACAGTTGTTTGTTGGGGACCGGGATGGAGTAATAAACCTGGTTTTCGGAATGATCTCGGTCTAGGAATGATCATTCCCGGTCCGTGTGTGAAGTCATCTTGCAGCATTTGTGGTACTTATCCAAATTCAGATAGATTATGTGATGGATCTGGTTATATATGTAGACAATGCCAATTTGAGCTGCCACTAGCATTGCCACTTCCACCCGTGCTTTTGCCACCATCCACTGAATCAAAACCAATTTCTCCTCCTCCAGGACAATCTCTAAACAGGTTTTCTAAGGCATTTGCTATTGTAGGATCAGTTGGTGTTTTCATAGGACTTTGCACAGTAGTGTACTTCCTATGGGCTAATGCCTATGGCTGGTCTGGGAAAAAATCTGATTATGGAGTTGAGCCTCCAAGTTCTGTGGCAAATCTGGAATCAGTAGAAGATAATAATGGTTCTAATGTGCATTCGCCTAGAAGGGGTTCTTATAGGGGACTTTGCTCAGGTTCATTCACAGAGAAATTTTCATTAGCAGAGCTTGCTGCAGCAACAAGCAACTTTTCCTATGAAAACAAGATTGGAAGTGGCAGCTTTGGCATAGTCTATAAAGGGACACTCCCAGACGGTCGTGAAGTGCAATCAAGAGGGGTGAAATCGACACCACGAGGGTGAGGAAGTTTCAGGAAAAGGAAAGTGCATTCGGTTCAGAAGTCGCGTTATTATCCCGTCTCCATCACAAGCATTTAGTAGGTTTAGTAGGATATTGCCAGGAGGAACATGAGAGGCTTCTTGTCTATAAGTACATGAGCAATGGAGCTTTGCATGATCATTTGCATAGAAAGGAAAATGTTGATAAGAGTAGCAGTATCTTGAACTCGTGGAAAATGAGGATCAGAATCGCCTTGAATGCTGCTAGAGGTATCGAATATCTTCATGATTATGTAGTGCCGCCTATAATTCATAGAGACATAAAGTCGTCAAACATACTCTTGGATTCAAATTGGACTGCTAGAGTGTCTGATTTCGGGTTATCACTCATGGGACCAGAGCATGATCAGGATCATATGTCAAGCAAGGCTGCTGGGACAGTTGGTTACATAGATCCTGAGTACTATGTTATGAATGTCTTGACAACAAAGAGCGACGTGTATGGTCTAGGAGTAGTTTTATTAGAACTTTTGACAGGAAAGCGCTCGGTTTTCAGGAATGAAGGGGGGCTGGTCCAATGGGAGTGGTTGAATATGCCGTGCCACTGATAACGGTGGGGCAAGTGCAAATGTTGCTGGATCAGAGGGTTGAGCCACCCATCAGTGGTGAGGCTGAGGCGGTGGAGACCGTTGCTAGCACGGCGTTAAGGTGTGTTAATTTGGAGAGCAGAGAGAGGCCTAATGTATCTGAAATTGTTGCTGACTTGGAGAAGGCCTATTCTCTATGTGGAACTAAAGAAAAACGCCATGCCACCTTCTCGATTTCCATATCTTCGGATCATTAATCGCCGAGTCTAAACTTTTAAATCAATTGATTATGGTCCGACTTAATAGACTATTTTAACTTAGACCCCATTTTGTAGTTTTTGAAATTTAGTTTCAAATAATTCAGGATAAGTCTTGACCATTTTTCAGCTTCCCTTACCAATTCCTATATCCATTTGATATATATATATTATATTTCCCTATTGAAGACATGATTACTGTTTTACATTTCATAAACTTTGTAAATTTTCCATTTGTTGATGTCTTTAATGTACAAATGAGAAGTTTTTAAGTTGTTTCTTGTTTTAACTATGGATTCCAGATATTGTCTTCAGTCCAACCATTAATTACTTTAAATTGATGAAAACATCAACATTAAATATGCAGATAAACTAAATTTATTTATTTCATTCGTACATGACGGTTAGTATGAGTTGAAGCCATTAAATATCTAACAAGACAAATTTTCCTTATAGCATCTAGGAGTTTCTTTTTCAATACATCTGGCAAGTATAATATTATATATATGTATGTATGAATGTATAACCTTAATGTTTGTAAATCTGGATCTAAGAGATTATAACGTCTCTTTTTCTTTTAATAGAAATATTACCATAATATTCATCATAAAATTGATCCAGCCAAGTAGACAGTGGTGTCAGTGTCAGAGACTCAAGAGTGTGAGTAGGAGCTGCTTTTTAATTGACTAAGTATTCAATGCTGGCTCCATTTTATTAATCATTTGGTAAGGACTTTTTTTTTATTATGTTTGGCTAAGGTTAAGTCAAAGATTTGATTTGCACCGTAACAGTCCATGTGATTAAATCACAAAAAGATTGCTTAGATTTGTTTTATTTTACCAGAGAATTGAAATAGGACAAAATAGTTCCCTGCTGCCAATATAAATACAGATTGTAAAAACTAAAAGTAAAATGTATATCTCTTCTCGCCGACTATCTTCTTCTTCTTCTTTTATTTTCTTTTGTCCATTCTTAATTGTTTTTATCACGTTTGGTACGCTAGAATCACTTGGAATGGAAGGAATTTGTATATAATGGAATAAATTAAAATAGAATGAGTTCTAGAATTATAAATCTATTCTTATATTTGAAAGCATTTAAGGAGAATCGGAATGGATTGGAATCTACTTATAGCATAATTATTATGTCCTCAACAATTAATATAAATGGTAATAATGTGATTAAAGTCGGGGGAGCTTCTACAGTCCCATTGACAAGACCATTTGTTCAATTATCTGACCGTTAAAATAAATATAGTAATTAGAATATTAACTATTTTAGCTGTATAATCACTGTAGGTTATGATAAAAGTCGTTAAATGATCGATAGAACTTATCCTATCAAAATTAATAACTTGGACCATAAAATTTCCTTTGAGGTTGAAATCATTGATTCTAATGAATTATGATTGAGGTCTTATAATACTTCTAAACCTAGAAAGGGAATGAAACCTAAAATTATGATTTCATTTTAATTTAATCTTAGGTACCAAACATGCAATTAATATTTTATTTATTTATTTATTTCTAGAATCATTTTGGCAAATTAGATGAATCAAGATTGTATATTGTTAAGCTTAAGTTCGAACTCATCTTGGAATTTTAAAACTCAAACTCAATTTGAACTCGACTAGACTAATAATTTTTAGCTCAAGTCAAACCCATAATGGTACTAAACAAACAAATTCGAGGTCCACTCTATTAAGCTCTTTTAAAATTAATTTATTTAGAAATATTTTCTATTCGTTAAAGTAATATTGAATCTCTTTTATATTTAACTCAAGCTTAATTAGACTTGCAAACTATTCGAGCTAAACATGATAAACTTGAATTTGACTCAATTATTTTGGAATCAAACTTCAGTAAAAATCAAGACAAATTTGATTAGTTTGCAAAACAGCTACATTTATTTACACTCTCAATTATTCCATTAAAAGATCAATCAAAAGTTGCTTACAACAATTAATTTAATAAAATCATATTATTTAATTTATTATACAAACCAAATGAATTTTGATTCCTGGAATCGAGTTCAAGATAGAAAAAGAAATATCAATCATATTATTCAATGAACGGGGACATAATAGTTCTAGACATATTCTATGCATGGATTAATGGAGATCTCAATTGATCCATTCTTTTTTTTTTTTCCTTTTTTGGTCATTATATCAAGAGAGGGAGGGATCGAACCTAAAACCTCTCATATGAGAGACCAAAGAAGATGTCATTAGACCACAATATCATTGATATTGAAACCTCTTTTAAACCACTCGAAATGTTAAGATATCAAATAAACTTACCCACATCGAACCTTCAAGTATAATTTACCTCCAGCAAATTACCTTGCCAAAATACACATTTAATGAGCATGTGATGGCCTAATAGGCTACTTTTTATTTTAATTCCTCTGACAATGCCAAATGCTGCTTTATATTGACTAGACAATTGAAGATTAACAAAATAACAAAAAATAAACAAAAGCTCTTTGACTTGGCCCTATCTAATCTTATTACTTCTAGCCCTAGGGCAACAAAGAATGGTGAGCATCCATGTTGTTGGGCCAGTGATTCATACAAGTCCAACATGAGGCCCACGTTGGGCCCACCACTGATTATCCAGGTTGTATATATTCAGAAAATTCCAAAGTTGAGCCAATTTCATCAGGAAGTTTCCTTTTGTTTTGTTGAGCCAGTGTGTGCATGAAGGCATATCTCATGCAATGTGACTTGTGATGGATTTGTGTGCTTTGCGTATTGTGTTATGTGATGAGTAGCTTTTTCCGTGGGGCAAGGGCAATGTTAAATTCACACTGAGAAGAAAGGAACAAGAAAAGTGGAATAAACTAAAGAAATCTACGGATCAAGCCAATATATATTGTTTGATATGTTGGAAGAATTCATGGGTGGCCGTAGCTCGAATCCATACAAACCTTTCGATTTATCTAATATAAGAGTATTGTTCAATACAATTCACTTATACTGCATTTAGTATGCACAGTACCGGACAAGAATTTTTATGCTATTAATTTTCTAATATATACAAGTATAATACAAAAATGTTATAAAATGTTTGACTTGTTCAAGATTTGTCTCATCCTCAACACGATACTATTTTTTTTTATTTTTTTTAACTTCTGGTAGTTTAAGCTCTGTTGCTCATAACCAATTCTCATAACAACAGCTAAATAAGAGAATTTATCTGGTTCAATTCCATAAATTTATATGAACCAAAAACCCTCATATTTCAACATCTTAAATTAATGTTTTACTACGTCTTGATCATGTTATGCATCATGAAGTTTTTCCGCGAATCCATGGAGAATTTGTAATTCAGGAACCTCGTGTCGTTACATATGAAGAATATTAAATATTGCCTAATTTATTCCTTTCACTCTCCTATGTGTAGACTTTAGTGAATGAAAATATAGACTTTGAGATATGGCTATGAATTCGTAATCAATTTTGATAACAAGTTCCTTCAACACGAGAAAATATTTAATCAGTAGGTAACATACAACACGTATATATACACTGCATATAATAAGTAAATACTATTAATATTTTAACATATAACAATATTTATAAAATACGGGTGGTAGTTTTCTCATAAACAACCCAACTATACTTTACCATGTCTTCAAATTCAAATTTGATTAATAATTGCTCACCGCGTGTGTATTCACATGGTGGATCTTTTCTTTCTAACACTCAGTTAAGATCATACATGGCAATGTTTCCTTTGTTTGTTTTATGAAAGTTTCCAAGAGCATGGCTTTTCATATGATTATAGCTAGTGTTGTTAAAACAATCAAGTAAAATTGTCCTAAACAGTTTTTATCAGGCGCATGAAAAAGCAAGCACACACACAAACACCAGAAAGGTGTTAATTACAACTCAACTTCATCATTGAGAAAGAAAAAATAAATGAATACAGGAGAATACAAGAGAGGATAAAATAAAGAATACTTAGGTCCAGGACATGGATATATTTGAAGCTCAAGAAGATTTACATTATTGAGATATATATATATATATATGGCTCAACAAGGAGATGAGATTCACGCGTAAGAGGATTTTCTAACCAAAGATGAGTTACACAAACTCAAAATGCATTAGAAGCCTTACTGAGTTGTACGGTTCGCCTTTACGGTTACAGAGTTTGATGGCTCTGATCCCTGTCCTTAGTTCAGAAACAGGCAGACAAGTCTGGCCGGCGAAATCATCCTTTTCAGACATGTCATACTCATGGACCTCAACTCTTAGTAAGGCGAGCTCGGGTACAGTCAATGGGAATGTAAACTCCTCGTTCCAGATGGGAGTCCATTTGTCTTCCTTTGTCTTGGTCTTCTTCATTATTGTATCACCTGGCACTCCTGCAATGCCAACCTGTCCACACAAGGCAGTTTGATGTGTTGAAACATAATCATACGTTTGTTTATGATTTGACAAATAAGGCCTCCCAGGCTTAATGCTCAGAAACATAAATTGTAAGACATTAAATAGCAAGGGTACGTAGTGGCAGCTCTGTTCGTTTGTGGTTAGGCGGGTTCACCTATCTCTGAATGAAACTTTTATTGGTTTTTCATCAAAAGTTGCATGAAAAGATACTTGATTATCTGTTGATGCATATGGAAGCCAAATGAGAACGTCCACTCAAGGCTCATGTTACAGTCTTGAACGGTGGATTCAAGGACTAGGATTCTGGATAATGCAATTTAGCATGGTTTTAGGGAGAATCAGTAAGAATATAGAAGGTGGAGATTAAAAATTATTACCTCATGACTGCATTTTCTTTGGAGTCTTAGTAACTAATGGAAGAGAACTGAAATTTGACAAATTGGGGGATAATAAGATTAGTACTTCTTGTTATACTCACCACCATACTCTCACCAAAATCTTCATAAAAAATAATAGCAAATCGGATTCCACAGAATAAACCAAACAAATCCTCATGCCCATAGAATGGTGTATAGGAGCAAATGTTTTACTTTCTGGTGTAATTTCGATGATTTATAGGCTCAAAAACTACTAGAAAGTCAAAGAGCAATCCAGAAAACATGTAGCAAAGCAAAAAAAGCCAAGGTTTCATATGTGATGGTGCTAAGCATACCCTGGTATAGAAATCAGGTGGTGAATATAAATCAAAGTGAGTTTGTTTGAAATCCAAATGCCATCCATCTCCCATGAATACTTTGACCTGCAAAGTAGACCATAGAAATCATGCATCAATAGAAGTGTATTGGAGGTGTTGATCAAACTATGAATATACAACTCAATTACCTTCAGCTTCTTCTTTACAGGCAGATTTGCTTTGGGATCGAAAACCTCATTATTTGGACCCACATTCATCAGAAAATCAGGCTTCTTCACGTAGCCACACCCTCCATTGGCTCTAAACATCCCATGCATCAGCCATAAATAATGACCATAACCCTGTGATCAATACAACAGTCCACAACTAGTGCACTTCAATTCATGCATCCATCACATTGATACCTCAAGATAGGTTTCATAATTTAGCTTTGATTAATCGAATATGTAGTATACATCAACAATCCTATTTGAATCAACATAAGCAGTTACATCATCATCAGTGTTTGATCTTCTACACCCTTCAGAAATTTTTACTATTGGAAGTGAAAAGGGGTGTGCATGACAACCGTAAAACACTTTTGTTTTTCAATTATGTGAGTAAAGTGCACCTAATGTTCAATGAAGTATAAAGCAACTCTCAAGATAAGACAAGTTAACGTAATGATATAAGCAAGAAAGAAGCCTTACCTCATATGATCAGCAAAAAAGGAAATTTTTGATGCAGTAAGTACTTTGTGCTCACTTTCATATTCGATCATTCTCACAAATGATACTCAGAGCATGTACAATTATTATCTTCTTACAACAGTGAATGCATTTGGAAAGAAACCTATAGTTTCTAAGAAATTCTTTTGTTCTGTCTACAATTTTTCACTCTTCTGACCTATAAGCTTTTATAATAATATCAGTTAGTGTGCATTGAATTTTGACTGAATTCGTCAAATAGGTCTAAACAGGGTTAAATGACTACATAGGGAGCTGGACGCATGACATCATGCACCAATCTGATGTTGAAGATTCCTGCACATGTAACTGATCTAAATAGATTGATGTGAGCTTTCATAATTCATTACTTTTTTTTTTTTAATTTACATTATATTTATTACTTAATAATAGCATAAACAGTATCGCAAACTTTAAACTGAGATGTACTAGGGAACCATACCTGCATGTTGAACGCAACCATCTGAGCTCCATGCATCCAGCCAACAAAGGGTTTGTAATTAGAGGAGTTAAATCGGGTACCCCTGGGGTATATTCTCAAGAAATTCCTCTGGGTGAACCTAAATTTGGTAATGGAATACTTAGCTCTAACTTTGGATTGCAATATATGGAAGAAAAGATGCAGCAGCAAGGAGAGCAGGTTATTATTGGTGCATTCATACCTTACCACGTCCGTCCCGTGAAATTCAGTTGCCTTTTCTAGTGCTTGCTCACTTAAACTAAGGCGCCTAACCTTTTCAAGGTCTACTTTCAATGCCTCTTTCAGTCCACCCTTAGGTTTTCCAGCATGGATAGCAATTAGACGCTTGTATGCAAGTCCTCCTGGAAGGCATACCTCGGATTCAGATTCATCAATTTCTTCGGCTTGACTTTCTCCATTTATTTCTACGGCTTGACTATCTCCATTTGTTGCTTCGGCTTGACTATCTCCATTTGTTTCTTCTTCACTCTGCAAGGAATGAGCCAATGAGAACTTGAATAAAAGCCATAATCACTTCAAAAAAGAAGTAAAAAGAGGAACAAAGATTACTCTTGTGCAAGGAGAGTGGTAATTCATCAATAAATATACTTAAGCACCGGTTTACCTTTTCTTGATCCTGTTTATCATCTGCAGGTTTTACTGGCTCTTTTCCCCACATATCATCATCTGAGTCCTTTTCCTTCTTTGAGGTAATCCTATCTTCCTTAATAGTTTCAGCTTCAAGATACTCTTTCGGAGGTTTAGTTGATATGATAACACGGTATTTCAGATCTTCCGGAGAAGGAAACTCTTTTAAGTCAGTTTTAGGATAGAATAGCATGTCTCCAAATGTTTGTGTAAGCATCTGTGAAATTTTGATCAAATTGTGTTACTAAAATGCAAAGAAGAATACTTAATTGTGCTTCAGCAAGCAGCCACTTTCCTCCTTCCCACCGATTGAAATTTTGGTAAAATTACCTTGGCAACTTTAGCCTGGAGATCTGGAGTGAGGTGGTCTTCAAGTGTTATTATAACAGGATATGGAGATGCAGAAAACGCATGCTCTTTAATAGATTTCAGACATTTGATGAGTTCAACAGGAGTTGTCAAGGTTCTACATTTGTAGGAAATAAAGAAATCAGCAAAAAATAATATGTAAGCAGGTGTCGCTGATGTATGGTGTCCAATACCATATGATGCTGAAAGAAAGAAAGATATCATTCTCCTTGATACATTGTTGTCCGTGTTTCATCAGATTTTAATAAACATTGTGAAGCTTCACCTTAGTTTAATCTAGAAAAGAAATGGATTTTCTTTGACAATAAAAATTAGAAACCATTGATTATCAATCATCAATGAGTTTCCAAAAGAGGCTAGGCTGAGAGAATATATTTCAATGGTTCTGCAACTATTTATGTTCCACGCTTTTAGTTGTCCTGTTATATCCAACTGCTACCATCTGCCCCACCCATATTGGAAAGTTGTGTTATCAAAGAGTATTTCTGATATTTCAGGTTTAAAGTACATAAATCTACTAACCATGTTTGATAATTTATTACATAAAATCAAATGAACAAATGATAGTTAAACCATAAACACCCTTTTTCGGAAGCACACATCTTGTCTAGACAAAAGATGTTACACAGAGGAGAATGCAGCTTTTTATGTTCACAAGTTAAGAAATTAAGAAGATTGGAATAAAGAATAGGTATATAACTAAATCATAACAACTACTATATTCTCTTGGAATAAAAGGTGTTTATCCCTTGAGTGATGTGTCCATACCACATTCTTATGCTTCATATAAAATGCAAGCAATTCTCAGACATTAGATACTTAGGAAACAAAGTATTCCTAGATTCGATTCCCTGTGTATGAAAAATCTAACATAGACCTGGTCTATAGACGAGTATGAAAATGCATACTCACTGTTAAGGTCAACATTACAACCATTTACAAAGAGGCTTTGACATTAGATAGTGAATGCAATTTAACGTAGCAAAAAATGTAAGTGCTATCTATTGGATTACAGACCTTCCATGGAGAACATGAACATCGTCCTTTGATGAATTTGGCCATATATCTAGTTCAATTACTCTCACCCCTCTTTTTAATGCCTTAATGATAGGGACGTCGCTGCAATCGCTGCTCAGTTGGTTTCCTGTCAGGTATGAGTTGTGCCCAGTAAATATAAAATAGTGAGACAAGGGAGCTGACATATCTTGGTGAACCTGCACAATAGCTGAATTTGAGATCCTTATAAGATACCGAGTGGGATAAAGAAATTAATGTTCAACTTCCCAGACAACAGAAAACACCAATGTTAAAAGAATTTATTAAATTTCTTTTCTGCATCAGCAATTTGTCACTTGAAATTGATAGCGCAAACAATCTGTGAAGTGAATGCTAAGTTAGCCCATGACCAAACTAATTCAAGCATCATTAAGTGGATCATTTAATTAGATACGCTGAAATGATAACGTAGAGATTCAAAATTACAACCTTCTAATCCAGGTTTGGCCCCATAGCCAACTGATCTGAAAAACCTTAGCTTAATAGATTGACTTGTGAAAGTTTGGCTATTTGACCAACTAAGTAAGTCCTATCAAGTGAACCACCTAACTAGATAGAGTTGGAAAAACAATGCAGAGACTCAAACAACTACCAGACATGAAGGAAACCTAATCCTAACAGAACAGTGAACAGTGTGAGCTTTCATATTTTATCTAATCAACAAATACAAACATATTCTGGTGTTGAAAACATAAGGATTGTAAGAATAGGTTAATCTTAATCAAGAATTCCCAAATCTCACAAAACGAAAATGCAAGAAATTAATTACCATCTAGAAAATAACATAAGAAACTGCAAATTTTCAGCCTTTTTTTTTTTTTTTTTTTGTTCCACCAAGCATGGATGGCATGACTAAGAACATAAAATCCGGTGCCTTAAAATCAGGTTCCCAAATAATCCACCTGAATTTGTCTTTAATACAAACAGGGCATCCACTGTCACTTTCACTTTCCATCACTATCTAACCATTTTCTCCCAATCCCTGTCCCATGACCATATGATTTTTGGTCGTCAATGCAGGATGAAACACGTGTCTGTCATTTTTATAAAAAAAAATTATACAAATACAAATTAGACAAATGCAATTACACAAATACTTATACAAAATCACATATTAAATATGCGTTTCATAAATTTACATATAAAATGTTTTTGAAGATGTAATTCGGCCAAAAGTTATATAGTACTAAATCACATTTTCAAAGGGCATTTCGTAATTTTTTAAGATGAATCGCATCTTAAGTGGGCAATTCACTTATTTTGCACATAAATCACATCTTTAACAGGTGATTCATATTCTTCATGAATCGCATCTTCAACGTCAGATTCACATGCAAATTCATATTAACATGCAATTTTATATCGTATTTTAATAATTAATTTTATATAATTAATATTTGAGTAATTTCGATAATCATACAATTTCCTCCATCACTGCAGACCACAAGATATGCAACAATACATGCCAATACATGTATCCCAGTTTCCAAAACAGAAGGACAACAGTCCACCTCAAAAATGACACAATACGGCACGACAGGACACGTCTAATCTGAATTTAAGAAGATTGATTGTCCGTAGATTCTGTATATTGAGAACCAACACGGATTCAATAATTGGGGGGAAAAAAGGACAAACTAAATTCTCAGCTTTCATGAATTTTCTTGTACCTTGAACGTCGATATAAACATAGTCACAATCAAATGAACGAAACAAACAGGAAAAAAAGGGATCCCAGTTGACTTTTCATTGAACAAATTTGAAATTTAAAAAAGAAAAAATTTAAAGGAGCATGCTTCACTCTATTTTAACACAACAACATAGTACCTCGGATCCAATGGGAGGATTGAGGTCAGGCGAGAACAAGTAATGATGAAAGTCGTCAAGCGTGAGGGAGTGGCGCGTGAACTTAGCAATGTGATGGCGCCGGTGAAGAACCTGTTCCACGATCCGTTCAGCATCTGAAGCAGACGACCCGCCACTACCGTGTCCCTGGAACTCCTCAAGGAACCGCCGTAACTGATCCACCGATATGGTGGTGCTACCTTCAGCGTACTTAGCAAATGCATCTTGAACTTCTTGGGGTGGTTCAGCTTCTGCCACTTTGAACTTCCTCGTAAAACACAAACATATCCTGTAACTCCCCATTTTATAATACACACACACACACACACTTGTCTGTTGATGTTGTGTTGTGTTGTGTGTGGATTATGATGAAGTGAAGAAGAAGAGGAAGTGGAAATGTGAAAGTGGAAGAAGTCAATAAAACAAGAATTCACAACGAACGAGGAGGAGGAAGACCACTTTATTATGATGATGGCAGATGAGTTGGCGGAGACTGTTATGAAAATTTAATAAAATACGTGTGAATAGTGTGTGTTTTCTTAAGAAAGATTTCTTCGTATTATAATCCACGTGTAATGTAGTACACATGGTATATAATTATAAATCGTATTCTAATACTTAGTTGTATAGATGTTTTCAAAATTGTTTACCGCCTCATTCATGTATTAATTACCCCATGTTAACTACTAATAATAAATTGGAAAAATAAAAAAACACTACTAATAATAACATGTGTTTGGTATTTTTATTAAAAGTAGAAATGCGTGAAAAAAATAATAGAAATGAAAATAAATGAAAATAAAAATAAGTGAAAAGTTTATTTTATTTTTGATAATTAGAAAAAAAAAAAAAAAGAAAAATTGAGTTAGTGATTGACAAAATTATCTTGCCATTTTTTTGAGAGAAAATAAGGTGCCCACCTTTCCACCATTTTCGTCCCTTTACCTATGTTTTCCTTCCATTTTCATCATAGTCAAACATAAATTTTAGACCACTTTTTGCCAGCTTCCTCTGCTTTCCTTGCGCTTTCATACCTTTCCACTGTCATCAAGACACAACGTAAGTATTCTAGCATGTGGCCTTATGTGGTGGTCACCTTAAAAATTGTTCATTATCTTGTCTATGTGTTAATGTATAATTGATAGTTACACATTACTTTTAGGCTTCTACTATGTTTACCCCTTAGTAAAATACAAAAAATGTCATGCGTTTTTGGTATTTTGACACACATTTGATAAATATACTGACGGTGTTTTGACATTTTTTTTCTATATTTTGTTAATTTAATAGATAAATGACTTGAATTTTAATTTTTAATAAATACATGTTTTTTCACTTCATATTAATAATTGATAATGACTTTCACTTTTATTAAATTTATTTATTAATATTATCAACTAATTAAAAAAAACACATGCCTCTTATTTATAATGAATACAAAGTGAAAAGATGTCATGTTTTTGTTAAAAATAAAAATTCAAGTCATATATTTACAAAAGCACATTTACTCAAAAGATACAACTGATATATTTATTAAAAATAAAACTGGATGGTAGAGGTAACTGAGGTACATACTTGGACAAGCTAAGTGATTGAGATGGTGGACAAACCTAAGGTATCTGAGTAGACAGATAGATTCGGAGACCTGCTTGGTTTTATGGCCATATTCAAAATCTAGGGAGGTTGACCAAGAGCTACTTATCTAAATTTATCTATCAACATGGCTCTTCATGAAAAATATCAAATTTTTTAAGAATGATACTATAATAATAAACCTCAGCATAAAAAATTGCATGAAGAGTCTATTACATGCGCTCCAAAAAATAAAAATAAACTTTTAACACTTTTTATTATTAATTATTCATTTAAAACAAAGATAGGATATGAAATTTTGAAAGGTCCATTGTTAAACATTTTAATAAATACACATGATCATGTACAATTTCTTTATTAGTATTGTTTTTCAGGCTTCTATAAATGGATGTCAATCCAGAGAAATTATACGTTTCCTTTATCAATTTTGAGAGGACTAATCATGTCGCTATTTAACAACTCAAACTATACTAACCATGATCAAATCACTAAAATAGTTAATATTTTAATTACTATATTTATTTTAATGATTAAATGGTTGACTGAACGAACTTTTGATGGGATATATCATTAATGTTATCAAAATTAAATTGATTATAAAAAAAAATCAATATAAAAAAAATTAAAAAGTTCGACCAGGATTATAAAAGATCTAAATCGTTTATTAATATAATGAAATCGATCCCGTTGTAACTGTTCTGATACTATACAGTTTTCCCACAAGCATGAACTATAAGTGTCAAATCAACTCTTGGAACCTCAACTGGCCTAGTATTTAAAATAAATAAACAAATAACATACAATGTTAAAGAAGAAATCCAATAGATTTAAAATTAATTCGACCTTCATCTCTAAACACAAGACCTTGACCGGTATCCAATAAAAACTTGAATCCACGTCCATAGTAAGTACGATTAATGATTTTTCTATTATTTTATCCTTAGGGATAAGTACCATGGTGGAGTTGGTTTAAAATTTGGTTGGGTCGAATTACATATGGTTTCCATCATTGTAATGCAATAAAAGATCGCCAGGCTACTCAATCAATGTGCTGTGATGATTGTTGAACCTCCAAGACGTGTTCCAAGTAAACAGTAATATTAATCTTCTTTATTGTATTTTTTTATTGGAAGTGGAGGAATAAAATTTCTTGTTGACTAAATCAAACTTTATTAAAGTTAGAAGCTAGTAGATACAAAAGGTTATAGGTGGGATCATCCTCAACACATGATTCTTACAAAAAGTTCCAAAATGTCGGAAGATGGCAATGTAAGTAACTAAGTAAGGAATCCTCCATTTATTGCATAGATTTTCCACTTACTTGCTGAAAATGTTGTATGTGTGTGTATATATATTTGATTTAAAGTGGGAAAAAAATCCATTGCATGACTCGTAATATTATAAATTCTAAGAAATTGGAAATATTTTTGCCCACCTCTCATTAAAAAACAATGTTAAAATTGGGTCCATAAATTGAAATATATATAATGCTAGATATCTTCCCAAGTGGAGTATGAAGAGGGACCCGACCTAACCTAACCCAACCATACTAGGTCCAACCCGTTTGAACTTGCCTTGATCCACGAGTCATGGCAGGGTCTACTAGCTAGACTTGTGGATCAAGCAAATTTGACTGTGTCGTATTTACAAAAATAAACATGTGCTTTTTATTCTCCGACCAGGGTCTTATTTTAAAAAATAACCGTGCTAAGTCCAACCCGGCTTCTGGACCTACCATGGTCTACAATTTCTGGCCGAGTCTATTGGTTAGACCTGTGGACCTAGCAAATCTGACTGGTTTTATTGAAAAAAAAAAAATAAACATACACTTTTTATTAAAATAAAAATAAATATAGAATACAAAATAATAAGAAAGTTTAGAAAAAGTAAATAATATTTGATGTTTAGACTTTTCACAATATTTAATACATTGTTGAAAATAATACGTGTGACAAATACAATTTAAAACCATATCTATATACCAAGAGAAGCATTTCATACCTAAATAAAGTGAGACTTTTTTTTTTTTTTTTATAAACTCTATTTTTTTAGAGTATTAGTAATACTTCAACTTAGTAGGATATTCTTGTGTATAAATAATAATAACTAATCCTTAATAGTATTAAGTGGATATGGACTAAAGAGTAGTATATTATTAGGCTCATTTTATATATTTAAAGTTTAAAATTTTATTATTTATATTTAAGAGTTTTTCTTTCTTTAAATTCTTTCTTCAAAAAAGACGGGTCGGAATTGTCTCGACTTGCCTTAGGATCTGATGGGTCCACAGGTTAGACTTGCCCCACCACCTACACAAGGTAATTAAGGGTTTATGAAATGGGCCCCGGATCTGGCAAGTCCACCAGGGTCTTAACCCAGCGAGACCTATGGAGATGTATATATAACATATATTAATGTAAATTTTTATATTGAAAGTATCTTATCGTTTTCTTTCTCTCTCTCGTTCTCTCCTTCCCTTGAAAAATCTTAACATAAGGGGCAACCACATTGTTAGTAGCCGCCCCTCCTTTCAAACTTTTTTTTTATTTTTTTCATCATCATAAATCCGTAGATCAATCATTACTAATATATTAATATTTGTACATATACTGCTTTTGACTGTAAATCTATTGTCTTTTTCCATCACTCCCACCATAGACCAGCGACGTCAAGATTCCACCACAACAAGTCTACTTTTCAATAATTTGATTAGATTGAAGTTGTTGTGATACAGATATTTATCAGTAACTTTTAAATAAGTGGATTTTTTTTCTTTTGTTTCCATCCCCCATATAGGATTGCTCCATCCTCTATGTGGGATTTGCTTTATTTGCTAATAGGTTGAGTTTTATTCTTGGAGAATTTATTTTCCTAATAAGGGATACTTTGACACTTGAAGAGACATACTCAATTACTCAAATAGATTCCCATATTCTTAACTCTTTATTAGTCAGTTTTGGTATATCAATTGATACGATTGATGTAATTCTACTCTACTGAATGAAATTAATCTATTTTGGCCAAAAAGAAAAAAGTATCTTATCGTTTTCCTTTTTTGCATTTTTTTGTATTTTGAGAAGGAAATTTATGAGTGCTAAAATTATTTTTTTTAAGTTTATATCATTTAAAATTATATATAAATCGAAAGTAATTAAATTCACCTAAATATATGAAACATAATTCATTTCTACATGATCGTATCAAATATGTTTAGTTTTAATTTGCATTTTAATTAATCTGACAGAGTCATCATGTTTTTAGTTATATCATATCATATTGTTCATTATATTAAAAATTTTGAATCTTGGAAACAAAGAATCGAATGATACAATTTTAATCCTTTTCTATTGAAAGTAAATATTAATAAATCCAAACAAGGCAAGTCAAACTAATATGACACTGTATTCAGATTAAGTTCGTAAGAGTCATTATTTTAAACATAAGATAAACTCGTGGATAGAAAGTGATTGGGACCATTTTCTGTTTGTCCCATAAGAAATCACTCGCTCCATGGCGTATTACGGTCTGTTTGTTTGATCATACTTTGATCATTTTTGTATCATATTTTTATTATTTTTAAATAAATATTTATCAAGAAATAAATATTTATGAAAAGTTGACAGTTTTACTCATAAACTGACCAAATAAATATTATATAGATATGGCATAAGTAAATTATAAATACACATCTAATATACAAATAAAAATCCAACAATTCAAAACATTTAAAGCTACAGCTTTATCTTTAGGAAATTTATTATCTTTTCCCTTGTAAAATTTATTTATGAGAGACATCTCTTAGTTATCATAAATACAACATAATTTTTATCATTAATGAAATTTGAAAACCCCAACTTTCCAACAAGTTAGTAAATAAAATTGAATTCTTTTGGTTTTTATTGTTTTCCAATGCTTTTTTTCTCCTTTTTTTTTGGTCATGCCTTTTTTCTCCTTCACTTTCTTTTCTTTTACATTTGCAAGGTTTTGAATATTGTAGAAAACCAAAATAAATGATTATCACTAATTGCTTATGATAACGCCTATAATTGTTAAACTCACAATTTTACTAATTATTAGGATATATAAAATTAATAGAATATATAATATTGTACTGCACAAGTAAAATTATAAATTTGAAAAATTTATACACTTAAATTCATAAATTTATCTAAATTTTATATCTAAACAATTTTAGGAAAAAAATTATAAAATCACAAACTTTAACTCGTGATTTTTTATAACCATACTAATCCACATGCATAGATGATGGATGAATATTAGGGTTTTGGTGCTTGGGAAAGTAGAAAGTTTTAGAGAAGTTGTGTTTGCGTACAAGGGTGTCGAGTTCGGAGAATGAGCTAAATTTCGTTCCTATCTTATCGCAGGGCACGCAATGACATGGGTCAGTTGTTGAGACCAGCATTATTGGGCCTAGACTTGGGCCTGTTAATGATTAAGAAGATCTGATCTTTGAGCTTTGATGAAGTCAGCTTTATTTCAAGGGCTTTTTATGCTTATTGGGCCGAATCAATTTATATTAATATCATAAGGAACACAAACTAATGCAAAAGAGAGAGAAGGAGAGAAACTGAATTACTTTATTCATACTCAAACCATAGAAGAGAAACTACAAGATATACATAGCTCTTAAATTTACGAACACAATGTATGAAAATTTTCAGGATGTAATATAAGTAGCACAATCCAGTATAACCAAATGAAAAGGCAACCAAACTACTTTATTATACATGATACATTGAAGAGACCTATTCATTATCTAAACAAATGGAAAATAGCCAAACAAAAAGCCTACTTGTCACTCTTATCACTTATAATGATCTTCATCTCGCAATTATTTTGTAACGAAAACCAATACACAAGCTACTACAAATCACTTACAATAATCTTGATTTTTCGTTTATTTTATAGAAGAGAACCCATTCACAACTGTTTACTCAATCTCAATTTCTCTCATTAAAAAGAACCTATTCATATTAGAGAATTATCACTCTTCCCAATTATATTATCCATAAGCGCTACTTGAGCTTGATTAAACTCATGGGTTAAATATTATGAAGTTGGATTTCAACTCGATAACTATTAAAGTGGCCTAAATTAAACCCGACATAATAATTTGACGATGCATCATGCCAAACTCGAGTTAGCAAGTATATTTGACTCATTCATGCCCTTACTTGCTAGTAGTTTTTGACACCATTGCATTCCTATAGCATATTTTGCCAAAAAATAAACAATTTCTATAACATAAACTTAAGCTGAACAATTATATATAAACTCAAGCTAAATTAAACTTATAAGACCGAGGAATCAAATAATTTGTACCATCAACACTCCTACTGCAATTCAATCCCAAATTATTAGGCATTATCAAAAAATTTTCCACATAAGGTAAATCAAATTACGTGTTCATTTAAAGCAAATCAACCAGCTAACGTTTCATATTATAGTATGGTATAATTAGTATAGTGGAACCAATCTAGATTATGCACTTGAATCTATTTGTGTACTTTCCTTATGGTCCACAGTTAAGGTAGCATGAAGAGCGAAAAACGATGAGTAGTTCTTAGATTGTCTACTTTGGCAAGATCTTTCATTGAAGATCTATCACATGAAATATGATACCATAGTAATCCTACATGAGGTATCGCATGCGGTACTATTTTTTAATATGACAGATCCTCAAAAGAAGGTCTACGTAACTCCTTGAAAAAGATATCATGCTATATTGGCCGGTCTTTACAGCATCATTCCAAGGCGAGGGCTAGAAGATCACAGCGAATACAAACAAATATGACGGTACTTACCTTCTCCTTACAGGTTGGAATAGGGTTTCATCCTCCACTAAGTATTAGGTTTTGGGTTCCAAACTCCTTGTAAAGGACCCTAATTGTCTTATTTATACCTATTGCATACTCGATTCATAATTGTTTTGTCTACAGTAAAATCTTTTCCATATAATTGTTGGCCAAACATCAAATATAAAACAAAAAAAAAAAGCCTAAAAAAGGGAGGAAGAGAGAGAGAGAGGGGGAGGGAGGCCTACAAAGTGACTCACAACTGGCCCGTACTAAGCAAATTTGGGGAGAAACATCTTTTACAGTACTCAAACGAAAGCATAAGTATCCCTCAATATTCATAGTCCCGAAAGCTTCATGGGACCATGCCAAACTAAGGTTCCCAATGCAGGATGCTTATTGTCCTCAAATAGTAATTCCATTTGAATCTTACCAATCACATGTTGCTATGTAGAAGAACATAAAAATTTATGCTCCATTTTTACTGATTTGCTCATTAACACAAAGACACCATTTCATTCTTCCCTTCCTGTCCTCCTTTCTACAGGCACCAACGTATCTGCAGGCTCAAAATAAGTTTTATCCCCTAATTACTGCAAAATTACAAATGCAACACTAGTGAATAAAACCTAAATGTAAGATTTAAACTAATTCTCTAATTACCCAATTTGGAGTGTGTTACATATACCGACAAGGGAAGGTAAATTTCAGATATAGAGAGACAGAGGCGCACTGAAGACGGCTAATTGACATCATTCATCACCCACCAGATTCCATATCGAACATGGTAATAGAGGACATTGGTAGTTGAGACATAATTAACATGGCTGGGGAGGAGTGTCAATGTTCCTGGATTCTGTAACTTGGGTCTTGCACCAGTTGGAAGTGCTACCAAGAACCAGCATCACATTTTATTAGGCATGCACTTAAGCTCAATAGAAAAGCAGAAATAAACTGCAGGATCAAAGAAATTTAGATGGAACACAAAAACGAATATACCTGTAATTATGATTTATATAATGAACACAGATTAAGACTTACGTCCCAATAATTAACCTATCAAGAAAAAGTTAAGAAATCAATGCTTCTAAAGAGGCATAGGGAGGAGGCGAGTGAAGCAATGTTCACTTACAGTTGCATGGATGAAAAGTTGCATTACCCGATGAACAGCAGAGACCATAAAACCATGAGTTCAGAATCAGGAGAATGAGGATACTTAAGTGGTCATAAGATGATAAGAGCCCAATATATCAAGAATTGTTGAGAAGAATATAAAGTGTTCCACAGGAAAAAAATTTATCCTCTGAAAGTCTGAACCATAATTTTACAAACAACATTGGCAGGCAGCACTATAAACAAACCAGAACAGATAACATCAATCTGTAAGATAACACATGCAACAAACCTGGACCTCTATCTGCTACTTGGATAACCGTCGTGATTCTAGAGCTAACACAAGCAACAAATCTCGGATTTCTATCTGCTACTCAGATAACCGCGGCTAATTAGACAGTTAATGCATCCAGTATAAAAGATATGCTGTCTCAATTAACTTCAAGACTAAATCCAACAAAGGGAAAAGCAAGATAACAGAAAAATAAACAATATGACAAGCAATTCTGCTGTCCCCACCATCAGATTGTCCCTTTCTACAGGGATGAACAAATTTCAGATGGTAACATTAATTAAATAGCTTGTAAGAACCATACAGAGGATAAAACACGCAGGCAGACAACCAAAGTAGGTTTAACATTCAGATAACTCTGAGCAGAATGAATGGAAGAGAGCTAACAGAAATCGTAATCTAATAGTTTACCTCATGATGCACAAACAAATGCTCTTGCAGGAAAATTCAAAATCATTAAAATGATATAACAACCTCTGGAAAAATCCTATATAGATTATGTGAGAATCAATTGATCAATCAGAAAGTAAACAAGAGAGCTCTCTTGAACAAAGATAGGACAGCTTATAAATACATAAACTATTCAGAAAAACGAAGAAGTCAATTATTGACGATCCGTTATTCCCTTCAAAGTCATACCTTCCAAGATCAATATTATATCTGGCTAAAGCATTGCATATCATTCTAATATAATTCCTTACTTAAATACCATTCAGAAAACATACAGCAACAAGAAGAAAACAGCATAGATTGTTCACAATACAAACAAAATCCAATAGACTTTTATGTTCCTACAGTCAAGAACTGTTCATTCTTCCATCATTATAAGGACAGATATCGACAATTTGCATGCCAAATTTATTGAAACAAAACCATCGATTACAAAGCTATACACAGAGATCTATGTGCAGTTCTCCAAAGATTGTTGTCTCAACAAGTTCCAACCAACAACACAAAACAACCCATCACAATAAACGAGTAGATTAAAACACATATTACTTTCAACCTATAGTATTCATCCTAACATAATTGGTGAAAATACAATCAAAACCAGCAACTGCAAACCAATCCTTAATCACATGGAGTTGCCATCCAAATATTCAAAGCAATTATATAACTGAAATAAACAAGTAGATAAAAACACGTATTACTTTCAATCCGCAGTGCTCATTCAAACATGATCTGTGGAAACACAACCAAAACCAGCAACCATAACCAATCCTCATAAAGTCAAAGTTCAAATATTTGAAGCAATTTCAATTCCTTATGCAGCTGAAATAAACTGAATTATATTGTAAAATGGAAGTTTTGCAGCATTTTGGACAAGGTACATCAAAGACCCCCCCCCAATCTAAGAGATTGCAATCCTCTAGACGAAATACTAAAATAAAACGAAACAATAACAACACCACCACCACCAACAACAACAAGATCATTAATTCTAAGATTTAAAACAACAGCCAGAAAGAAACATCGTCATATTGTTTTAACCAACTGATTTATGTGCTTCTGCTCGTTATTTTTCCAAAGTTTTCTCTACTCGGACCTATTGGCATATCTCTCGACCTTCTCATCATTGAGATTAATCCCTACCATTGCTTCTCCCAAACCGCAGCTAACCTCAGCAAGAAGCTCTGGATCACTGTAATGCGTAACGGCCTGCACGATAGCCTTCGCGCGTTTCGCAGGATCGCCGCTTTTAAACACTCCAGAACCAACGAAAACGCCGTCACAACCAAGCTGCATCATGAGCGCAGCATCCGCCGGAGTCGCAACACCACCAGCAGCGAACTGCACCACAGGGAGCCTCCCGAGCTGCTTCGTCTGCATCACCAGATCGTACGGTGCAGCGATCTTCTTCGCATAAGCGAACACCTCATCATCGTCCATGTTGCGAAGCACGCGGATATCTCCCATCACGGACCGCACGTGCCTAACGGCCTCAACGACGTTTCCAGTACCGGCCTCGCCTTTGGTACGGATCATCGCGGCTCCCTCCCTGATGCGGCGGAGGGCCTCGCCGAGGTTCCGGCAGCCGCAGACGAAAGGAATCCGGAAATTGTGCTTGTTGATGTGGTTGTCCTCGTCGGCGACGGTGAGGACCTCGCTCTCGTCCACGTAATCGATTCCGATTGCTTCGAGGATCTGGGCCTCGACGAAGTGTCCGATACGGGCTTTCGCCATGACAGGGATCGTAACCGCGTTTTTAATCTCCTTAATGAGCTGAGGGTCGCTCATGCGCGCGACACCGCCTTGAGCGCGTATGTCAGCAGGAACGCGCTCGAGAGCCATGACGGCGCAAGCGCCTGCTTCCTCGGCGATTCGTGCTTGCTCTGCGTTGACGACGTCCATTATGACGCCGCCACGAAGCATTTGAGCAAGGCCTACCTTGACGGAGAACGGCGACTTCTTCGTCGTCTCCGTTAGTGCGCCGTTACCGTAAACTGTCACCACTCCTGTACCAGCCATTTTTAATTTTAAATTTTTTTTTTAATACAAAGAAGAATAAAGTAAGGGCAAGGGATGAGGAAGATAAGAGAAATGAGGTTTTAGAGACAGGGAGAGGTGGTGCGTGTGGCGGCAAGTGTTTCCCTATCTAAATAGGAGAGAGTGGCTCTCCTTTTTGGGAATTGAAGAGGGGTTGGTTGGCTAGGGATTTTTGATATGTTGTAGCCTGTTGGGGATTAGAGGTGGTGGTTAAATAGGAAAAGTATTTATGGTGTTTCCTTAAATCTAGAAAAGTTTAATTGACATATGTTTGTGATGGTATCCATTTCTTTAGTGTTTTGCAAGAGAAACATAGAAAGCATTGCAATTTCCAGCAACAAATCCCAAATTTCATTTTACTCAATCATTTTTTCGGAAAGATATATTTATCTTTTTTAAATAAATTATAAAAATATAAATTGTATAAAAAAAATTACCAAATAATTACTGCTATTTCGCATGTTGGAGCAGAGATATCATATTTTATATATTTATCGCATATAAAAGAAGTGATATAGTAACTGTATCATTTCAAATTTTTAAAAATATATGAGTCACATGTAAGAGGAGTGATATCCTCTCCGAATTTGTTTTTTAATAGTTTTTTAATTGATGAACTCATACTGACAAGTGTAAAAGATGTTTAGACCACTCCACTCAACTCAACAACATCATGACATCTGCAATGACAACATAAGTACCATTCATATTCCACAGTACAATAGAGATGTTGGGGAGGACTTGAACTTTGAGAAGCACCATGCCAATACATGCTTCGATAAAATTAAAATCAAAATTAAAATCAACTTATAATTTCCTAAACATCAATGTCAAGGGGGAAAGGAAATCTTTATTGTTTACACTTGTGTCAGACTTTGACTATGTGATATAAAAAAATTGTTGTATCGTATCTTCTTTATGCGATATAACGATGGTATGTGTGTAATTACACAAATGTCATCGATATATCGCATAAATAAAATGTGATGTAATAATTTTTGTTATATCACACTTTCACCATACTATGTATATATATATATTATGTGATACACATTTAACATTTGAGCGGATAAAAAAAACATCAGTTGGATATTTTTATTATATAAGTATATGGTTTCATTAAATACGCCACACTCAACATGACATTTAGCACCCACCATTACAATAATAAATCATTTAATGAAAGAGCCCATACTTTGCCCGTCGAAAACTCCAAAACTACCAATAACCTTGTAATTATACAACATGGAGAATTTCAAATGCAGTACAACTTTGTATTGCTCATCTCAAATACGATATAGACATTTTTAAAAGTTTAAGGCGGTAGGGCTGTTGTATCGCTTTTCTTATTTATGATACATATACAAAATATGATGCTTCTACTCCAACATATAATATAGAGATGACAATTAGATAACTTTTTGTATAATTTATGTTTTTATACTTTTTTTTTTAAACAATAGATGTGTTATTCACCCCTGAGACTAAGTTGTGAGGTAGATGATTACGCTTTTTCATTTGATTTTGATTTTATAAATTAGCTACAATAGTTTATGAGGTTTGGTTAGTGTATGGAATGATTTTGAAGATTTGATTTTGAGCACTCAAAACAAGTGTTACATTGGTTTATCTAGAAAAATTATGGTCTCTTTATTTTTTTTTTTTTTATGGAACTAGCTAGATGAGTTATTTAATGATTCAAGTTTATACATAATCATGATTACACCACTTAAATACTTAATATGTCACTTACTGTATATATTTTAATTGTCAGATGATTAATAGAATTGTTTTGTTGACTAAAGAAGTCCCTTGCCTATGCTTAAACCTTTTTTTCAAACATGTTCAAACGACAAATGAAAAAATCTACAAGCTCTGCATCTATGACGAGCTTATTGAAATAAACGTAAATGAGTTTACTCCAATATGTTTACTAGGACGATTCAAGTAGATGTAATAAAGTCTAAAAGTTTATTATACTTAATAACACCTCATTAGTTAACATAATTTTATAATATTAGAGAAATGGTAGAGCATAGAGGTATCTCTAATTTTAAAAATTAGGGATTTCTAAGACCATGTATAGCATGAAACTCACACAATAGACACGCAAAATATCAAATGGATCTCCACATCTACATTTTTTAGAAAAACTTTCAAAACGTTTTTTTTTCTTTTTTATTTTCCAAATAAGGTTTTTAACTTTTTCTCCAGCTAGGCTCGAAAATGATAGCTTTAATCTCTGTAAAACATATTCATTGGTACTGATATACTGTTTGTCATAATTAAATCTAATAAAAACTAACACTCTGTCCATTATACGAAAATTGTTAGGTCAAGTCATGTACATTCCTTATACAAAGACTTGTGTACAAATGGCGACTAGGTCATCCAATAAAAAGAGACCTAGAACAAAAAAAAAAAAGTATCTAAGACAAAGTCAACCAATCTAGAACACCTATAAACCAAGCACAAATGCCTAAACCTACAAAAAAAGTTAAGAAACCTAGGATATTCATTAACCTACAACAAAAGAGCAAACATAGTATATAGTGAAGGACCTAAGACATTTATTAACCTAATATGAAATAAAGAACCCAATATGTAGCAAATAAGTGCTATTATCTTTTGTATTACGTCCTTTTAAAATTTCTGGGTCTCAGGCGATTTGTTATAGGTTATCACTGATGTATCGAGTTAATGCGGAAGTTCGAGGTCATCATGCAACTAGAATAAATGTGCATACCTAGATCAAAATTAATAATACCTAGGACATCCATAAACCTAGTACGAATTTAAAAACCTAATACATAGCGACGAAGTGCTATTATCTTTGTATTGTGTCCTTTTACAATATATGGGTCAGGAGTCCTAGTTGATTTGTTCCAAGCTATCACCAATGTACCAGGTTAGTGCAGAAGTTCTAGGTCATCGAACAAATGTACTACATAGCTCAAAAGTAACAAAACCAGGGACATCCATAAACCTAGTTCGAATTTAAGATCCCAGTACATAGCAAGAGGTGCTATTATCTTTGTACTGTGTCATTTTACAATTTCTAGGTCGGGAGCCCCAAGTCATTTGTTTCAGGTTATCATCGATGTACCATGTCAGTGCGAAAGTTCTAGGTCATCATACAACTATAACAAATGTACATACTTAACTTAAAATTAACAAAACCTACAAAATTCATCAATCTGGTACGAAATAAAGAACCCAGTACGTAGAAAACAAGTGTTATTGTCTTTTATACTATATCCTTTTAAATTTTCAAGGTTAAGAGTCCCGGGTGATATGTTATAGGTTATCATCAATGTACTTGGTCAGTGCAGAAGTTCTAGATCATCATACAACTTGAACAAATGTGCATACATAGTACAAAATTAACAAAACCTAGGACATTCGTCAACCTAGTACAAATTAAATAACCCGGTACATAGCGAGCAAATGCTATTGTTTTTTGTACTAGATACATGCGAAAGTGTTAGATTCTCATACCAGTGCCAGTACATGGCACAACTGTGCAAATCTACGAGAACAACATGGGTTGGTCATGCATGTATATCAATCCATCTAATTTCGTTTATTTAGACACCAGCCTGGCCACTTGTGAAGAACAACATAGGTTGGTTATGGATCTGGTTGCTCCATCTATCTTATGTTTGAAAAATATACCACAATGCAAGAGAACCCCCAAACAATTGTATGGCTAACAAAACTTTTATGACACAACATGGGATATAGATAATGTGCATTAGTTGTGGCTGAAGACATTATATGGGTTTATATATTGCCTATGTACATCTTATGCAGATATATCCATGTAATTTCATTCATTGATCCTCTAATTGCTCCCTTCCTCTTGAAATTATATGCAGCCATGTTCGTCCTCATCTTCATATACACAACTTCCTCATTTCTAGAGGTGGTTATATTTAGGCATATATTTGGGCAAGTTTTACGGGTGTGTCCTGTTTCACGGCAATTGCCACAATTTCGTAGGCCGCTAGCTAGCTTCTTTTTTCCATCCCATATTTGCCTTCTCTATGATGTTCTTACTCGACTATATTTGCCTTCTCTATGATGTTTCACGGAAATTGCCACAACTTCCTCATTTTCTAGAGGTGGCTATATTTGCCTTCTCTATGATGTTCTTACTCGACTTGTTTCCATCCCATAATAGTAGAGAGGCCAATGTTTTCTACTTGTGATGATATGCAGCCATTTAGTAAGACAAAGTCAAAGATGTCACTATTGATACCAACGTTATGAATCAATACATCGAAAGTTACAACATCACACTAAACTAAGGGACATACCAAGCCTATCGAATCTTCTTTGAAATCTAATCTTTCATGAACTCCATGACATAAATCTTGCAATTGTTACTGCAAACCATGTAAACATAAAATGTTGGCATACTATATATCATGCATGCAAAGGGATTTCATGAATAAGAATACCATACATATAAGTCATTGTGGTCTACTTTGTTTGGAATGTAGCTTCGGTAAATAAACTCCCAATTATTGATAGGCTCATTCCATAGATCCCCTTCGGTAGGTCTGCTACTGGAGGTCCATGCCTAAAAGAGTTTGTTTAGGTAGCCAAGCTACACAACCCATTTATAAGTACTATCGTTATTGTCGAATCCATATTATATTTGAATAATTTAAATATAGACTCGTGAACAAATCACTTACCATTATATGGAGTTCTTTCTTTCAGCATGATTTCTTCCACTTGATGGGATGTATTGTGTTGAAGACAAGGATGTGTTGTTGATGTAAGCATAGCACTAACAATAACCAATGGTTATTAGCTATGTTAACAAGGATGAAAATCTACAAGGATAGAAGATGCATGGGAGGATATCGTTAAAGTGGTAACCAGCTTGCAAAAGCAACCAAAATGTCCAACTTATCTCGTGGCACTTGTCTAAATCAGTCATATACCTACCACAATAAACCCTCATGCATGACAAGAAGCTACAACCTACTTATGCTATTTATTACACAAATGAAGTCCTTATTATAGGGGATCCTCACACAATTCAAGGACCATGCAAGCAAATTGCATAGATCATCAATGGTGTTCTTACCAAGGCAAGCTGAGGCAAGTACCACCTTTGTTGAAAAGGATTTACTACTTTCTCCTCACAAGTCCGTTTGAATGCAATCGCATCAGGAACTTAAACATCATTATTATAAAACAAACTATCAGCAAGTTAATTACACAAGTAAAATGAGTACAAATGGTAATGTGGGTTTCCACTTGCACTCCCATGCATCCAATCGTCCAGCTTGAGAATATTGTGTCAGACCAAGTTAATTGCAAGAAGCCTAAATCTATAAGTGTCTCATGACAACCATAACAATTTAAAATCAAATGAATAAACCTGGCACGAATGCAATGAACCTAGGATGAATGCAGAGAACATAGGACGTTCATTAATCTACAACAGTATAAGGACCTAGGACATTCCCCGAACCATCACAAATATATAAACTTAGGACAATGTAGAGAACATAGGGCATTGATCAATCTACAATGGTTAAAGGACCTTGGACATTCCTTGACTATCATGCCCCAAGGGGTACCCTAAACGTGGCAGTCCGTCGTACACAATACTAAAGCCTAGGAATGACTACCTCAGTCACGCAAAGGCTTCCATATCATGTATAAGGCATATATCACAACCAAGGAAACGTATCGGAGTAGCGCAATTTATATCGATAATAATTAAGTAACAAGGCAAAAAGAATACTTATCATAAAACATAAACATATTAAATTACAATTCTTAGGGGCATATCCCTATATTGTCTTCAAATCAAAATATATACACTTCTTAGAATTTCTAAAACACTAACATAGCATACATTTCATATAAGGAACCTTACAAAGTAACTTCATCTTATGTTTCCATTTCCTTCATAGAAGCTTAACATCCTTCCATCACTTTCTTAACATCATGATCCTCAATTTAAGCCATGGGTATACCTATTTCAACAAAATCTATAGGGGTATAAGCTACAACTAGCTTAGTGAGATATTCCTTTTCATTCGCACCGTGTTTTCAAACAAGTTCATTTAAATTTTCACACATATGCTATGCATACAATGCAACAATCACGTGATTACGCAAATATATATAGTTATCCGGAAACCATATATAGAATGGATTTACCCTCCGTATCGAAGGTTAAGGAATCGATGATGAAGATCCTCGATTTTCTACTGCTAGTCCCCAGGTCCCCACCCAAAGCATTCAATTGGCTCGGCTCCGAACTCAGAGTGGCATTCTCCGGGCGATTTAGATTCTCTAGGAAGGAACATGGCCCGTGTCACAGCACGATAACAACCAATCCAACTCTATGCATAGGAGTAGCAGCCTTCCGAAAGAGATGTGACTCGATGGATGCTATGCGTGAGTGTTTTATTTTTCTTAAGCCAAACCGTATTAAGGTTTATTAGGGGACGATCAATCAATTTAGCAAATAATAAACAGTCATACAAGTAAGTAAACAAAAACAATTAAACAGGCAGTTTAAAGTTGCGATATTCTTAATTTTCATTTCACGCATAAACAAAGAATCACATATATACATATCCCCTAATTCCCATACATATTCATTTTTTTATCTTTTTTTAGTATGTTAATGTCATTACTTTACAAGCACAAGCAAGGTAAAAAATTAAGAGGAATAACCCACTCGTCCATTTCGCGATCTTCTTAGTCGTATAATCCTCAGAAAGGGTAATCTCGTATCTTTCATCACATAAACAAAAGAAATACCCGGGATGAGTATTTCGTAGAAATTCCACTTAAACTTTGTAATTCTATTTCACTATGTTCGTGAAATTCGTATAAATTGAAATTCCAATTTAAAATGGCCATAACTTGCTCATTTTAACTCGGAATTTCGCATATAATGTACCGTTTTCTACCTATTCGAAAATATCTATCCATTTCTAAGGTTATCTTTGTCATATAAGGTTGTTTAGGTTCCAAAAACGTTGGGTACAGATTTAAAACGAATATTTCTAGATTTTTGCAAAACCATTTTCTAACTCAACTTCATTAAAAAATCCTTTAGTAAATATATATATATATATATATATAATTGATAAATCTTTTGAGTATATAGATAAGCTCATTTTATATGCAAAAATTCTAATGGTAGTGTCTCAACAATTTATTTCATAAAACAATTTTTTTGAGTTGTTAAAACTTTAACTTGACAAATTTTTTTTCAAATATTTTAAAGAAACTTATATTTTCATAGATTATTATAGATGAGTATATTTTTATTTTATTTTCTTCATTCCTTTTTCCAAAACAAGTAAATTTTCCTTTAACCTTAGTCTTTCATAAATTTTACTTATAGTGATAAAAGATCAAAGTTATCAAAAGTGTATTAAGTTATTGAAAACCTTTTATAAATTTATATTTAGAATAGTTTTAGAAAATGAGTCTTGTCTTCTTATATTTATTATTTAAAATATAAGTTTTTGTTTTCTAAAACTTGTTCTTTTATTTCCTTTTAATAGAATCCTCTTTATTGATAAAATGCTTTGTTTTTAATCTATCTTATTTATATCCTTTGAAAATAAGTTTCTTCTTTAGAAACTCGAAAATCATTATTTTACTAAGTGGGTTTATAACTTTATGAGTTGATTTTATCTTAACTTTAAAAACTAGTTTTATTTCTTAGTTTTGTCATGGAGTTAAAAAGAGTTTAATCTTAAGCTTTTTGTGAAAACTTTGAAAACTAACAAATTATTTTACTAAAACTTAGGTTACCATAATATACAAAGAAAGTATTTATTTTTTATGTTTTCTTGGTAAAGTTATCTTTATTATTTAAGAAAACTTTGAGAAAACTTGTATTACTCTATTTCTATATTGTTGATAATAACTCCATTATTTTGTGATAAGTCACATAATAGAAAAATTCAGTTTTAAGTTCCTTTAATAAAATAAAATTTTACTTTAAATTAGTTGAGATAATATCATTATATAGATGCAAGTATTATGAGCATATAAAATTATAAGAACATGAGGAAATACTATAGACAAATAACAATAAGCAAAATAATAAAAATATCAAGTATTAGGAATCTTAGCTTCATCAAGGTATCCCAGTCAAGTATTGGGAGCCTTAGCTTTATCAAGGCATCCCAAGACTAAGAATAGACTAGTCCCAAAAGAATAAGAAAATAAAGAAAAAGTTGTTTTGACTTGATATGGACAAGTCTAAAACTAGAAAGACTAGTCTTAAAAAAATAGCATGAAATAAATAAATTGCAAAGCATGAAATTAAATAAATAACAAGTGAGCTTATATTCTCTAAAGACTATATAAAACATAAATATATTTAGTTAGATATGAATAATAAAATCAACATAACAACATAATAAAATAGAAAGTTCATGTGCAATAATAAAATGAACATGTTGTTGCTTTTACTACTCATATGAGTTTCAAAACAACACCATAGTCATGTTAAGTTACATAACATGGATAACTAAATGGTTGAAAGAAGTTTACCTAAAGTGTTTATGTAGTATGAAGATGGTAGATAACATGGGGTATTATGTAAGTAGCGACATGTGGTAGATAGTTTGTGTATAAAGAATGATTTTCTGTGAAGAATTAGTTTAAGAGAGTTTTGGTAGAGAGAAATCTTGAAGAGAGGATTTGTGGAGAGATTTTGAGAGAGATTTGGTAGTAAAATGAATTGTGTGAAGGAATGAAGGAGGAATTGGGTATTTATAGAATTTTGGAGTGAAAATTAGATATAATTCAATTAATTGAAAAAGAAAATAAATGAGGAGGGAAGAGAGAGGGAAGTGGATGGCAATAGCACGGGAGGAGAGAGAAATGTGATTAAAAATTAATTTTTGAAGAAAAGTGTAGGAGAAGTTTAGTAATATGTGGTGTAGAATTTTTATGGGAAAATAAAATTATAAGAAATAGGTATATAGGTGTAAGAATAGGTAGTGAGAAAAAGTAGAGATAGAGGAATAGTAATGAATAGTAGAAAAGTACTATGAATAGTAAACTAGACAATTAAAATACCGTTAGTAATAAAAATATGTGTATAAATGCGATATCTGTAATTTTTAGCTACCGAAAAAGTCTAAAACTAATATTTTTGAAAACCTTATATTTTTACGAGTCTATTGGTATTTACGGAATATTTTTATCATCCGATGTACCAGGGCACGGTTTTTGAAAATTGATCTCGTTCGGATCCAAAGGACATTAGAATTTTGCAAATATGATATTTTAAGCTTTTCTATATTATTACAAATTATTATCAACAATTATTTTCATTTCATTGTTTAGGGTTTAAGAGCGCGGGATTATCGAATCTTAAACACTAGGATTTGTTGTAAGCTTTGTTGACCTTTAAGGTTCCGAGTTGACTTCCGGTTTTGTTAAATTATTCGTAAGATCATATAATTTTGGAGTTTTGACCGCATTATATTTTTAGTTCGATATCTATAGTTTATCTCATTTTATTTGTGGTTATTTAATAGTTTTCAGTTCTCGAGATCGTTTAACTGAGTCTAGAGTTATGAGTTGACTCAGTTTGACTTTTGGTGAAAATTGAAATTTCTGATTCCAAAATTCATCGAAGGTTTCAAGATCTTAGCATTTCATTGTTGAGAGTTATTTGAATATATCGTTTTGATTTGCGTTTTAGGAATCAGGTAGATGATTTGATTGGCGTACGAATATTGATTCAACCGATAGTTGGATTTTATATTTTGTTTCGAGGGTTCTCATTTTCTTAAGACTAAGAATTTTCGTGTTTAACCTGATTTAGAATTTGGTTTTAACTTGGGTCGATTTTCGGGATTTCAATTTTGGTATTAGACTTCTAGGATTATTTTCTAAGAATTATGAAATTTTTAGGGGTTTACATTGACCCACATAAATGAATAAACATAGGACATTCATCAATATACAACAATTGAAGGACTTAGGACATTACAAAAACCTAGAGAACTTACCCATCGAAGAGGTTGGTGTCTAGAGCACAGTTGACAATGGCTATCTCAAACTGGTTCAGTATTAGGTATGGTGGATGATCCTCGCCTTTTGGAAAATTTTCCCTAACACACTACATGGATACAACATCAATAATTGAGGTGGAGTGATATGATACCTTACATCCCTTTGGACATGGGTTTGTAAATTAGGTGATGTTTCGTTAAGTAAACTGACCTTTGTGCATTGCATAACAAGCCACTTTTTTTTTTTTTCTAGTGGTGGCTTTAGCTAAGAGTGGGCTTTCAAAGAATTTAAAGCATTTGAGGTGGAGCGATACGATACCTTACATCCCTTTGGACATGGGTTTGTAAATAGCGACCTTAAGTACTGGCTGACCCAGTACTTGGTGATTTATCAGGTCAATTTAACCACAAATGATGATGCAACCTCTAACGATTTTGAATGCTTGGTGTCATATAAGGCATATCATACAATAATGAAAAACATATGACAAGCACTGGAGATGGTTATTCAAAGACCATACCTTGTTTACATGAGAAGATGGAGGGGAAATTTCATGTAGCATCTTCTGACGGTAATGTATAAGTTTCATAAAACTATATAGCCTGGCACCATTGGACAATGATCCTCTTAGCTATCGTCGCCAGTTATAGACCATAGTAAGCGCATCTGATAGATATCTTCGAAGATTTCGTAGAAGCATATCCTCAAAAACAAGAACGCTATGTTTTTCATCCCTTTGATTGCTTTTTCAATTCCAACAAAAAAATCGTAAGGCTCCTGCATCAATGAGTAGAACATATTCAAAATTACACATATAACATACATGAGCCAAAATAACAATGGCAAATTTCCAAGACATGCATATTTTCACAAGTAACATACTAGCAACACAGTAGCCATGACAATATTAAACCCTAGAAATCAGCATGGATGAATGTCATGGAAAGATGAATGTACCTTGATGGTATGCATTGTCTCAAGTTTCTTAAACGTTTTCGGAAGCCTTTCATTTGATAGAAACTACTACCTCGTGTGTTGTCCGATGGATGATCGATGTTGTAGGTTGGCCGAATGACTTTTGTTTTCCCTTCATATGGTGTGACTACATGATAATATGTAATGGGAATTATTAAGATGATAGGCCTCGGTGAGTATGAAATAATGGGCCGAGACAGCAAAAAAAATTATTATTATTGAAATATATAATAATGTACAAAAGAAAATATTCTGAAAAAATACCAAGGAAAAAAGGGATAAAAATTAATTAATTAAATAATAAAAAAGGTGGATCAAAATGGATGCTATAGGGAGAAGATAAATGTAATCTTTGCCCACCGTCATCACTATAAATAGAAGATAATTTCATATGTGAGATTTTTAAGACAGGGATATATAAGACAAAGTTAAAAAATACAATAAATAAACCATGGAATGGAGTAGCGCTCCCCTAAACTTTTGCCCTAATTTTTATTAGTATGACATATATCGGCTTAAGAGAAAATGCAATTGCTAATCCACCTCTGCTACCATGGAATTACCATTCCTTGACTAGAAAGTAGACTATGCACCTCTATCTCCTTCCAGCTTCATTCTATTACAGTGATCCAAACATAACGTTATTTGATGGATGAGATATCGATGTCTCCCAAAGTTCAATTATGATATGGACTGGTTTTTAGTTACTTTTCTTCGACCAATTCCATGAGTATGCAATCACTAATGCAGCAGGTGCAGACCGCAATTGCTAGGTTTTTGTAGTAGGTCATTTATGATAGGACCTTTTATGTGTTATGTTATATGTACTAGGCATTTACGAAAGTGCTAGGCCCTTTTGCAGGTGCTAATCATTTGTTCATACTACATTGCGCTCTTTCACGAATGCTAGCTTCTAACACAATTACTAGGTTTTGTTACTGGGTTTCTTTTATTTGTGCTTAGTCATTTGTACTAGGTCCCTTTTATTTGTACTAGGTCATTTATGCTAGGAAATTTTATGTGTTGTGTCATATGTAGTAGGCATTTACAAAAGTGTTAGGTTTTTGTGCTAGGTCCCTTTTATTTATGCTAAGTCATATGTGTCAGTATGATGGGAATAAGCCTACTAAGATTCCAGAACCAAGCGTTAGAAGCCTTAGTAAATCTTACGTTGGAGACAAACATCGACTCAACACCGCCAGTGCATGCTTCTACACCGCCGATGTTGGTGAAAAGTCGTTGGCCTTTGGCTGGCTTTGAACAACCACATAATTGAATTCTTTAAGGTCAGCTTCAACAACACTAGCCTTCATCATATACACCACCGACTTATCCCTTTACACAACTGGTGTACAGCTAGTGTTCAATATGCCCAGAATTAAAACTTAAAGGCTACTAGCTATACCGCCGACGTATACGTTCCAGTAGCCAGCGTTCTTTTGCGAGATTTTTTTTTTCTCTTATGTCATTTGGTTTTCCTTTGTTTAGTTTTATATAGAACTTTGTTACTGTATGAGAGATAGCTTTTGGATATTTGAAAACCCTAGTTGAGATTTTCTCTCAATTTTACTCTTATCAATCATTGTTTTTTTATTGTGGCGAACAAACTATTCTTATCAATCTTGTGATTGCAGCGAACAAATCGTTATCTCTATTTCTTGAGTCATATTGGTATAGGGTCAGCATATTTCGAGTTGATTTCGATGTGTAGTATCCATTGTCAATGTCGATCATATCTTTTAATTTTCTTGTATCCAAAATTACAAAACCCTAAAAATATCACCTATTTTTATATCGATCAAATCTCTAATTGTGATCACTGTCTCTAGCAAATCAAGCATATCATCTGTTGATATCATAGCTTACATCAACGGGACGATTGGTCAGTGCAAAAGTTTTGATCTTTAATATTGTTTTTAAGTTTTCTGATGGAATTGTGAATTGTTAGGGATACTAAAATTGGTTTCTGCTAAGATTGAGAAATTAGAGTTTCTATTGTATCTGTGTTGTTGTGTTTTTAGGAAGAGTCTGAGTTATGTCGAATGATAGTGTGAATATGAATGTCGGGATTGATAAAATAGCTAGGTTGGAGGAGGAGGTCAGGGTCATCATGTTATAGGTGGTAGAGGAACAATAGAGGAGCAATTGCAAGCTTTGACTAATCTTGTTACTACCCTATCAACAAGAGTGGAACAGATGACCCTAGGGCAACAGCCTGTAGTTAGTCCACAGGCACCACCACTAGTTACCAATTTTGATGTTCAACGAGAAGGGGTAGGAGGAGGTCATATAGGAAGACGGAATTGGGGTGATGATCATGGCTATCGTGAAGGAAGAGGTGATAATTATGGGGATAACTTTGGTCGTAGTTATGTACCTACTTGTGAATTTAGGCACTAAGGGGTTTAGAGAATGTGAAGTTCAAATGCCTTCATTCGCAGGTAGTAGTTTGATCGATGAGTATCTTGATTAGGAAGACAAGGTGGAAGGATTATTTGAGTGTTACGACATAGAAGACCATATGAGAGTTCGATTTGCTAATGTTGAATTTACAAGTTATGCTGCTTTGTGGTGGAAGAATGTCTTTGCCACATGAAGAAGGGATGAAGAGGCTGAGATTAGAACATAGCAAGATATGAAGCGAGTCTTGAGGCGGAGATTTGTTCCCTAGCATTATAAGCACGAGTAGTTCATGCATATGCAGACATTAAGGTAAGGAGGAAAGACTGTGGATGACTATACCCAAGAGTTTGAGACATTGATGATCAGATGTAGGGTTACTAAGCTTCCTAAGCAAACTATGGCAAGGTTTTTTTTCTGGCCTGAAGTATGAAATTGGTTATATTGTTGAGTTGCGGCGATACATTACACTTGAAGAGGCCATCTAATTGGCTCTAAAGGTTGAGAGACAGAGGCATTTGAATCCTTATAGAACATCTAATAAGTATTCGTCTAAAACATCTTAAGGTTATTCTAAATCTCTAGTATTTGATAGGAGGGAAGTAGGTCAGAATATTGATGGTGATCATAATTTTGGGAAAGAAGAGCCAATTGATAAGCAAGTGGAGAAATCTACTCATGATTTTGGTAAAGTTGTAGTGACTACTGAGTTTAAGAAGGATGTTGCTGGTAGTTCTGGAAAAAAAAAGTAGAGAAGTGAAATGCTTTAAATGTCAGGGTTATGCGCATATTGCTTCTCAGTGCCCTAACAAACAAGTGATGACTATCACCGACAGGGGATTGGTTGAAGAGGAAGAGGATAAAAGTGAGCAGGCTTCTAATAAGTTATAAGCTGTTACAAATTTTTATTATGAGGATAAGGAGGCCCATACCTTTGAAACCTTAGGGAAGGAAAAGTTATGAGTTTAGTGCTGAGATGGGATTCAACTTCTCTATCTTTGGTTGGCTAATAACAGAGGGAAAATCTTTTCTATACTGGTTGCAAGATTTAAGGATAGCTATTTGTGCTCCTTATTGATAGTTGGAGTTGTACCAATGTGGCAGTGGCTTCTATGGTAGAAAAGTTGCAATTTCCTACAGCTTCATCCCAGTCCTGATAAACTTTTGTGGCTAAATGATCAAGGTTGCCTACTTGTTGATTCTTAAGTTAAGGTACCAATCTCTATTGGGGATAGGTAGCAAGATGAAGTCCTTTGTGATGTTTTACCTATGATTGCTTCTCACACCATCTTTGGGAGGCTTTGGCTGTTTGATAATCGAGTTCTTCATGAGATATCTGAATAGCTATGGTTTTCAGATAAAGGATAAGAGTATTATTTTACATCTTATGAAGCTTGAAGAGATTTGATCGCTCAGGATCAAATACATGACCAACAAGAGAAGCGGACTATGTTAATGAATAAGGAGATTATAACACCAGTTTAGATTTAAGGACAAATCTTCAACAAGCCCGGGAAGATTATGGGAATCAGCCTACAAAGATTCCAGAACCAAGCATTAAAAGCCTTAGCAGATCTTACGCTGGAGACAAATACCGGCTCAATGCCGCCAGTACATGCTTCTACTCCATTGGCATTGGTGGAAAAGTCGTCAGCCTTTAGCCGGCTTTGAACAATCAAAGAATTGAATTCTTTAAGGCTGGCTTCAACACTGCAAGCCTTCATCATATACATCGTCAGCATATCTCTTTACACAACCGGTGTACAACCAGCGTTCAACGTGCCCAGAATTAAAACTTTAAAGGTCGTCAGTTATATCACTAGCGTATATGTTCTAGTAGCTGACGTTCTTTTGTGAGATTTATTTTTTTTTCCTTATGTCTTTTGGTTTTCCTTTGTTTAGTTTTATATAGAACTTTGTTATTGTATGAGAAACAACTTTTGGATATTTGAAAACCTTAGTTGAGATTTTCTCTCAATTTTACTCTTATCAATCATTGTTTTTTTTTTTTGTGGCAAGTTACTGTGTTTATTAATTCTTAACTGAATTGTCACGAACAAACTATTCTTATCAATCCTTGGAATTGTGGTGAACAAATTGTTATCTCTATTTCATGATTCATATCGATATAGGTTAGCATATTTCGAGTTGATTTTAGTGCGTCATATCCGTTGTCAGCGTTGATCATATCTTTTAATTTCTTTTCATCCACATTACAAAACCCTGAAAATATCACCTTTTTCTTATATCGATCAAATCCCCAATTGAGATCACTGTGTCTAGTGAATTAAGCATATCACAGGACTTTCTATGTGTTATGTCATATGTACTAGGTATTTACAAAAGTGCTACATCCCTTTTACTTGTGCTAGGAAATTTTATGAGTTATGTCATATGCACTAGGCATTTACGAAAGCACTAGGTTCCTTTTATTTATGCTAGGTCCTTTTATGTGTTATGTTATATGTATTAAGCATTTATGAAAGTGCTAGGTTTTTGTGCTAGGTTCCTTTTATTTGTTCTAGGAACTTTTATGTGTTATGTCATATGTATAAGGCATTTAGAAAATGGTATGTTTTTGTGCTAGAACATTTTACAAATGTCGTGTCATATGTGATGGGCACTTACAAAGTGTTAGGTTTTTGTGCTATGTCTCCTTTATTTGTGTCAGGACCTTTTATGTGTTATATCTCATGCACTAGGAATTTACAAAAGTGCTATGTTTTTTTGGTAGGTCATGTTTACTTATGCTAGGTCATTTGTGTTTGGACCTTTTACAAATGTTGTATCATATGTATTAGATACTTACGAAGTGCTAGGTTTCTATGCTAGATCCCTTTTATTTATGTTAGGTCATTTGTGCTAGGTCATTTTACAAATTCTAAGCAACATAACCAATACTGAAATTGGGTGCAAATAATCATGTTTTTTTAGCAATAACTAACAACACTGTTTTACAAAAGCATAGTATTCGATAGGCAGCAAAGTCTTAAACCACCCCTATTAGAAAAAAAATATTGTATTACAACATAATCAATAGCACATCAATTTTCACAAATCATAATCATTCTAACAAAATACAAGAAATAAGGTCTCAATACATAGTCATTTCATTCTATCCATCAAACACCGTAGTGTAGGCAACGCAAGGTTTGACTTGTCCAGACACAAATGATCAGTTGCTCGTGAAATAATGTTATCCCTTACTTCATTTCCGACTAATTCACAACAGAACAAAAATTTCAAATCTTTTATAGAAGTGCAATTTTTGCATGGAGGAAAATAAACAATTAAGTGCAATATGTCATACTAAATACTATAGAGGAAAAAAAAGTTAAGGGAGGAATATGGCACAGTCTTACAATTTTTGGCACCTCCAGCTCCAAAATTTTACATTGCTTAAATAAAATAACAAACACTCCGGTTGCTTCAGGTCTGTAAATGATAAATAAGAGCAAAATGAGTAATCACATGGTATGCCACCATGACAGGCAAAATCGAGGCTTACCTATTCTCATTCAAATTGGGTTTTGATGGTAGAGGATGGAAAACAACCAGCCATATAGCCATACCAAACTAGCTTAATTTGAGGCCATCATCATATAAGGTAGGATGAGTGAGAACTAGACTCAAGCATGCTATCTGTGGTTTAGAATTTTTAACCCAAGGTTTGTTGGTGTGGGGTTTAATGGACAACAATAGCTAAAAACATAGTAGAATAACATACCACTTTAATAAGTTCCATCTCTTTACGCCATTATCCCCTTAATTTCTTTGGATCAAGGAGGAGCAACCTCTTTTCACGAAGTCTGGCTACACAAAGGTAAGGATCATTGTGTGGAGCGAACATAGGAGTATAAATCTGCATGATAAAAGGATGATGGCAATCATTTTAGCACAGCACTAAAAAGGTTAACGACTTGAATATAGCAAATGCTTATCTCCTCGCAATTGGATATTTAACCAAGAAATTTCTGATTGTGGTGCAAGTCCCTTACAGGTTCGCCTAGTTGAAACGACCAATGAGAACTTTAACCTATAAGGAAATTTGTAGACTAGTGTTAAAGGATAAAAAATCATACTGAAAATTCAGCCTAGAGGAACCATCAGCGATACTCTCTGTCTCTCTTTCTAGTTCTACACTCAATTTGTACATAACCATATCCACTACCTGTGCTAATATCATTGCAAAAAACTTGACATGAATTCCACATTACAGCACGATCAACCATAAGAGAAGACCAAAAACCCTAAATTACGTAGTATAGGGATGGAAATAGCACAAGAACTGATGCTTTACCCAATGCATGTAGTTAAGTAATTTCGCATTTGCTCGTCGCAGCTCCTGGTGAGAAGTATAAACCAACACCTCACTTTAAACAATCAATTGCACATGACCTATAATGTATATGTAGGAACATTTGTATCTTGGATAAATCAAAGTTCACATTAGGGGCACACTCACCAAACATCTAATGACGGGTCAAACGTGTACTTGCAAATGGCAATGTACTAAATCGATAGTAGGCAAAACTCAAAATCCCTTACCATTTGGGGAATGCACATATGGGCATACTAAAAATACATATCACATGTCGCTAGATACATAAGACTTGCATGTATGTCTAAAACAATGGTTACGGTAAAGGATTACCACCAAAATTCCAACAAGCTTAGGTCTGCTTAACCTTTTTTTCTTTCTTCTTAGATGATGTCTTTTGTTTTTATGGTAATAGGTTCGACCGTACGCATTGCTTTGTTGTAGGGTGGTTAGTTATGATAGACTCGGGAATCTCCAACCTTGCACGAGCACGTGTGACAAGTTTAGTGCTTACAACCGAACATGTTAGAATTGCATGTTCCACCCCATCAAAAATCCTGCAAATAGTTGAAATTGAATATGCCAATTGTCACAAAAAAACATTTACACTAATTGTGGTGAACGCTATCTTCACATACCTGACCGATTGCTTCCACATGAAAGGCATCCCCTTTATTAGCGGTTACAACATTTTCTTCACCACCTTTCATGTGATTTGACTGACTATTCTATGCTACGTTATCATAAAACTCAAGAATTGTCTGATCAATAAATTTTTTAACATCAACCATTAAATCAACACTTAACTTGGACAATGTTCTTCAAAGTGTGCTTTAAACTTGCTGACTCCGTCCCTCAGGTTGATGATTTTGTTAGTGTAATCTAGAGAAACATAAAATTATGGTTTTTAATGAAAACTCTTACAAAGCAAGTATTAAGTCATTTGTGCAAGGTCATTTTACAAGTCACATGTCCAAATGGGCTAGGTCCTTTTGTAAGTGCTTTGTCATATACTTATGTGTTAAGCCAATCTATGGGTGCAGGTTATATGTACTAGGTCCTTCTAGATGTGCTAGGTTATATGTACTAAGTCCTTTTACAAGTGCTAGGTTATATGTACTAGGTCCTTCTATATGTGTTAAGTACTCTTATAAGTCTCAGGTTATATGTGTTAAGTCCTTTCATGAGTCTTATGTCCAACTATACTATGTCCTTTTACAAGTGCTTTGTCAGATACTTATGTTGTAGGCCCTTCTACCAGTGCTGCTTATATCTACTGCATCCTTTATGTACTAGGTTATATGTACCGGGTCCTTCTATATGTGCTAGGTTTTACGTACTAGGTCCTTCTATATATGCTAGGTTATATGCACTAGGTTTTTCTATAAGTGCTCGGTTATATGTGTTAAGTCCTTTCATGAGTCCTATGTCTAAATGTGCTATGTCTTTTCATAAGTGTTTTGTCATATACTTATGTGCTAAGCCCTTGTACCAATGATGGTTATATGTATCGGGCCAAGTTATATGTAATAGGTCTTTGTACAAGTGCTAGGTCCTTTAACAAGAGATGGGTCATTTTTAAGTATTAAGTCACTAGTCCTAGCCATGTCCACAAGTTCTATGACCTTGTACAAATACTAGGTCCTTTTACAAGTGTGTCCTAGTTCCTTTTGCAAGTACTTCCTAATTCCTTTGGCAAGTGCTAGGTCATTGTGCTAGGTATGTCGTGCTAGCTCTCTTAATCCCTTATTTCCTTGAGCAACTTTTCCATTTCCTGCTTAACCTCTTTCTCGATCTTTACTTGTGTACAAAAGAGTCATCATCACTCTATGATATGACAAAAACTTTGAAAAGGAAAAAAAGAAGAAGGTACAAATCCATACTTCAATGTATGCCCTCAACGAAGCAACTTCTAGCCATAAAGCACTAATTTCTTCTCCATTGTACTACATTTAGAAAAGTACATGTCAAATTTGAATCAATTTAGTCATATTGCAAAGAACAAGCAAAATATATGTAACCTATTTGGCTCCCGTCTCTAAAGGCCACTGGTGTAGCTGGGTTCAATTGTGCAACGACATTAGGTGATGCAGCTAGAGTTTATGGAGTGTGGATTATTGAACTTGAGTGTTCATTGTGGATTTTGATGAGACAATATAATGTATGATGAACTATTTATTTGTTGTAAATTACACTTCATTAGTAATAAATATATGTGTGCATATTATCCATGTTTGTGGAATTTTTTACAGGTTTTAGTAAAAACAGGAGCTATTGAAGCAAAAAAAAAAAAAATCAAGTGTTTAAGGCACAACAAAGTAAAGGCTAAACCTCACCAAATTCAAAAATGCAAAACTAGTGGTCAAGGCCTAAATTAGTCAAGTGATCAAGGCTCTACAAGTTCAAGCTTAAAGTTTGAGAAGTTAAAGAAGCGATCAGACTTGCTAAGGGACACGTCGAGAGCTTGATGTGCTAAAGAGTTGAAGCTCGACTAGCTTAAACCCAAGGCATGGAAAAGCTAAAGACAACACAGTGGTGGTTGAAGGTCAAGTTAAGGCCTTGATAAGTCAAGAGTTAGGGCGCGACAATTTAAATTTGAGGCTCAAAGAAGTGCACGTGTAGAGAAGATATTCAGGGCAAAGTTGGGCACGACAGACTAAGGTGGACAAACATTTAAGGCGCGATGGCTTATATATAGCTAATGTGGCAAAGAAAGAGCCATTGAAGTGCATTAAATGTTTGATAGATTATAGACATTATCTCTAATGGACTTTTGAATTTCAAATGCTACATATATATTCAGTTTTGGGAGATCAAAAGAGGTTTTGGAACGAAGTGCCAAAATCATTAATGAGCTCTTTATTGTGATCAAACAAATTATTTATTTTTTCTTGTTCTCTTGTAAATAATTTTGCAAATGAAAAACAGAGAGAAAATATACTCTTGTGCTTAGTTCTTATTTATTATTATTCATTTAAGAGCATTTAGAGAGAGAGGAAATATTTTATTTCTTGAAGTGGTATAATTGCTCATCTTGAGCTAATTTCTGAAATTAATACAAGTGGTACTAAAGATCTCAATTGAACCATTTGGTGGACCATGGAGAGTAAGAAGAGGGTCAAACTCTATGTTAAAATATTGGCTTGATTTTTTCTATCTCTATCTCTTTAAATTATGCATTATCTCTGTTATTACTTATCCGCTGCAATTAAGTCTATATCTTGTTCTTACTGGAATTAGAATTAATTATTTGGGCTTTTAGGGTAAATACCCAATTTAGCACCCACCCCACCCCCCCCCAGAAGTAGTCTTAGTAAATTTTCATGGACTACATCAATTCAATTAGTTACCATACTAAAAATGAACAACGAGCAAATTCAACGGAGACATTATGCTTACCAATCATGGTATGTAGCTACCACTAATTCTCTTTAAGACTCTCTTCATCGACTTCTAATCCCAATATCCATAATTCGGAATTTGCGTGAGGCTAACGTTATAGAGAGAGTTGCTCATCAGCAATTGCAATAATGCTAGCTACACAAAAAATATTAAAATTGCTTGGTGTATTATATTATGCAACAGGTTAGTGTATTTGTGATATGTTCAAAAAGTTATAGGATGGAATATTTGTGTAGGTGGCAATTTCATGCAATACCATTTCCAACATAAATAACAACATGCATACCTCTAGTAACATGATGCATCCACTAATGTAGAGTTAATCACCATTTCTCTAGTGAGTAATTCTATTACACAGTTAATTAAACGATATTTTGCTTAATTCAAATTACAAATGTTGTCTACATCGTGAGCCACACTCAAGTAATCTATGGGAATTTCAAATTTTTAAGTCAGACTAATGAAAATGGTAACAAGATAAAGCATTGCGACTGCTTGAATTGCCGAAGTGACTCAACATGCTCATTAAGTAGTAGCTCCCATAGTCTCGCCGCTTTGGCTCACCTTCATCCAAAAAAATCTTCAGATGGTCCTTAATTTCTCCATCAATTTCTTGACATTTAACATATGCCCTAGTGGAGTTTAACCCAAAGATCCCTTATATTTTTGGGCCTTATGGTCACCCTACGATCTCTATATACCGGGTGGGGTATCTTCATTGAAATCAAATATAAGGCTTTTAGCAACCTCCTATTGATGAAGTTAAGCTTAATACTTAGTAGACCACCACACCTAATCTCCTTAATGAGCCTTTATTTGATACTGCTAGGAGCGCATACCCTGGCCAATAAACATAACTTTTCAACTGTTAGAAAATCAATCCCACCACTTTAGAAACCAACCTCAAATGTAAAATGAAACCTTACCCCTATTTACGCACGAGCATTGCAATCATTGTGGCGATCTACGAAATTCTTTTGCTTTACTGTATCGTAGAATGATCCTTCATTTTTTCCGATGAGATTCATTTGTTTTCTCGTGTTGGGAGATGATGCTTTGATGAACTGAGATTCGTTTTAATCTTGTTTTGATGAGAAAATATATTCCATAAATGTTCCTTAACTTAGTGAAGTTACATTTAATAAGCAAAACTTGTTTTTAATGTATTTAAATTTTATTTTTGCATATATGCTTGTGTTTGTTTTGTTTTGTGTTTTTGGCACAGTACGCATAGGAGAAACGCACTAGCTCACCAGTAAAAATAGATAAGGTGCGATGCTTGATTAGTGGTAATCGAAGGGAAGATTAAGCCTTGGATTTTGGTCTCGACTGGACCAGCTCTTCGGTGCATGAAAAATAGCCATTGGAGCTTTTGGCAGACGACCGTTGGAGGCTTGATTTTTATGTAATGACTAGCATATTTTGTGTGCTTATAAATAGAGTGTTTGGGGTGTTTTTATGTAAGACTATTGAGCTTAATTTGTAGAGATTATATCAAAATACTCTCTTGATTTGTGTTTGTATTTTTTGGGTGAATAGTGTCATAATGACACTAGTGAACTAATATTAGAAGGCATTATTGTCACATTTGTTTGTAAGTGTTTTAGTGAAGTCTTCTCTTGTTTGGGGCAATAGGTTAAGTCCCCATATATTGAGGCGCTTGTGTGAAGTCTTATATATGTGTAGGCATTGATGAAGTCCTATTGATGAGGCAAATGTGAAGTTCTCAATTATAAGGTATTGGAGTGAAGTCCTCTTTATGAGGCATTGTTCGTTAAATGAAATGTGTGAAGTCCCCCTTGAGTGAAGCAATTATGGATTATGGACACTAGGGAGCAGGTCGAACTCTACTTTATATCACGGTGTGATCTTCTCATTCTCTTATCTCTTTATTATTATTGTTGAAGTGAGAACAAAATGGAAAAAGTGATAATAGTTGGTTAAGTGAGCTTATAATGGTTTTGGAAACCCACCTTGTAGCTTTTGCTTCTGCTTTCGCAATATACGTGTAAAAGCCTAGTCTTAATATATTAATCAGCTAGTGTATCGGGTATGTATGCAATAATAAAATTTTGGTGAATATTGAGTCATATCCACAGGGAGTGAGGACTAACTATCAGCTGTATTAGTCTTAATTGTAGCTAGGCAAAATAAAAACAAAAAAAATTGGGTTTTGAAATAGAACTAACCTACAAAGAAATAGGGATTTCCAACACCTATAATTGATTTAGGCTAAGAACCAACAAATTAGAAAATCAATTGAATGTATACTATTGACCACATATATCCTTGCAAATCTAAATTGTTAATGGGTTTATTTTTTCAATCAATCAAGCACCAGATAACAACTCTTTTATTCTAAAGAAAGCAGTTATCTTAAGTTAACCAATCAATATTCTCTATTCCTAAGAAAGTGATTAATTGACTAATCTGTTTAATTTACCAGACCCTAATTGAATTCAAATCCATATGTCTATGCAATCTGTAATCTAAATTAGCTAATCACAAAATAGATTAAAAAAGAATTTTCCAATTACAATCTTGATCTATTATGAATTCCATAATCAATCCAAAATACATGATTTGTGAAATAACATCAACAACATGAGCACAAGCAAGGAATCAATCAACAATAGATAAAAATCAATCAGATAATTCAAATCAATAACTCAAAACAAATTTAAGATTAAAAGGAACAAATGTTAAACATCATCCAATAATTGAATATAAGAAAAGAACGAAATCACCTTAACAAGAAAATCCCGTTCTTGAATCCAAGTTCAAATGATGTTTTCCACTTGAATTACGATGTGGAATCTGCAATCAAATTAAAACAAAAAGCATTCTAATATTCTATACCTTAATTCTACCAAGGAGCAAGGAAAAATGATAAAATTCATACCTAGGGTTTCTCTCTTTCAAATGATCCACAAAAGAACAATATATATGAAAAGTTGCAAAAGAGATAGGCCGGCTCTCAATGCTAACGGCCTATATTTTAAATTGGCCGACGTTACTTTGAAAAATTAATATCCAAGAGCAGTGATGGATGTACGCCAGCAACAAAGCTGACGGCCTTGAATGTAAATTTGCTGGCCTTCTTTGTTTGACAAATTTTCCAAGAGCAGTTAGCAGCCGATGTTATGACTTACGCTGTTAGCTTGTGTGTACGCTAGCTCAAAGGCCGGCGTCAAATGATCTCTAGTAGCCGGCGTTGAAATTCTATCGAAGTTTAGCTTGAGTTGTTTTTAATTAATGCTAGAGGCCTTTGTTCTATTATTGTCGGTGTACAGTCTTCTTGAAAACCAGTTGTATTTTGTGATGAAAGGCCAGTTGTGTAGTTTCAAATTTGACCAGCATTGGTTTTGTTTTTATGAAGGCTGGCGGCTTACTTTTCCAAATGGTCAGCCTACGTTGATTTTTTCTCCAAATTTGCATAAAGTTATCTTAATTTCTTATTTTTATTTATAAATCCTTCAAGACCTGAAATATCAAATTACACACACTTAAGTACCAATTCCTCATGATTTTTATAAAATCAATAATAATTTAGCATGAATTGTTCAATAAAAAGTGAGTAAGATATGACTTTATCAATTAACATGCTTCATCTTTTCCTACCATTTTCTTAACCCTGAAAAGAACCTATGTCGTGAAGTTAGCGCGTACGAAGATCATACTAGGGGTGGGGGGAAGACAAAGAACACATGATAATGGTGGACAAAAATTTCCAACTTATCAACAAAACGTGAAGTTATCGCCTACGAAGATCACTAGAGTGGGTGGGTTATAGGTTAGGGCTTTTAGAATTGCCATACAGCTTGAGTTTGCTTGAGGAGGAAGGAGGATTAGGGTTTCTTTGTGGGGTAGGACATATGCAGGAATGGGTTAGGCTGTCTTCGTGGCTTTCTTTTATACCATGGTGATAATTTTATAAATATAATATGACGGTCTTTATTTTTTCCTTTCATCAAACTCTTGTATTTGGCACTTGTTTATAAGTGAAATTTAAACGACTTGACCTAATACTATATCATATAACCACTATAGATAGTTATACACATCTTCTTCTATAACATGTTTTCAAAGCTAATTTGATAAAATTGAAAATAAGGTGTTTATCAATGAATAAAAGATATTGAAATTTCAATAGCTTAATACTATAATTATTACACTTTAATTTGTTCTTATCTACCACGTTTTATAGTATTTTTCCAAAATTATATTTGGCAATAATGAAATAATTGAAAAGCCATAAATTTGAAAGCAAATTAGTGGAATATTATGTTTAGTATTTAAAGTAAAAATGGAAAACGGTGGATCGGAAAGAAATGGATTTTGTGTGCGATTGGTCATTAAGCTAGCCTATGCAGGGGTCGAAACTTATACTGGTATCCACCAACGCTTGATGGACTTAGAACCATCTAAAACTCTTCGTTTGTTTGTTTCTTTCTTTTTAATGTTAGAAACTTATCGATTTACGACCTTACTTACTAGCCAATCTTCATAAAATCATGAATGGTTTTAGATTCGTATCCCGTAAATTAGATTCAAATTCAGGAGAAGGAAAAATTATAATTAACCTATATTTATATCTTGATAGGTTAACATATGAGTGCAAATGAACCAAACCGATTCCTACTCAAACTCGGCTCGATGTTTACTTGAGTTTGATTCGAGAAGAGTAGAGTTGAGCTTGAGCAACTTGAGTAGTTTATCGAGTTAAGCTTGAACTTCATATATTTAGTTTAATTAACTCGTGAATCAAATCAAGTTTGCAGCGACTCAAGTGTAAATATTAATCAAATTTGGGTATTGATTTTATTTTAATTATAATTATTAAAATAATTTTTTAATAAATTGAGCTTAATCGAGTCAAGCTCGACTTTATGTAATATTACATGAAGCTAAATTCAACTTTAGAATTTTAAACTCAGTCGAGTTCGAGCTTTAAAATTTGAGTTGAGTTGAAGTTTAACACTATATTATCCCGACTAGACTCGCATATAAAATCCAATTGATATGAATATAGCAAATCCGATTGTCATTCTTGCATCTTATACTGCGTAGTTAGAGGTAATATTAATGTGTGTGTGCCCGCACACGTGCGCGCACTAGAATGCAATGAAAGTTCCGTGTTCAATTTTACACTTCCGTTGAGGCAAACTAGACAGATTACGAAGAAGACTGAATGAAATTTGGCTCCTCGCCATTCGTTTTATATTATATAGTATCACTAGATTTGCTTTTTGTGAATTCTATTTAATTGTATGTTGTAAAAAACAAAAGCTTTACGACAAAAAGAAAGCAAAATGAAAAGAGGAAGAAAAAGAGGAAAGCAAAATGTAAAAACTTGGACATCATTACTAGGTTAATGACATGAGCAACACCAATGTAATTATTAAATTAATGACATGATGATACTCTACAAATGTCATGTTTGACCCAAATATCACATTCTGCTCTGCCTTCTGCTACTCTTTTTGACTAATATTGATTGAAATTCCAATATTTTCTTTTCAAAATTCACTAGATTTTAATTCCATCTATTCGTCTACAGTCATCTTTCTAAGAATCAATTAACAAAAATGGCGGCTTTCATTAAAATATTCATCGCTATTTTCACACATAGCCGCCATTTCATACTAATTTTATTATTATTTAAGGATATGTTTGTTTCGTGATATTCTGAACATTTTAATATCATATATTTATTATTTTAAAATAAATATTTATAAAAAATAAATACTAATAAAAAATTAATAATCTTACTCATAAAATAATCAAATGGATAAATTACAAACATAAATCAAATATAAATACGATGCAAATAAAAATTCAACAATCTAAATAAATTTTTATACTATTTTATGGGTCTCTTATTCACTTTAACATCAATAAAAAAAGTAATCATCATCATCATCATTGTTTCAAGCTTTAGGGGTCTGTTTGTTTTGGCTTTTTTTCGGCAGATACAGACACTTTTCAAACTTTTTGCTAACAAATTATTTATCAAGAAATAGATATAGATAAAAAAAAGTTGACAGTTCTCATCAAAAGATCAAATAGAAAAAATATAGATACAATTTAGATGTAAATCGGATATATTTACACATGTCATTTTAAAAAAGATACAGATACAGATGAAAAACAGACAATCCAAACAGACCCTAGGTATCCATAAAGTAAAGTCAGGCCATATGATGTAGATTTCTCTTCTTCTTTGTTTTTCCCCAATGTAATTCAATTTGTCTAGTGACAGGAGGAAATTTATAAACCAAGGAATCGAGAATAAATGGAGTTTATCTACGAATTTGAATACCAGTTAAGCAAAAATCAACCATTTGGCCAATAGATTCTCAAAAACACGTCTATGATTTAGTGAAAATTGAAAAGTGAAAAGGAGAAATATTGCGAATTTCACCAGGTGTTTTTCTAAAAGAGCAAGACAAGAGATGTAGATACTTGGTGTATCTATCATGTTGCATTTTGATTTGAGGTGTTAATTTAGGGTCGAATTTGGATAAAGCATGCGTATTTTATAAGAAATTAACACTTAATAACTAAATTGAATGTTACTAATATCATATAAATTAGGATTACAAATGAGTTGAGTGTACTTGTAAACTATTTGAATTTTACTTTCATATGCTAACTCAAGCACAAATCGAATTTGAACTACTCAATTAGCTACAAAGCTCGAGTTTTGAGTTTCATAATAATTATTTCAATATATTGCAAGTTCTTACTCAATTTTTTCATATATTTGAATATATATATTATTATCATTACATATCAACTTATTTTTTAGTCTAATCAAACCCAAGCCCAATCGAGTTGAGGTCAAGTTTAGTATTGTATCATTTTGATTCAACTCATTTACTATGCTAAGTAAGCATGTCAATAACTTAATAAATTTTTTATTTTTAAAATATTTCCAAAATAGTGAAAATACACATTAAAAAAAATAGGCGCTATACCCATTCACGGTAAAAGTACTAAATTTAAAAAATAAAGATATTTATATAATTATCGAATATCTTAAAATGGTTTGCACAATTTATCATTTTAAAAAAGGAAAAAAAATAAATAAATAATGGGAAACATTAACATCACCGGTTGGAAGGATCACCTTATGATCTTAGCTCACCCATGTGAAGGAAAAAGTAGTTTATACTTACGAGCATCCAAGGAATATTAGCAACTTCCCAGCCACTCCATCTGTACCTTTTAATATATCTTATTGATAAATTCAACTTCCAACTATTGTAAAATAATGCCCGTAAAATTGTTTTAAAATCTTTATAAACAAATGGCTTATGTAAATCGAGTTATCTTTCACTTCACCCTCTTCCATTGTAAAGATAATAATTAAAAAAACAAAAGAAATTTTTATAAAACTATGATAGCATTTGGTTCAAGAACTAGATAAAACAATAAAAACTAAACAACATAGTGCAAGAAATATTTGATAGTATAATTTTCTTGTACCATATTTGATATGTATGGTATAATTTTGATGTTTTAGGAGGTTAGATTCCAAAGCTCCCTTTTAGTATCCATAACATGTATTCTATTTTATACTTTAATGAAATCCTACTTTAGCCAGAAGGGAAAAAAAAAGGAAAAAAGAAAAAAGAAAAGTTACTTTGATCATTGATGCATCCATTGGACAGTGGTTGTGATCTACTATGTTTGAATCTAACTTATAATGGATGGATGACGACCTTTCATGTTAGAGCCTTTACTTGATTTTGATAATTGTTTTTTATATTTATTTCTATCGTCACTTAACTATTTTTAAGGACAATAATGAATAGGATCTAAGAATGCAATTGAGACTGGTTAGAGGTAGGTCATAAAGATCTAAACCCACCCTACTTTAATGTAGGATCTTCTAAACCTAACCCTAAATCCTAAAAGATTTTTATTGTCATACACAAATACACTCCTATTGAAATACTCTAAATCTATATCTAATTAAGTTTGAAATAGTTTAATTGAATAATATAATAGATAATTAATTTTGAATATAGTTTAGATAATTTAAATGAATAAAAAAACAAATAATAGAATATGATTGGACAATTTGATATAATCAAATTAGTAAATAGGTTAAGTCGAAATTTGAGATTTTATGTTCCTTTGAAAGTTGTTTTATTGTCTCAACTATCTTTTTATGATGAAATCAAATTTTGTAATCTTTTCCAAAATCTTATTAGAATTTCTTTTCTTCCATTCTAGATCTGGAACTCTTAAATATGCAATTTAAATGGTTAATGAACTTTCAAACCCTTGAATTTTACTTTATCTTTCGTTTTCTCAAGTCTCTATAATTTCTGAATTCAATTACTTATTTAAAAATATTAGTTTCCAAACTTAGAGCTAACTTAAATATCGATTTCTTATGAATTAAATTTTGAATTATGTTTTTAAATCAAGTTATTAATTTCTAATGTAGATATTCTCAAATTATTTTCTCATTAATTACGATACTTAATATAATTATAAAAAAAAGTTTAAATTTAATACCATATTCTAAAAATATGTTTAATTTTCCTTATCTTTTTTTTTCCTTTTTCATTTTTGTTCTATTCTTTTCCTTTCCCGTTTCTTTCCTTCCTTTTCCTTTATTCTTTTTCTCTCTTTTCTTTTTTCAAAAATTCAGCCCCAAAATCTCAAATTCAATAAGGTTAGAAAAGAAATCAAGGTTAGAAAAAGAGACGAGAGGTAGGAATCAAGCTTTAAGTGGCTTCATCAGCGAGGAGAAAAAAAAGAGTAAATGAAAAAGAAGCTCAAGTGGTTAGGAATAGCCAAACATGTAAGTTATGTAATTTTCTTGTTTTGAAAATTATTTATGCATATATTTAATGAATTGATGTTAGTCACAGATAGGATTTAAGATTAAACTTGGAACCTTGTAATATAAGAACTTATGGATGATATGATGATGCTTTTGCAATACATGATTTTAAATTAAAAAAAAAAAAAGAAATAATTTGAAAGACAATGGATAACTATCCTTATCTTGGCAGGGCAATTTTTGTAGCCATGATGGGATTCTTATTTAGTGTCTTATCAAAGAGGATTTTAAAATAAGTTTGACGTAAATGGATAATCAATTTAATTTCTTATATGAGTTTAGTTTCATGAACAGATGCTTGAATCTACCTCTGTCTTATCATCTGGATTGTCTTTTAATCTCTGTTGAGTTTTAAATAAGGTATGCAGTGACATACTTGTTGTCTGTCATGATAGGCATTTCCTAATGAATTAAAACTTGAAGATGGCCTAATTAATGAGTGTTGCTTGTGCTTTTGTCATTTAATCTGATCTCAGGAGCGACAACCTTGTCCAGATTCAAGCACGGTAGTTAAGCACTTAGGTTACCCTCTATCATGATGCAATAATATGCTATGATGTAATGGTGATTGTGCTGTTTTTGACCGAGTTTAATAAATTAATAACCTATATTTTTTTTTGATAATCTGGCTAACACTAGGCAAGTGCACTTATCAATTGCGGTATAGGAATAGATTATAGGGTCGTATTCTTCGGGATCGTCAACAAGTACTACTACTCAGCTTTTTAATTATTATCTAGCAAATCAAATTTATTCAGGATTTAAAATTAAATGACTGAATAATTCTCAACTAAAACTATGTTATAACATGAATTAAGAATATAAAATTTAACTTAACAATTAACAATTCAGACTCACTTCACTGATTAGTCAACATATACTCTAATTTCATTAGTTGTTGAGTCAATTCTAGCTGCGGGATTTCAATTATTAGTTCAATATCTCTCCCGAGTCTATTGAATTCTAACTTTAGCTGTATTTACCATAATCTCTTCCCAATTAATAGCCGACTAAAATTGCATACAAACATGATCCCAAGATAATTGTCCAATTACGTGCAGAAGATTCCATAACCTTATCTCTAGGCATCATAAGCCACCTTTTTTCTATAGTTTAGATCTATTCCACGGGTAGATTTCTTAATCGCATTCCATAAAAACGTGATCTAATCCTAAGTCATGTACTACTTAGAATTAGAATATATTAATGCACTACATAAATTAGAAAATCCTACAACATTAGACATTCAGTCCATTAGAATACATGCTAACATATGGCTAAATGAGCCCTAAAAATTACTCACACATAATGTAAACAAAACAATAGATATTGGAAAAAGTAAGAAGGAAGAATAGGAAAACAACCCGTAATAATTGAAAAACACTTCAAGATCTTGTACAATACACTTATTTCACAAGTAAAATGGTAAAAATCATTAGATGTTACATAGGTGGTTACAAGAGAGTAATATGAATGGTGTGTAAGAATGGTGAATGATCTATTGCAATGGTTAGTTCATATCTTGCAATGGTTGGGAGGACTATATATATGTTTCCTCCATTTAATACATTGGATGAGTGAAGATATGCATCAGTTGGACTTCATTCCTCCTCAAAAAGGTGCTTGAATTCTGAAATGGTGCGAAAATGAACGTATGTAACTGTCGTAAAGGCTGTTATTCTGGCCATTATCTTTACCGGATTGATTAGTCGAGGATGATCACGGTCGTTACCCAGGCTGTCATCTTCTCGGATGATAATCTCCACATGCAATTATAGCCGGAACACACAGGTGATCAGTGATGTAATTTGTTGCCCTATCAATCACAACCGTTATCTTGGCCGTGATCTCCTCTATGGCTTCATTCGATCCCTTAATATCGGCCGTAACCAACATCCCAAAATTCGTCCAGAAGAGATAACGTCCATTGTCACGGCCGTAATGTTGGCTGTGACATTCTCTGTAGACTATTTTTTCTAATCTTTCCTCTTCTCTCAGCCATAATCACTTATAAACATCCTTCCCAAGAAGATCCCTTTCTAGACTACGGCCGTGACGTGGGCCGTAATCTCCATGTTTGCTTCAATTCCCTATTTCTCGGTCATTACAAGCTTCCTAAACAGGTCACAGGATATCACCGATGTGATCACGACCGTGATTTTGCCTTTTTGACTTGTTTAACTTCCATTCTTGTTGATTTTGATCCAATAGTTGATGTTTTGCCCTATTTATACTTGAAATGAATATATTTACTATTTAAGTACCAATTATCTTTAAGTTAAACAAGAATTAGAGTATAAATGATAATAAATTCACCCAAATGAGTATAGTAATTTGCTCTTATCAAATGGTAATTCATAAGTGGCTCGATGGATAGGTGATAAGGCAAATAGTATTGACATAATATTTGCTTATGCTTGGGGTGAAGTAACATGGTTTAATTCATGTTTATGGATCCGGTTTCTCTCTCTTTTTTATGAGAACAATTATTTTACAATATTGTTTCCCCTTAACTTAGCACTTTTCCTCAATTAAGCATTCAGGTAAAAGCTCACTCGTAAATAATGTAATGCTTAATTAAAGGCTCTCAAGCAACATGTAAAGCAACTTATTAAATGCTACTTAACTCCCTTAGTTAAGCATTATGGGTAAAAGTTCATTTTGTTAAGATATAATACTCAACTGAAAGACTTAAATTACACTTAATAAACAACTCATTTTTTAGCACACAAAAACACATAAGGCTAACATTTTTCAAAACTATAGGAACTTTTCTCTAAGATGCGGTTAATCATTAACCCTAGAGACCAGCTCTGATACCAATTGTTGAAACTCCATACACTACTAGCCTTGTTTACACATATGCATAAGCGGAACCTATAAGGCGGGTTTCTAAATTGATTTTAAGCTCACTTAATCAACCATTATCTCTTATCAATAGTAATTAATTTATGCAATTATAACAATAGTAATATAGAGATAAAGAGTAAGAAGAATACACCATGATACAGCGTGAAGTTTGGTTCGACCCCTAGTCTCTACGGTCTACAAATGTCTCATTTAAGGATGACTTAACACATTTCATTCAAACTATAATTACTTCACAAATAGGAATTCACAATAATGTTACGTAACGGAGGACTTTACATTTGCCTCACAAAGTAGACTTCACAAATGCTTACACACATGTTGGACTTCACTCAAATGCCTCAACACATGGGGACTTCACTAAAGTACTAAAACAAAACATGTGAATAGTACCGTACAATATTAGCTCATTAATCTCACTATGGCACCATTTACTCAACCAAGACACATATAATTTGAGAGAGTATTTTCACATAATATTATCCTATTAAGCTCTACTTTCTTACATAAAAACACTATAAACACTCTATTTATAAGCTCTGAAAGTAATATTGTTGTTACCCCTCAAAACAATTGCCAACGGTTGAATCAGAAAGTTTGTAACGGCTATATTTCGGCCTTGACAAAGTACACCAGCGAGCAGGTTTAATCGAGCCTAAAGTCGAGGGCTCAATCTACCCCATAACTACCTCTGGCCATTTGGATGTTGTTTTGTATTTTAGCTGTAACTTTCTCATCTGGACTCTGTTTGAGATGATTTAAGATGCTCCAAAAAGCTTAAAGGGAACTCTACAACTTTTGTGTTTTTGAGCTTTGAATGATTCTAAAAGCATCATGGCCTAAAGCATGCTTGAAGCAATCTGCAACAATAAGCATAAAACAAAAACATAAATGTAGTGAAGTTCAAACATATCAAAACAAGTTTTTTTTTTTTTTATTAAATGTCACTTAAATAAGTTATGAAGTATTTGTGCAATACATTTTCTCATCAAAATTTAGATTGTAACCTCCACATGGTTCAACAAGGTTAAACTACATGATGGTATAGACTGAGATAAGTAAAACAATGCAACGACTATGAACCCTTAATGAGACTGTTTTCTCTTTCTTAGTTAGATATAAGAGATATATAAGTATTCAGGTTACTTATATCAACCCCTTAAGTAGTTGATGTTTGCTTCACTTTAATTTAAAGATAATAACCTACTATTGTTGTATTAAACTAGTTAAGCTTGTGTGTCATCTCGTGTGTGCTTGTTGTATGTCCCGAAAGGCTAACAAGAGGGGAGGTGAATTGTTAGTTTAAAACTTTTTTCGCTTAAAACCAACGAAAATTTCGCAAAGATGATTTAAAAATAAATTTTATGTTTTTGGTCCTTTTAAATTATTCATGTGATAAGTAAATAATAAATAACAAAAATACAAGTGCATAAAAGTAAAGAAGATAGTTGATTTACAGAGGTTTCTCCTTACAAGTTAGTCCTCTCTTCCAGCTCTACTGCTGGGGATCCAGTTTTCCACACTGGTCATTCCACTAATCCAACAGCAAAGAAGAATTACAATCACCAATAGCTCTTGCTTTGTCTTTTTAGTCCATCAAATGGCTATGCATAGACTATAATACTTTGTAATCTAACTTCTATGCAAATCCTTGGTTCAAAAGGTAAAATAATGAAATTATTGCAAGAGAAAATATAAGCTCTCTAAATATTACGCTCAATAGCTAAAAGAAATGAATAAAGCTTGCATTGTCTGTTCAAGTGTTTATATATTTATTCAGAAGGCTTTTTTAGCACGAGAGAGTTTTTTATTGTTGCATTTTTTAGTTACCCTTCGAATCTTGAAAAAGAGATAAATATATATCTTTATTCTAATCCGTGCTTCTTTAAATGTTCAAAAATCTTCCAACGACATGTATGGTTCTTAGATAAAGTTGATATCCCTAAAAAAGTAGGATATGCTTATCTTATTTATGAGTTCAAACTTTAAACCGATTCGAACTTATCTTGTTCAGCTTCTTTTTCTTCAAATGTTCTTGATACTTGAACCTTCTTGGTTGGATAAGATTTTGTTTTTGAATGTAAAGATCTCACAAAATTCGAATAATATTCAGCTTGAAGAAATCTCTCTAATTTAGAATAAAGCTTCAACAAAAATCTTATCTTCATCCATCAGGTGTCATCTTGAGACAATACATATTTGTTTTGACCGTAACTCTCAAACATATGTTTGTTAAACTCTGATCCTCATTGGACGTCGAATTTAAATAAGCTTTAATCTTCTTTAAACTTTGTAAATCTTGAAATAAAACTTTGTAGATTATAATAAAGATAATTCTCCATAGATTATTATCCTCTTTATGTGGAGCAAATTATGTGCACTACCCAAATACACTTAATTAGTGGAGCTGGGGCTTCAAATAGTTCCCACTTGAATCTTAGTATAAAACTTCAACTGTCTGTAAAAATGTCTGCCAATATATCTGATGATTTATCTGGTTAAATGTTTGATAGACCATCTGCTTCATTGTATAATTAAGTGTCTGTAAAATGAATACTTTTGATCTATACACTTAAAGCATATTAATAGTTTCTTTTTAACTTTTTTGTTATTATCAAAACTTATTTAGGAGAACTCAACTCTTGTGTTACTATATACTAGGCTTCGACTCATTGTTCTTTTCTTTCCAGGTGTAAATGATGATATGATGGTGATGTTGATGATTTTGATGATGATGATGTGGATGATGGTGGTATTGATGATGATGTTTTCTTGCGGGTATGGGATGAAGTGAAAAAGGAGTTTACTGAAGAGTAAGGTGGCTTACGTCTGTGAATATATTTTATTTTATTTTGCTTTGTTTTGTTAAAGAATTGGATTTACCTTTTAAAGTTTGTATTTTCCTTAAGGGCCTGGGAAAACCCATATGTTTTATATTAATCTTTAAAACTTTGTTTTATCATCATGAAAGGTGTATGAGATGCATGATTGTATGAATTTGTTTATGAGAAAGTTGATCAACTTGGGTGTATGGAAGTTATAAATGTTTTTATAAAGTTGGTTGTCACCATTGCTAAATCCAGTTGTTTCTGGAATCTAATTGAACGATTTCGAAATTTAAAAATGGCTAGCAAAGTTCAACAAAACATATCTTTTAAGAAAGCATGTATGTATAATACATATGATATAATATGTGGTTGGGGACTAGGCTTGCCCGAATTTAGATTTAGAGCAAGTCGAGTCCTTACACCTATGGTACATTATGTTAGCCCACCTTACCCATCTTGTTTAACCTGATTAAGGATAGGAAAAAAAATTAGTCTAACTCAAAAAATAAATAACAAATCTAAGTTAGGCTATAAAGAACAAAGAGAACATCTCCAGATAACATAAAAAATTAGACCTCTTGTTTTCTAAACCACAAACTAACATTATTTGTGAAAATTTAACTTTTACATATAACACAACTTAAATACCCATAATTTACCATATAATATAAATATTAGTTTAATTAAGATAAATACAAAATTATAAGTTGAGCTTCAAAGATCACATCACAATTAATATGAGTCAAGAAAGAGAATGACGAAGATTTTGATTCTCTAGGGTTTTCTCATGAATTTGAATTGAATTTTTATTTAATTATTTATTTTAACGTTTATTATATTTTTAGGAGGTTGGGTGTCTCATCTAACTGTAACTATAACTTGCAATCCAACCCTAAATCCTATAGGATCAATAAAGATTTCCTAAAATCCAATTTCAAACCCTATAGAATTTTTAGTGGGTCGAGTATCTTATAATGACCCATCTGGTTACATCCCTAATGTTGCACGAGCTAATTTGTATTGTTAGAGATAGCTCCTGCAAATTTTCAACGGTAGAAATAGCTCCCGTAGATATAAAAAAAAGTGGTTAAATAGACACTGGGGAGTTGCTCGGCAAAACCACTCTAATGCTTAAGTAAGTCCATGGATGAGAATATTGTGTTCGTGATATGATAAAAATCATCATCCCCTTTTTCTAAGGCAAATGAGGTATTTGTAGTATTTAGGGTCATACTGGAATAGATTTCTTCCTAACGGTTGACTTAGTATTCAAGGTGACGAAGATACCTCAGTTGAGGAGCTGTGCTTCTTGGAGTGTAGCCAAGCTAATTGTGTCCCTTCCCCTCGGTCATAGGGTGTGGCTAGAGTACTTACTTTGACTGGAAGATATGAGGCCGTAAGGTCGAGCATGCCAAGCTTGGTTAGCCTTTTTTGAGGTGAGGATTCTTTGAGAGACCTTACATCATATTTCTTAGTAAAGCCGTGCGTCTTGTTATCTTTCTAAGAGGTCGGGACATCTCTAGTAGTAGGTCTCTCCTGTGCCTTTCGGTTATAAGGTTTTGAAGCCCATGAGACTGAGTGGACCAATAGCTATGTTCTACTGTTAATACCTTACAACATCTATAGCCAATTAAAAAAAAAAATAAAGGATTTGATCATAGCATTCTTAAAATCAATAGACCATGAGTGCATTAAGTAAAGCTAGTAGTCAAATTGCGATTGACCTTTAAAATGAAGAAGTCGAGGAAAGATCAAAAAGAGAATTTTACTATCTATTTTTACTTTGACTACTAACGAGGAATGCTGATTCGATTTCTTGTTCTTTTTTCAAAACAAGTCTGTGATTACGATTACTTTGAATCAATTAGTATTTGTATTTCATATATGGCAAAATGTCCTACAAGACAAGGAATAATAATTTATCATTGGAAACCCATGAATTGATGATCCTTCACTCATTTCTACATTTCTCATCTATCCTTTAGACTTAAAATCCTTACCATGTCACCTTAGTCATACTAACTACAAGTTGTATTTCCTACACAAACCTTCCACAATTGGCTGGGTTTAACTTGGCAGAACCTACTAGTCGAGTACCAAGGTAAAATCCTACATTTCGTTCCTTGTTATTTACACAAAAAAGATAGGCAACTTGGGTTTTGGTCATGGTAAACTCCTCATCCATCCTTAACATTTTTGGAGCATTGCCTAAAGTTTATAGTATGGGTTACAACAACTATGCTCTAAAAAATTTCTAACTTCCAAAATATATAGAAATGCTTGATTAATTTTAATATCAAATCTACTACTAGGACAACTTGAAATAAAAGTGCTCGCATGGTTTCAATTATAATTTTAATAAAATAGTTGTTAACTAAGTATAAGATCAAACCTTTGATTAGTACATTGATTCAATTTCAAAACACACATTTCCATTATGAATTTAATTAAAATTCATTAATGAAATATATGATATAATTGAAAACCTTTAATTATTACATCAATTTAGTTTTAAAACTTACTTAAATCTTTAACTAATAGATTAGGTTTGACCCTTAAAGTAGTGAGTAGTCCTTCTCCATAGTGAAGAAAACGACATTAGCGGTCCCCCAAAGCTTGAATAATGGCTCTAACTAATTGCCTATTGCTTATTTAAGGTATATTGAATACATTTTCTTAGTACTTTTTAATATTGTTTAATTATTCTATTAAATCAATCGTTACAAACCATTTATACGGTACGGCCCAAGGCAAGTTATGATAATCAACAGCCAGGGGCCCTAAATGGCATCTAGCCCAGCCCACAAAACCCATAGCTGGACTTTACATTCCTCTAATCACCAGCTCGCCAGCAAACACCGTCCAATCAAAATGCCATGAGAGCCACGCGGCAACCTCTCATTCGATAATAACTTAAAGAAGTATAAACCTCATAATAGAAACCCACTGTCTTTATCTCTCTCTCTCTCTCAAGATCGCGACTCACCTTAAATCGGACTGAACTCGGAACTCGGAACTCAGATCAGCAATGGCGAGATCGACGTCGTTTTTGCTTCTGACTATCTTCATCTTCGCAACCCTAGCACTTACTCAGGTACGATAATCGACTCCCCTCGAAATCTAGATCCGATCCAATCCCAAAAATCTTCGTAATATCGATTTATTCGCAGCATTATCCACAGGAATCGAATTGTAATGCGTTGCATTCGAGTCTTAAGTTAAAGGCCGTAACTGTTTATTTGCTAGGGTTTACTGTAGTCTCATGATTTTTTTTTTTTTTGAAAGGCAAAAAAGTCAAAGGAAGACCTGAAAGAGGTGACTCATAAAGTTTACTTCGATGTTGAGATAGATGGAAAACCCGCAGGTACAATTAATTTTTCCTCAATTCATAGTTTTTTTTTATTTTTTTCTATATCGATCTGTTTGTTTTTGATGTTGAGTTCGTAATGTTTTTTTTTTTCTTTTAAATGGAGTAATTGCTAGTGATTAGTTTGTCGGCAGTGTAAATTGATGTTCTTCGTTAGGATATAGCAGAGAATGAACAGCTGTTTGCTACGTGACGGCGAAAGATGTCTCCTTTAGATATTTTGAAGTTGTTGGATTATTGAACAACCTTGTGTTAATAGCTAATACGTATTTATAGTTTCTTGGACTTGATCTAGTAGCTCCTAACAGTAAAATCCGCATTTTTCAGTTTGGACAATGCATTTTTTTCTCACTGTGATTGCCATTTCGAACTCGTCCCACATTAATAAGAAAAGTGAGCCAAACTGGCTAACGTATGCTAGGCATGATGATCGGACATTAGTGTTATAGAAATGTTAAAGATTGAAGGATTCAATTCAATCCAATATCTTCTTTTTATTTTTGATTGAATTAAGTTGAAATTGATGAGAAAAACTCCTTTTTACTAATTTCAATTAGTCTTTTGCGACTTTCTTTCACTGGGGCATGAAAGTGGCATTTATGTATTGCCAGATGCTTAGTACTATTTTACGTAATAATTTGAATAGAGATGGAGCTTTGATCTAATTTATGTAAATGATCACATTTTCTCATGTCGGTGAACTAGTCATTGGCATTTCTTTTTTATCAAGCTGTCTATCCTCATTATAACCGTAATATTTGGCCTTAGGTTTACCGAACATCGTACATGCTTAGGAAATTGCAGATGTACTTCTGTGCTTCTTTTGGTTCAATATCTTTGTTGTTTGTTCCTTTTCCATCAGATGTTCAATATACTTATCTTGTCTTACACAGTATGATGAGGAAAGTTCCATTATATACAAAGAAGTGTTTCAAAGTGGAAGTTAGAGCATTGTGTTTTACAATTTGTATCATAAGATAATGCATCATCATGACCAGTGAATTGTGATCTATATGTTTACAGGACGAATTGTCATGGGTCTATTCGGAAAGACCGTGCCCAAAACAGCAGGTAGAATAATACTCATTGTTTGGAATTGTTGGAAACTTCTAATGGATTGCTAGATGTTTGAAAGCTTATTTTCTTGCATGTGCCTTATCCTTCACACTTTCTGTTTTCCTTATTTGCAGAAAACTTCCGAGCTATTTGCACTGGTAAACTCCTCCTCCTTTCCTTAACTTATCTACATGTTATTAACTCCATGAATTTCTTCATTTGTTTGATAATTGCATATGGTGACCTGGTTCTGAGAAACTATCGTCTTGCTCTTTTGTTCCATCCCAAATAAATAGGTGAGAAAGGTGTTGGGAAGAGTGGAAAGCCTCTTCATTACAAGGGAAGCACTTTCCATAGGATTATTCCCAATTTTATGCTTCAAGGAGGTGATTTTACTCTTGGTGATGGCAGAGGAGGAGAGTCAATCTATGGAGAGAAGTTTGCTGATGAAAATTTTAAGTTGAAGCACACTGGCCCTGGTATGTTGATATTAATTGAATTGTGTAACATAGAAGATTTTTTACCCATAGTTTGTCAAATATCAGATTCCTGATCCAAACCTTTTACTTTTCTTTTTTAAATAAATTTATACTTCATTTCCATACATTTTCTCCTATATAACCCCCCAATCTTCCTTCTATAGTCACCTAATGGAGTATGATTTGAACTCTAGTTTCCATTGGTTACAAAAACAAACCAAAACAAACAATAGAAAGCAAAATTGAAAAGAAGAAAGGAGTTAATTTTTCTTATTTATTTTTCTTCTTCTTCTGTTTTTTATTATCTATAGAATTTATTTTCTTTGAAAACAAATAAGAAATAACTGTGATAAAAAGTGGTCCCAATATAATGTATAAATGTATAAAAGCGAGTTAAATTATCAAATCAACAATTTCTTTTGGAGTTTTTGGCTTTTTGGCTAGCACCCTTACAGAGAAACAAGACTAGTTTGAAAAACCCACCTCAGCAAGCATAGTCGAATCATTGTTAGATCTTTTATCAATATCCTCGTCTAATGGATTATAAAAGAGTTGCATCAATGAGATAGATTCTTTCAAACTTCAACCAATAATTGAAGTTAGACAAACTCATAATATGTCATCTAAGCTTAGATGACAAAAAATTTCCAATCCAGTGTTTTTCAACGTGTCTCTCTAAATGTTGATAACTATTGCTATATCTTAACAGGGCTTTTGTCAATGGCAAATGCTGGTCCGGACACCAATGGTTCACAATTTTTCATCACAACAGTGACAACTAGCTGGTAAGTGGACATAGATACTAGATAGAACGATAGAATTTTATTGTGAAATGTATAATGTGACAGTGTGTGCCCAGATTATTTCATGACACTGAGATAACTACTAGGATTTGAACTTTCTGAAAAATAATTCCTTGCACGAAGAACTATCAGTTTTTAACAGCCTGTCATCGGGTATCCATATTATTGTCCTCAGGCATCTATGTTATGGTTGGCTCTAGCATTTTAAATTTGTCATGCTATTAAACTTCAGTTAGCCCATGCTGTAATTGTTGTCATGGGCTTATTCAATATTATTGTTAAAATTAAGAAGTCATGTAACAAAAGGCTGTAATGGTTGAGTTGCACATGCAGTGAGAACGAATTAATCAGATTATGGTCTAGTATGTTGAGATAGGTGAACCCTGAAACCTGCAAGAGCTACCTGGTCTGATTATGGCAGTTCTAACAAGAATATTGACATAGATGCAACCCAGTTGTCAATACTTGAGTTCATTTTCGATAATTCAACTTAATGCGGTTCTTAGCTGTTATTAGAAACAACATTATTATTGTATGTCTTCATTGAGTTGGTGCCAAAAAGCTCTCACCAGGTTACTTGGTGGTTTCATTAGTCTTGTATCATCTAGGTCGTATCTCGTATTTTATGTGCCTTACCCATTGCTTTACTGATTTATGGTGCCACTGCTAAACAAATCCATACAAAGGCTGATAATGGTAACTTTTCTTATAGGCTTTTGGGCATTTTTGCGGCTGCTCATAATTATCCCAAAGAAGGAATTTCAAAAAAAAAAAAAAAAAAACGATATGTCATGCAGTTTGCTTTTAATCTAATGAATTTGTGCTCTATAATTGAACTGAATCTTCTGTTTATGCCGGAGTTTCTATTAGGTGAATTTCCTGCTTGTTTGACTTTGCAAGTTATGGATCTCTTCCAGATAGAATTTAGAAGCGCTGACTTTACTTCTATATAATCCATACTCTGCAGGTTGGATGGAAGGCACGTTGTATTTGGAAAGGTTCTTTCAGGCATGGATGTCGTTTACAAGGTTGAAGCTGAAGGCAGGCAAAGCGGCACTCCTAAGAGCAAAGTTGTGATTGCTGACAGTGGTGAACTTCCATTATAAACAGAGTTTTCATCTGTCATGATATGTTTATCGGGTGACTGTTAGCCACAGGAGACCTTTTAATTTTAGGCACTTAGATGTTAAAATCTCTTGACTTGTGTTGGTGATCTTTCATCGTTCCCAAACATCATTATCTTCACTTTTCGAAGTTGGATGTTGGATTTACCTTGTCGGTATTTATAGATGTGGTGGTGAAATGGTTCTGTGAGCTAGTGGTGGCGCTGTAAACTTGTTAAAGTGAGATGATAAGATGCAGTTTTTGAGCTCGAGCTCATTATATGAAATTTAAGTTTAACCTGAATGATTAAAATAACATTATGTAAACTCGAGTAGAACCCACTTGATTTAACTTTGGGTAAGCTTGCAAGCTAACTCTATCTTTAGCTTGAGCTTGAGCTTGGAGTGCTACTGAGATGAGCTTTAATAATATTCAATCTGAACTTGTATAAATTGCAAGTCTGGTTTATCCATAACCACTCATAAGTTTAGTCCAGTTACATCCGCAAACGGTAATTGAATCTGTAGCAGTCTCTAATGTTCATGATTGCCCTATAATAAATGCATTGTAAAAATGTAAGATGAAATATTGCTACTAAAATATTGATAACAATTCAGCAAGAATAGTTTTAAGCATCATTCGTTATGGAATTTCTTTTCAACCGACCTTAATGATTCTCTTGCTAAACTAAATTACCGTCCGGTAATATCACTGCATCACCTGATCATCCACAAACAAGTTTGTCATTTACAGCAAAGTGAACTTGGAAACTACCTCCGAGAAAATACTACAAGGCTAAACTGCCCATTAGGGGTTCCTACTCTGGAAAACCAAGATCACACTTGTTCACATTTTGATTGTTCACTCAAGTAGAATTTGGTTACACAATTACTTTAATGGTACTAGACCAGACAAAGATCGTATTAGATTGGACAAACATCGTTATATTGTGATTGATTTATAAAATATATTTGAAAGTGGACAAAACTAAAAAATTCTCTAAATTTAAACTAGGTCAAATTCAGCCAAATGTTAAAGAGTCTGATATCAAACTCACCACTTCTGAGTGGCATATATCAAGCAAGACGAGCATTAAAATCATATTTATGCTTATTTTAGTAAAGCGTAGCTTATAGGAGTCTATTTAGTTATCACTCTAAAGAAGTAAGCTGATTTCATGAAATAAACATACATAATTTTTATTGCTATTATTGAGAATAAGTAACAAATTCAGTTGGACCCACTAGATAATCTATCAATTTCCCAATGTATCAGGACACAAGAGAACCCGAAACAACCCTCCTTTCTCTCCAGGTGTTACACTGCTCAAGTCAACTACAGACATTACTTTGTCAAATGGAAATCTCTATACTAAAAGATTGAGATGTTAATTTCCGGAACAGAAATTTCTCAACTATTATTAAGAATTATCCAGTGATAAGGAAATCCTAAGATTCTAGGCTAGGTAGAAAACTGGGAAAACTGGGTTGCTTGATACATATTCGCGGGCTTGGCAGTTCCCGCTGGCAATCCTGCATGCTGTGTTTCAATGTAACTTTCAAAGCACAAAGGGATGAGTGGAATTGATCATGACCAGGAAGCTTTTGAAACTTTGATACGCCATCGTTACTCAGGAAATTATATTGCATCTTCCTTCTTTGCACTTCATCTTTAACTCCCTGCAACTCAAAAGTGAAGAATGTCAAAATCATTTAGGAAGAGACTTGGTGGCACCACATTCTTGATAATATATCAAATGTAACTAGTGCAGTATCAATGTTTTCACTGACTTGATTTGCTGGAATTCTACCCAGTCTATTCCACGATCTAATTCAATCTCAATGAAGAATGATAACATTTAATCCAAACCTTGATACATTTCACCCTATTACCTCAAAGGAAACTTGAGGTATTCAAATATTAATAAAGATATAGTTTGCCAAAAAGGGCTACAGCACTAAGAATAGGCAAATCATATAGTGAGGATAAGACTTGATTATTATCATAGTCATATATCAGGAGCTAGAAATTCATACCCTGAGTTAGAACAGGTAATTTAGTTAATGAAACCAAAAATATGATCTCAAAGTGGATGGTATAACTATTTCGTTTGCATAGACTACAGAAAAATTACTCCTAGATCTAATTGCTATTTGCATAGCATGGAAATCAACTCATATGTCATATGACCTCTGCTGCAGCAATGGACAATTTGCAGAGACAATCAGGTGAAATCCTCACTATGCAGACTACCCTCAACAACACAGAATTTCTTTAGTCAATAATCCTCAATGCCCGTGTCTTAAGAAATTCTCTGATAACAGTATAAGGCATCTATTGACATCACGCAGAATATTCAGCACATGAATGCATCAAGAATCAAATGATACAAATTGTTGCCTTCCATTTTCACTATCAATGAAGATACAGCCATTAGCAGTTTGAGCAATTTCTGAGATCAAATCTGACAAAAACTTGCTTGATGACTGGCAATATGTCCCCAAAGAATCTATTTGACATTTAATTAGAGCCAAATAGGAAACTCCATCAAAGAATCTATTTGCTTACATATCTAATTCTTCAATCCTGTCTATCGAATCTGCCACAATTAACTAGCACTTGTGCATCATGCTTATAAGGAAACAATATCATATGTCACTTCTAAATCAGTTCTGCTGATGACCTACAAACTAAAGGCAACTTCTAAATCAGTTCTGCTAACAAGTTTCTGCGGTGCTCGATAAGAAGCATCATACATGGCAAGTCTGCTAACTTCTTTAGAAACTTTTACACACTACTGAATCAGTGTCCTTAAAAACATATAAAATTCCTAGTATCTCAATCAACATACTACATGCAACCAAAAGTTCTTTTTATCTACACAAAACAGAATCAAATCTAAACACACCAAACAACAAACTAAGACACTAATATCCAAAAACCAAACCAACCTGCAATAACCGATGATCAAATCTCGGCAATCCAACTTGTCCAACCGTCAATGATCCGAAGAAATTCCCCAAAAGTGCAGCATCAGGAACACACAACCCTTGAACAATTCCAACAACAAAACCACCTAAAAAACTATCTCCAGCACCTGTCGGATCAACCTGATTCGCCGCGAAAGGCGCAACCTTTACCTCCCCATCTTTCCAATACACACTACACCCATCTTTCCCATTAGTCACAACAACACAACACCATTGCCTCACTTCCTCCAAATCCATATACAAAGCTTCATCCTTTGAAGCTTTCAGGAACCCAATCCTCGCCAACAAATGATAAAACCCACTCTCCTGCAGCCCCACAAGCCTAACCGTCCCATCGACATCGTCGAAGACCCGAATCAAAGCCTGGATATCCACAAACACCGTATTGCATTTTTCTACCATTTTCTCCAACGTTTCGGGGACAATCTCCCCACCAACACCGACAGCTAAGCCAACATCGAAACGGACGTTGTCGTCACCACCACCACCATCATCATCGGGTAGATCGCAGGGCAGAATCGGGTCACAGGACTCGACCCTCTTGAGGATTCGATCCTGGTGTGCGTTTAGCGAAGCGCACGCGTCGAAGTAAGCATGGAAAATAGTGGTTTTCGAATCTGGGATGGTGATGAAGGTGCGGTTCGGTGAAGGGTACTTGAAATCGGGACCCACTTTGGAGATGGAACGGAAAGGGATGGAGAGACCGTCGAGGATGGTGGAGATGAAGGAGACGGCGCCGCCGAGGGATTCGGCGACGACGGTGGAGCTCTGGAAGAGGACGTCGTGGCAGAAGTTTCCAACGATGAGGCAACGCCGTGGTGGTGGTTGTTGGGACGTCGAAGATGGTGGCTTTTTGGAGTCCCTCACCATTTGTGGGAGGAAAATTTTGAAATTTTCAAGTCCTGGTAATGAATCTTGGAGGTTTATGTAATTATGTGATAGTGGGGTTTGTTTTATCGGTGGGGATAGAATAGGATATTTGTATTAGACAGGGAGTGAAGATGAAGAAGACAAAAAGATTAAAAAAAATAAAAACAAATGTGGGACATGCGGGGTTGGATTTAGATAGTTAAAGAGTGCGTGTCAACGGGCAAGGAAGAATCTGCAGCTCGCAGCAGCCAGAAAAAACAAAGATGGATATATAGGGTGTTTACGAGGAGGAGGACGCAGTTTGGTGTTTTCGGTAGATGTTTTTGAGGTGTTTGCGTTTGAACGTATCTTGCAAGGAGAACTTAACCATGCCCGCGTAGGCGTGTATATATAGGAACTTGGAAGGAGGGGAGCCGTGATTCCTTGGCTTTTGGGTTTACATACCTTTATTCAATTCCAATTCTTAATGAACACATATAGAAATGTTTATTTATTCCTTCATATCGTTACACTTCAAATTATAATAGTAAGAGCTTAGAATATATCCAATTATGTGGATTCAACACATGTCTTGGCTCCCCTAGAAAAATATTATTAATATAGAATTTCGATAAAATTAATTATCAATATAGATATTTAAGAAACGAAATATTAATTTTCATACACTATCATGTGAATAAATCGAGATATAAAATTTTATTATTGTATCTATATCACGATTAGTACAAGCAATATGTATACCATGATTTTTACACATAACATATCTCTATATATATTGCTTGTTGCAATCACGATATATGATCGTATATTGTGTTTTTATAAACGCAATATATGTGCAGTCGTATTTTTACCGTATATCCTGATTTATCCATGCGATTTAACAACTGTATATTAATAATTATTTTAATTTAAAACTTGAATGAATAATTAATTTCACCTGGATTCCTCAATATGAAATTATTTCCAGTTATGTTTACTCTATGAATAACTCTTGCACCAGGACTCTCGTTGATGTTATCATGTAAAAACTACATAAGTTTCGCAAGGATGAGGAAGATTATTTTTCTTTGTTGCCTCATCTAAAACTCTACTTCTAGAATATATATCTTTGTGTGTCAGTATTTGCTTCCAAGTTTTCGACTTATTAGTTGCAGTATTAGAAGGAGCTTCTATATTACAATTATCAAAACAGTCTAACCATCATCATCTAATCATTGAAATTAAAATCTTAGTCATAATGATAAGTATTTTAATGATTTGTTCATAATTAATAATAAATTCGAGTCATTAATGACGTAAAGACCAATCTTATGAGGGATCATAAAATTATTTATATAACTAAAATAGCATTATTCCTATATTTGGTTATTTTGGTATACGTAAATATCATATTTGATATCTAAACTTTATCAATTTGTATAACTATCAGTGTCCATTTACTACCTAATATTTTCCCACTTAGCCAATTAACTATTTGAATTTTGCTAAAATTTATAATTAGCCTATTTGTACTTTACTCATTTTTTCAATTAACTACATCATTTAGATATTATAAATAAATTTGAAAAGTTTGTAGAGAGTGGATTATTATTTTTTTTATAATACCCTTATAGACTAGTGGCATCATTATTGATCTCTCAAGTGATAGATGTTGGGTTCGAATCTCTCCTCCCTTGTAGTAATGGTAAAAAAAAAAATTCATATTTTTTAAATTTGAGGTAATTAATTACAAAAATTGATAAACTCTAGATATCAAATGTGATATTTATTCTTTTTGAATCGACTAAAAGTTACTTAAACTCCTTTATATATATACACATGTTATGAATCTGTTAAACTTTTGATATGGTGCGTATATTATATATGTAATCTATATTGTATAGCATACATACACATACTATCACATATTAATTATATATAACAAATGAATTGCACACACGTATATATGAACATTTAATCTATTTATTTGTTATATATACGGCATATATTATACATATAAATTTTACACATTTGGTATACAAGTTATAATATATATTGTAATCCTAACTCTTGTAAATAGCCTTAATTTGTAAAGTATTGTAATAGTGCCTTCGATCTATTATAGATAATACGCACTAAAAGTAAATTGAAATCTCCCTCAAACTAAGGATATTATAAACTTTGAAACTTAAAAATCTATGATACTTCATATATATTAACAATCCTTGAAAAATACAGAAAATAATTTTGAAATAGTAAAAAATAAATAATCAAATTGTAAGGCAATAACTAGTATACCTAAAGTAGTAACTAGCAACAAACGGTAAAAAATCCAATTCAAGTGGAGCGAAAGTAAGATAGCAAACATAAATTATGATGTTATTAGGCAGTTTTTTATAAAAATAAAGTCAAATATAGTGAGTAAAATTACTAAAAAGCCCTTAACAAATGTCCATAAATTCAAAAATTTATACACAAAGAGCCAAATAGGGACACAAATTGAATCAAATAGGTGTGAAGTATGGGGAAGATAGGAAAAATCAAATGTGAAATTTGTGGAAAATTAGAAAATTTATATAAATCAAAGACTAAGTGAAATATGTGTCAAAATTCAAGAAAGAATACCAACCAGCTCTCAAATTTCACTAATTTTTTAACATAAGACGTAAAAATGGCAGCAATAAGGCATTAAATTGCATTAATTTTTACTGACACCTGTAAAGTAAAAAAATTGCAAAACCCCTCAATATTCCCTTATAACTATTGGCACGTGTGCTTCACAAATTCACCTAGATCACATTTCACATTTTCCTTGCAAACTCTTTGTGCTGTGAGCACTTGCACTTAAGAGAGCTGAGAGTGTGTTAGACAACTTGGTGGAGGCAAAGGAGGCTGCCTAATGGTGATTATAGGGTTAGGTTCTCGAAATGGCCTGTGTTTTTTACCTGGGGGGTCCCCTTTTATTAACACATAAATTATATTAGTTATATACATGTTAATAATATATGTTATATGTAATTCGTATTTTATATATAACATAATATATATATATATATATAAATCTACATAATATAACATGCATATACTTATTTATTCAATATATAAGAAACAAATTATAAAATATATATATGTCATCTACACACACAAACATTAAATATTATATAATATGTATATATATAATATACCTATACACCTAACTATACTAAATCTTTCTTAAGTCATCCCAAGTATGAATTAGTCTCTTTAAACCCAATCACCTAATATATTGTATAATCTAAATAATTATTAGGCTTATTCTAACATTTTAATATAATAGTTATTAACCCTTTATAAAACCTTAGCTTTAGTTATCACCTCTAATAGACTACGATTCCTCTTAGGCTTATTATAAACAACTGCATTAATCACCATAAGTCAACATGCCAATAAAAATGAACGGCTCAGGACTAAACAACCCACCTTGCATAATGCCCCATGGTGGTCGTTGGTTTACAAGGGTTGAGTAGGTGCAACCTAGGTTTGTTACTTCACTTAGGCATAACTTAAGTTTACACAACTAAGATCTTCGGCCTATTTCGTCAAGGTAGTTTAATGTGGTTCAACATAGGTCAAGTTCAAGATAATGGTTTAAGTCGCATAAGTTTGATGGTTATAGTTAAGTGGTTCATGTGAGGATTTTATCAAGTGAGTTGTTCATGTTGTGTAAATCTAATGATTATGGTCGGATGATCGAACACGTTTAAGTGATTTGGGTTAATTAGATTTATTGACTATGATAAGAACTCAAGAGTTCAATTCATGAAATTGAAGACTCGGAGCCGCCCTATGGGGTAGGAGTGGTTCCAATCTATAGATCCATAGAGTTAGACGATTTGGACCTTGTAATTTGTTTTTTTTTTTTTTTTACTTTAAATTTACTAAAAAAATAAATAATAAAATTGTTACCCCATTGCTCCAAGACATTTTAGATTATAATAGAGGAAAATAAAAAACACCCATTCACTATGGAGGTTTATGGAATTCACAATGTCCTTTATGTCTTTCTTTTTGTTTATCGGAACTTGTGATTATAATTTTGCCAGAACATGTCATTCTTTTCTGGCTAGAGGATGTGATTCTTTTTTTTTCCCAATGTTAATCACCACCCTGGTACAATCTTCAAATTAAAGCCGCAAAGGAAACACTGTGTTGTGCTTAAATTCCCAAAGGAGAGCACTGTTTAGTGTTCAATTTTTCCAACGGGAGTTGTTTAGTGCTGTTTTGATATGGAGGGGCCTGCACACGCAAACCATGTGATTGTTATTATTTTTAATTATTTATGAAGGAATCATTCGACTTGTCGGGTCCATGGGTTTATTGGGACCATGACAAATCTATTGATCGGTTTTGACTTGCGTTACCAGAGCAGTTCCTAAGAGAGATGTGATGTAGCCAAGATGAATTGATTTTCAGGTTAGAGCTAACTTGAGGAGATGTCTAAGTTTAGGTTCTATAGGACAGATGTCTATGGTTGATGACTTAGTAAAGGTTTCAATTCAAGTTGATTTAAAAATAGTGATCAAGTGGCTTGATTAGTATTAGGTTTAGAAGGTCCAATGCATAGCTTGATCAATGTACCAACAGCTTGTGGATAGAGTATAAAAATGTATAGGAAAACTTTAAGAATAACTAGTCATTCAATTTAGAAAAAGAAATCGTAATTCATTACATGAGTGCAATATGTATTCAATGGAATAATTATTTCATAAACTAAAAGGTATTGAGAAGAATGGCTATTTCGTTCCATCCTCTTAAAACTAATTACACATGCTGTTTGTTCCTTTCTTTATTTTTGCTATCTACTCAAATATTGTCACTTCTGAATTGCCTAAAATTGAATCTGGGAGAATAGATCACACTAATGAAAGAACACTATTTTATGTAGTAGGTCGATGAAGAGTTCCTTCCAAGTCTTCTGGCTTTTTAGGCTCTCTAATCCTTTAACACACTTTCAAGTTTAGTTGTTCAGCTTATAACTTATCATTTCAGGAATTAAGCTCATGATTTCGACTTTTTATGTCTGTCATGCTCAAATATCAAATGCAGTCAGCAATCTTGGGTTTCATGATAATTTTCAATCGATAGATTTCGATTTTCGAAAATTACAAACTTTACAGATGGGATTGACTATCATATCAAGCCAGTATCTACTATCAATACAATGTGCATTTTTAAACGAAGAATTGCGTTCATCTTTTGCCTCCATACAATCTCTCTTTTACCATAACAAGGTCCAAAAAAGCGATATGTATTTGTCTATATTCAAATTCGGCTTAAAGGAGATGCTCCTTTATATAGCTAAAAGGCTAAATCAAGTCTTTTTCTTTCTTTTTTTTTTTTTTTTTTATGGTTATCATTGGAGTTTGACCTTATTCCTTGCTGAGAAACTTAAATCTAATAGATTAAATAAAGTAAATGAGATAGTGGAGCTGATACGTTGATTTTAGCAATGCACTTCCTTGACGAAACTTGCTTTTGTTGTATACCATCTTTCTACTGCCTTTCCTTTTTCTTAGGAATAAGAATATATTCACTAGCAGATTGAACGATGGAGAATAAGAAATCGAAAGGAAAGAAAAGCCGGAAAACGCTATTGTTATCTCACTTTTTATTTTTTTAATTTTTTTTAACAATATCATTAGAAAGAGAAAAGAATTCACCACATAGTAGTGTTTATTTTTATTATAATGAAAATTGCATTTAAATTAGATCTTGTGTCATATTTGTTTCAATTTACCTTTCTATGAATAATTGTATTACCATTTGAGAGTGTGAATCATACCTGCCAATATGGAATTGTCATGGGCGAGGTTAGAATGGATTTGTACAATTTTGCTTTGCGTATCAAAAACTACTGCTATATTTGTTAATTACCCTTATTCACAATTAGCGTTGATAATTGTTGAGGTGACACTTTAATATACTACATGGCACAATACAATTAAAATTATGATTGCAGTGAGAAAATTCGAGACATGACATGAAGATATGATTTTGATATGGATGAACATGAATATCTCTGGTTGGAAAAATCCTTGTCAATGTAGTTTAAATTTGTAAAAAAACTCGTTCTCAACTACTACGAAAGACAATTAGGCAGCGAACCTATCGAATCGTAGTATAGTGTTAAGTCGAGGTCGTCCACGGGGAAGGGAATAAGTACTAGTAATTGCTCAATTTCTACTATTCAGCGATAAGAGAATCGATTGTGGAACTATAGACTAAAAACTATTAATTTTAACAAAACTAGCAGCAAGAACACCGTTGAACACAAAGCGAGTTTTAGAATCAGAAACAACACGATCTAGATCTTGTTTTTCATTTACTTTCATCATGTGAATCATAGAACATTAAAGATAATCCCGAATTGAGTTCTTACACCATTGAGTTCCTTATACAAATCAACAATCCTCTCGAATATATCAATTTATCTAGTCTTAAATCGATTAATTTAGAATCTCTCCTCAATTAATTACAATCTAAGACCGCATTAAGATCAAGAACTCATCGAAAACATAGGGGAATGGGAGATCCTTGTAATCTATCTCTAGAATCACAATCAAATCCCTGCAAATTGCATAGATCTATCCATGAAAGCGATTTCTCAATCAACTAAAATGGAAATCAGATGTAAACTTGTAATCAGGATTTACAAATCTAAGAAACGATGAGAAACATGCAATTTGAACATAAGAACATCGATTAGGATTCATTAAAATCGGATTCTCAACACATGATGAAAATAAAATCCAAACAAAATCTAGATCTACGATTTACTCCTCCATCAAGATAATAAGAAACAAATTAAATTCAATGGAAAGAGATGAATTCATGAATACAACCCTGTCAAATGGATCTCAAATGTGATGAAAAGTGGATCTCCAATCCGGATTTAATCTTGATTTGAATTCGTCAATGTCTTGCTTTAAGCTCTCAATCTCTCTAAGATTTAGGAAAATTCTAGAAAAACTACGTAGGTTAAGATTTAGAATATGGGTCTCCCCTTTCTCTCTGCAAAAAGGACTATTTATAGGCCTCCCAAAAATCCCTCAAATAAGAAAATATCAGCCAAAGACGCGCTTGTCCCAACAGCCCTCGAAACAGGGTGTAGCGCGGGGTGTTGTGCTTACTGAAGGTGAAAACTGGGCTACAACACCCTCCACAACAGGGTGTTGCCAGGGGTGTAGCGCTTGCTGGAGGTAAAGACTGGGCTACAACACCCTCCACAACAGGGTGTTGCCAGGGGTGTAGCGCTTACTGACCTTCTTCCAAACTTCCTGGGTGCAAACACCCTCCACAACAGGGTGTAGCACGGGGTGTAGCGCCTACTGACCTTCTCAAAACATCACTGTTCAACTCCATTCTTGTCGTATTTGTTTTGTTTCTTCGTGAAGGGATCAAATATGCCTGAAATTAACAAATTGAACCATTAAGAGACATTTCTATATGATTTTTGCTTAGAGTATCAACCAATTGAGTCAAAATCATCTTAGAAATAAGGGTGTTTATGTCAATTATCAATCTCACAACTTAAGTAGTATTTGTGATCTACAGTTAAATTCCGGTATAAGATGCAACTGGAATGGGTTTATGATATATCATATACAACTCGAACCCCTCTCTGCTTCCCTAGAGGATTTTTCAAACCTGACTTGGGGCTTTAGTTTTTTATTGTCATACGCAAACCCACCCTATAGAGTTTCGAGCTGTCTCTCTAAATTTTTTTTTGTGTTTTGAAAGAATTTATGTTAAGGTAGAAAAACCTTATAATTCACTCATTCCATTTTTTATTTATTTTAATTCGAAAAAAGGGAAAAAATTCACAACATTTTTATTATACATTACAAAATCTAAATTAGGGTATTTTGTGGCAAAGTTAAAAAAGTAACATGAATATTAATAAATATGCATGCAAGGATTATTCAAACATCTAATCAAACTATGAAAATACCATCTCAATGAATAATCCATACATTATCTTCTCTAGAGATTTTACTTCTTAGGGTTTCCTTTTTAAAGTTTGAATTAAAATTTTTTATAATTATTTTATTCTATATTTCATTATAATCTACCAGGTTGGTTTCTTATTGGGTCATAACTATAACCCACAACCCAACCCTAAACCTTGAATGATTATAAAAATTTTCTCATACTCGACTAAAAATTCTATAGGATTTTTAGTGGATTGGACACCCAATACTCTTCCCAATGCCTCAATAAATTACCACCAGAAAATGTAGCATTTTCTTCTTGTTGGAGTTGAGTAAAGTTAACAAAATATTAAAATTGGTAAAAAAAGAAACCTTAAAAATTGGAAAACCCTAACAATAGTATATAACAAGTAAAATAACATATTTCTCTAACAAAAGAATGTTTAAAACCTCAAACGATAGATAAAAAATATTTTTTTTCTCATATGTTGCACTTAGGGAAAATAATTATGCAAATAAGATTTCTATTATATTAATTACAAAATTAGTGTAGCAAAATCGCATGTTTCACATACGATTTAATAATGGTAATAATTTAAAAAATTACTGATTGTAAATGTAATTTTGTAGCTTTTTCATAAATCATATCTTCCAATGCGATTTTGTTTCAAAATAATGGTGGAAATCGCAACTTATACGTGCCAGTTTCATCTTTTTATAGAACTGCATCCTAGAATGTGATTTTGCTGCAATGAAAAATGGTAATTAATTTCCTATAGACTATATTATTGTATTTTTTTTTTTTTTTAGGAATGGGTTCGGCTCATATGATTGGGCAACACAGTAACCCTCAAAGCATCCATAGTTGAAGAGGGAATGGACTGGGCCCATATGGATTTCCCTTCGGCCTTTTCTTATTCTTTAACTTCACCCGCAATAAAGCCCTAACCACCACGAATTACGTCCAAAGTTATGGAAGTATCAATGAAAAATAAAACCAAACCTGCTTACTAAAACATTTTTATATTTGCTAAATATTTATTTGACTACCATGCGACTACAGTTGAGGCTTGAGTCACTTAATACCTATATAGGGAAGCTTAAACTTTATAATATCTAATATAATAAGTTTCCATGTCTAATTGAGGTTAAATCGAACTTACATGAAGTATAAATTGAGTTTGGAATGAAGTTAAAAATAAGTAATTGCAAAGAGATATTTTAGTAATTGGGTTGGGGCCAATCTAATACTATGAACTTAAACTAGTGACAGAGTTGAGAAGATCGGATCTAATAAACGGTGTTATATAAATATTTAGCTCGGTAGATTCGAAACAAAGATCGTTGGACCAGTTTATTTCGCTCTTGATCTTATACGATCGTCTCACACGTGAAATATAGACTCCAAAAAAATCTTTTTGGGCTAATTTGGGATTTTTTTTATTAAAATAGGACCTATATAGACTAAAATAAGTTTTAAGCCTCTTTTATATTAAAATTTGGCTATTTTTAAAGAATAATGGAATTCTTTTACAATATAAAAGCTTTCTTTTAAGTCCATCTACAAGCTGGGCTCATTACTAAAGAAAAGAAGGCTGCGATTTCAGTGGTTGGATCCTTAAGAATGATCTAACAGCTAACATCGGCTTCTAAATATAAACAGTGTTGGATCCTTAATGAAATAATTATATGTTATGAGCTGTCACATTAAGTTAAGCTTAAATAAAATTGATCAATAAGGTTTGGATATTTAGGCTTTGATGTATCTGATAGGGTATGACTCTTTTATGTGTAGAGATCTTATAGGTAATTTCTATTTTTATGATAAGCTAAAATAAAAATACCAAAAGATAACACGGAGTTATCTCTATAAATAATAGTTATGGTCCCCAGGTCACACATATAATATTTTTCTGATCTTTTCTAATTCACATCATCAGAGAGTGCAGAGCGAAAACTAAAGGGATCTCTAAAAAAAAAAAAAAAAAAAGACGTGTTGTTCTGGAAGGCTAACTGCATGACTCTAAAGTCATTTATTGTTATAGATTCAGGTACACTTCCGCTTATTTATTTGTAATTCTTAATGATTAAACATGAATGATTTAGGATTTTATATGTGATGGTTTTCATAAAAGGTTAATCTAGATCTAACAAATAGATGCTTCTCTTTTTGTTTGGGGCAATTCTATATATTGCTAAGATTGAGAATAATGTGGAAATCCTATTGAAACATCTCAAAGAATGCTCAAAGCTCCTATTTAGCGAACAACGAGTCAAGAATGATTTATTCTTCCTTATGTGGTCTTTGTCATAGTTGTGCACTTGAAAAATTGAGTTTTCCTATTCCTTCTCCCAAAGCCTTTCTCTACAACATCTATACTTGTGTCATCATTGTAAGACTTTTCTCGAGTTGATTAGCATGTCTGTTGTACATAATTGACCAATTGCAGCAACTCAGCCATATAATAATATTTAATAAAGAAAACATAAATTCAATTTTCTATAAAGTAAGTTTAAATACGAATAATGGGAGTCGAACTCCCTTTCAACTTTCTATTTAAGTTCGGTTTAAAATTCAATTCTATACAACTTAACTCTATTGGATTCAAATGAAAATCATTTATACCACTATTTCTTACCTTTCTTTTCCTTGTTTCTTTTTGAAGTGTTCTAGCTTCATCTTCATATTTCGTTCATGTCGTTATTTATGTCTCATTTTTACATGCGATTGGGATGACGAACATCATCATCATCCATTGAAGTCTCCCAACAACACACACACACCCCTCAGGAGCCGGACCTATCCATACCAACGTTGAATATAATAAGGTTAACATTGGTCAGTCTCTTGATCAAAATGTCGACAAGAATATGTCACCTATCTCTTATATTGGAATATGTTAAATTGGAGTAGCTTAACCATATAATAGGTAATGTTTGAAGGCTGGATATAAACATTTTGCAAGTAAAGTTCTTCATATGGAATCTCTAAGATCGCATAATAAATAGGATGAAAGGGAGGTTAATTATTCTGAGTCTGGTTAATTATTCTGAGTCTGAGTGTTGGGAAAGATTGTTTATCATTTTCTAATAAACATAGAAAGACAGCGATGATGATTATGTGTGAACATTTATTGCATCTATCGTGGTAGGTTGGAGCATACTCACAATATGGTTTTAAGCAACTATATATATAAGATAGAGATTTTGGGCTGATTCACATGAGTAAACCTAGTATGAGATAAATGTAGAGTTTTCGGATTATTTGTTGGACTAGATCATGTTTGGGTTTCAATATTTTTTTTTCCTTTTTTTCAAAAAGTGTTGTTTAGGTTTTCTTAGTGCTATTGAACCTATAATTATTTCTAGAGCCCATTATTGATAGCACATCCATGATCCGTATCCGCAGGGCTGATTTATACCTTAATTCCCATTAAGTTCGTGTCAATATAAAAAATATAATATATGATTGAATAGATATTACAAATAATTAATTTATACAATAATGATATTCGTTGACATATACATATTATATCGATTTCTTATTCTACCTCTATAAGCGTGTTTCTTATCGAATGTTGTTTATTCTTGTATTTTTACATCATATTTGGAATAGCACAAGTAATAGAGAAATGAAATAGCTAAATTTATGGATTCTGTGGTATTATGCTCTGCAAACTGATAATGCCAATGATTTAATTAAGGAAACATAAGAAACGATTTTTTTTTTCTTTTTTCTAAAAAAGCAAGTGGTTGTCTATTTGGATGATATGTATTTCATCTATATCTTATTTGTATCTGATTTATATTTATATCTTATTTATATCTGATATGTATGATCTGTTTATGAGTAAAAAAAATTTATATTTTCCATCTATATCTTTTTTGACAAATAGTCTAATTGAAATAGATATAAAACATACGTCAAACCGATGCTAAACTAATGAACCAAAAGCATCCTAGGGTTTGTTTGCATTGTTTAATTTTTATTTATATTGTACTGTATTAGATCTGCATCTATATCTTATTTAGATCATATCTGTGTTATATTTGCATCAAATCTATTTGGTCATTTTATGAGTAAAACTATCAGTTTTTCATTAGTATATTTTTCTTGACACACATTTGTTTGAAAAGATAAAAATATAATATCAAAATGACTAGAATATGATAGAAAAAATAGACAAACTAAGTTGTAATAATAAGTACATAAGACCAAGAGCAAAAACAAAGGGGAACAAGCCCATTTTGATACATTAACTTTGATGAAGTGGACAATTAGATACTTTAACTTTTAAAAAGTCTAATCTCATACCCAATTAAACTTTTCGTACCCCTTTTAGGTACCTAAACTTTTAAAAAGCCAAATTTCAACCTAATTAAATTTTTCATATCTTTTTTCACTAACCCCTACTCTTTTATTATTTCTTGAAGTAGTTAACACATGATAAAGTTCATATATCAAAAGAGGTCATTTTCCTGAAAAAAAAAAAAAAAAAAAGGAGTTAGAACTTAGAAGGATTGATGAATTGATAATGCATGGTCCTCCTCCTTGCTTTGATTGACCTTTCTATTTTTGTTTTTTTCCTTTTATTCAAAGTATTTTACGTATGCAAAATTAAATGTCACCATCTAGAACGCTTATATTTTGGTGATTTCTTTTTGGGAAAGGAGTAATGTTGTGAGATGATAGCCCAGGAAAAGCAATCTAGTACTCAAAATTGAAAGTTTCCAAAACTACTAACTTACGATAGCGAATTTTCTAAGAAAATGATGATGTGTAAGGTCCGGCTTGGGTGCATTGGTGGTTGCTTCGAAAAATGGGATTTAAGGGATTAGGGTCTGGCCATGGTGCTTTCACTTAGCGTGTGGCTGTCTCAAGATGGCGTCGCATGCGTTGGGTAATTTCCATGTCGAGGGTTTGTCACGTAAGTGGATGTCATTAAGTATTTAAGGATACCTCAAAAACAAATTCATTCGTTCGTATAAGTGATAAGTAAATATCAATAGAATTTTAATATACAATATTATTTGTAAAACTTTAGAAATTATCTTGTACTATTGTCATGTATTAGAACATGATTATACATATGTATAACATTTGATATCCATATCTTCTATTGGATTCCTTGTTTTAAAGGTCATTATAACATGAATCTTGTTTTCTAAACTAGAAAAATGAATGTATCACATATTACGATTGAAGTTTGATGTATAAAACTTAGGAAAAAGGGCCATATGCTTTTTAGCCATCTCCCTCTAATGTATAACTCCATTTATCTATTTTTCAATAAGGAAATGTGCATGCATCTTGTTAAGATATTAAATGAATGAAATTTTGATCTCTTCATGCACTAACACGATAAGTAATTTCTTTTAAATCATTAACAACTAATGAATCTTTCGTTACATATTCTTTTCCTAAATCTTATATTTACATTAGTGTATTGTACTGATAGATATATATTTATATATATTGCCATTACAATGAGGAATGGAGAATCGTACCTGTGACTTCTCATATGAGAGACTATATTAGACCATAAGACCATTGGCAATAGAGATTCATATTTAAACGTGCTTGCATAGGCTGAATGTTTAGATTTGTGGAATCATTATTTAAAAATGTATGTCTTCAAACAGAGTGGTGCGAGTTGTGTAAGTCTTACACTACACAAAACTTGAAAGGAGTGATATAAAGTGGCACATAAAGGGATAACTAGATAGAAAGGAAGAATAGTCAATCTTAATTATCTCGAATGCACTTGCTACAAGTAGAAAAGTTATCAAGTATCCAACCTTACTGATAACAATAAAAAGAAAACATTCTTGATTATATGCACAGATTTCTTTTATATAAAAATTTAGTAGAAGAGTGTTCCTATCTAATCTGTGATCTTCTAAATGAAGAGACACTAAAAGTATTTATAAAGTTTGACTATTGATTACGTTTGTTGAATCGCATTAATAATCGATGGTTACAATGAGTCTTTTTAGTACATTACTAATATAGAAATATTAGAATTAGATTAGCCAAGTTTAATAAACCCTACTTCAAACCTACCAAATCAAACCTCTCTTGATCACCCCAAGAACAAAGTATGGGTTTGGCTCTTTAGAGCATACTAACTAAGGGAAGAGAGTCAAATGCACATGATTGCTAGGCTCAGAACCCAATAACAGATCTAGCCCTCGACTATATAACAATTGAATAGCAATGAGCACTTGGCCTACACATTGTGTCGTTAGTAGAATTTCCTTTTTTACCCAATTTTATCGGCAGTAAATTAATCCGGCACACGAAGGTTTAAAACCCTAATGCCTTGTGGTTGTGTATATAAATATAACCGCTTATCAACGTGTAGTCCATAAAAAGTCCCATAACATAGATGGTGTGTACTGATTATTAACTGGGTGGCTTATACTTATTTGGGAATGTAGGAAATTTCGCCGAATCCGTATCTTCCTAATGCCAATTCCCAATAACATGACAATTTATGCAATTCGTACATCCTGTTGTTACTGATGTAGCAAATGCTAAATTTCCTCATTTAGATTCGTTCAAAGGCGAAGGAAGGTGTTGAAGATTCAAGGAAAGTTCAAATCATAGGGTATAAAATGATATAAAGTACATGAAATACGGATCTCCGCCAGGGGAAAAAATGTGATCCAAGTTTACATTAATTACAGGTACGTTGCAATATTCGAAGAAGGATGACAACAAAAGGAATACATGTCATATCCTTCATGTTAGTCATTTTTCATTCACATATCACAACATGTGTGGACAAACCATGCATCGGTTCCAACCACAGATTTGTTAAGTACTAAATGGAAACTACATCACTAGACTTTATTTCTTTTTCTTTTTTAATAAATACCGTGAATGGTATATTGAAGTTTCATATAATATATAATTATATATAAACTTTCAAATTATCAATTTAGTATTTGAACTTCAAAATTAATCAATTTAATATCTAAAAAAATATTTTATATACGCTAACTAATATCATGTTATGTCAAAGTTCAGTTACCATTTACAGTATTAAAACTTATTCATAGTATTAGATTACTATAACTTTAATTTAGTAAAGTATAATTATTATATAGTTGGTGAGGCGAATTTAACTTATTTATACCAATATTACAATATAAATATTTGTTCTTATCATAATAAAATACATTTTATGCATAGAAAAAATTTATCAACAAGTGAACTTGTGATATTTTCAAATACTCAATAGGAAAAAAAAAATACTCGTTAAAATTTTTTAATTTATTAATACTTCGTGTCATAAGACTGATAGGTTCCTGCAGTAATGATATAATGATAATTTATGGCATAGTTACTAATAACTATATATAATAATAAGGTTTAAACTATTCTAACGGCTGCATAAAGATAAATGCTCTAAAAAATAAATAAATAACTCTAGTAGATTCTTTTAGTATCTAATTCTATTAATTATTTTCTTTTTAAGATGTAGATATAATTTTTTTAGGAGTTGGGGATTCTCAAATATTTCTTTAGACTTAAACAAAAAACTTATCATAAATTTTTATCCCACATTATATAGGAAATTTAATTATATGAAAACATGAAAATTTCTCTCTCCATGTTTTCATAAAAGCCCGATGACATCCACTTACCTTTTCTATGTAATGGCATGTAGTGGCTTTCCACCTTTTTTGTGTTAGAAACTTTAGCGTTTTATTAAATTGACCATTATAAAAATGTCAATGGAAATGATGGAATTCCTATGGTCCAATTATTAATTACTATCTAACAATTCATACCATATCTAACCGTAATCAAACCACTAAAATAATGAATATTCCAATTACAATATTTATTTTAATGATTGTATAGCTGATTGGATAATCACATCAAAGGGACTATAGAAGCTTACTATATATATTTTTTATATTCACTTTAATGACACACTTAATCAGGGTTAAATAAAAAATTAAAAAGAAAAAAGAATCAACATTAAAAATAACCTATAAATTAAATCACCAAATCAATTATAGTATTTCCCAAAATCAAAACCCTAATTCCTGAATTGGACATTGTCACATGAAATTTCCCAAATTATTCACTGCGTAATCAATCTGAAACTCTGTCCTCTCTCTTTCATAGTTGTGTTTATTCTCCCTCTTCACTCAATTCGATAGCAAGCTCAAGGTTGTTTCTTCTCTTGCATATACTATAAGGAAAAAAAATTAGTTGTTTGTGATTTTTGTTGCCAAACATCTTTAAAGGGATTTAATCATTTTAAATAGAAGAGTTCAATGTTAAGTCCATTTATTTGTGAATTTCTATTATCATATCTATATTATTCAAAAAAAAAAAAAAAAAATCTATATTAGATGGTTTTTAATCTTTTTTGCAATTAATGGTTTATAAAGTTTTGATGATTCGAAATTTGCATCTTGCTTATAAAGCTAATAATGCTGGTAAATGTTCTTCATAGTGGTTGTTTGACATCCATAATAACCATATACCTTCTTTAGAGTGGATAATGAATTTTTTTCCATCAAAATTTTCAAAAAAAAAAAAAAAACTAATAAAGAGAAGAGATAACAATGCTACAATCTCTAAAGATAAAAATATGTAGTATTATTGGAGTCTAAAAATATATATTTTTTTTTTCTTTTTTCCAATGTTGACAACTAATATGTAGAAGAAAGTTTTTATGGTATTATTTCCAAATATTTACTCTTGGTTACCGAACAAATGCAACTAATTTATTTTACTTCTTTTCTTTTCTTTTTTTCCTAAAATATTTGTTTTCCATTCAAGTGAAGGTGATGCTCACTTATCAAAGAGGATAGTTATTTAATTAGGGTGTTTTAGTTAAAGATGGTATATTTTTAGGGTTATTGATTATACTATTAATTCTTTTTTTCCTTTTTTGTAATTTTTATTTAACCAGTAAGTGTCATTAAGGAGAATAACTTAAGTGGACAACTTATCAAAATTAAAAGGGGAAAGGCCTCATTTGGTACATGAACTTTTACAAAATGGACAATTAGGTACTTAAACTTTTAAAAAGACCAATTTGCTACCCAATGAACTTTTTGTACCTTTTGATACCTGTCATAACCAAGGAGAAAGGAAAAAAAAGTCTCTCCTCCCTCTTTGCGCCCCCCCCCCCCCTCTCTCTCTCTCTCTCTCTCTCTCTCTCTCTCTACATGACAAAACTTCGGCCATCACCAACAAACACTAAGACCCCCAACAGGCATTGAGACTATCACTCATCGTAACTCAACCACCTCCAACTTCTTGTCGAACCCAACAACACACTCATGCCCCCCCCCCCCCCCCCCCCCCCCCCCCCCCCCCCCCCCCCTCTCTTCTCTCTCTCTCTCTCTAAATTAGAAACTAAGCACTGCCACTTCAACATCTACTACCACAGCCTCTACCGAAAATAAAAATCAACCTTCACACTAACAACAACAAACCAATAAAAAAAATCCACCACTCACACAACAAACCTAGAAATTTGAAACCGACTGTATAACAGCCACCTCCAACACAAGCCAATCATCACCCCCATCAATCATGACAATAAAATCCACCACCAAAATCCACACCAAAATCTCCACAGCCAACAATTTGATCGTTGGTTAGAAAAAGACATGGAATCACGTAAGCCCTAAATAGGCCACAAGCCATTGGGGCTTAGGCTCTTGATCAGATTAGTAGTGGTGTGATGATAATGTAGCCCTAAACAAGCAATGAAGGTTATGATGGAGATGAGTTTGACGTGTTGGAGTTTGGTTAAGGGTTGGCAGTGCTTAGTGGATAGACAACAATCTCAATGGTAAGGGGTTGTTGTTTTGCATTGAGGGGGTGTTGCATGGTGTTTCACGATGGTTTGGTTATGGAGGATTTGAGTGGCGGCAATAGGGTTTTTGGATAGTAGTTATTGCATTCGTTTGGTTTCTATGTGTGTGTATGTGGTGATGATGGGATTTGATTGTTAGGGTTAACAATGGTGGTTGTTATTTAGAGAGGAAGGGGGTGGTTGTTTTGAGCGAAAGAGAGAGATGGAGAGATGAATGAGAGAGAAAGTGGGAAATGAAAGAGTTTAGAGAGAGATTGAGTAGTGGTGTAAGGGAAGAAAAGAGGAAACTGTGAGTAGAGAGAGAAATGTGGGTTAAAGATGAAGATGAAGATGAAGAGAGAGTAGAGAGAGAAGGAAGGGAAAGGAGGAGAACAAGGTGGTGGTGGAGGCAGAGAAGAGAGAGAAAAGAGAATTGGAGAGAGAGAAGGAAAAGGGAAGAGAGAGTGAATTTATTAATTGATAGGTGTTAAACAATTATTGGTTAATTTGTCCATAGAGGACAACATTACTAACGGTGTTAATAGTGGTACTAAAAAGGGGTACAAAAAGTTTTCTTAGGTATGGAATTGGTTTCAGGTACCTAATTGTCCACTTCGTCAAAATTCAAGTATTAAAAGGGTTTTTTCCCAAATTAAAAACACAACTACCTAAATTGTCATGGTGTGGAAGCTTTAGTTACTGAAGTGGAAATTGCCCTTAATTTATACAACACCCCCAACCCCCACCCGCGGTGGTACTACTACATGTGACTATGACAATGTTTAACATATCTAAGACTTTATTCACAACATATGAAAATGCAATTCATTTATGTAATAATGCATAATTTCGGATTTATCTCTAATTTCTTAAAACAACTTTTTTTTTTCTAGCTCAACTATTTAAGATAATTTTTTTGGTAATGTTACACTTTTGTAATATAATGTCACGTTTGGTACGCATGAATGATTTGGAGTAGAATGGATTTGATTGGATTGGATTGCAATGGAATAGACTGGAATGGAACGAGTTTGCGAATGACAAATCCATTCCTATGTTTGGAAGATGGATTGGAATGGAATGGCTAAAAGGTCTAATTATCGGGAACATCTTTATTAATAGATGCAAAATATGGATACATGATAGGCCGAAAAAATAATTACACTATATATAATTAATAAGGGTGGAGCGGAATCGTGATTTCACCTTCTCAAAGGCGGAATCAAATTCCCTCTCAAAGCCGCAATCGTCGATTATAAGGAATTATGATTCCAGTTTCTAGAAATGCTTCAAAATATTAAAAAATAGAATGGAAGTTAAAATCGTGATTCTAATTCAGTCCATTCTTGAGTACCAAAGGTACCATAAGTGGTAATGTATTTTTTTAGAAAATTTTTATTATCTTGTCATTTTTTCAAAAAGACTGACTCTATCGGTTATTTAACAATCTAAATTTATACTTAATCATGATCGCATCATTAGAATATTTAATATATCAATTATCATAATTATTTTAATAATGAGATGATTTACTTGATAATTATGTCTGAATAAGCTTCCATTTTTTTAATTTTTTAATTTTATTATTTTTCTTATCTTAGTATTACAATTGCATCCACTCTTACAATTTTGTGACGTTCCATGTTCTGATTTAGAACCTAAGTTATCACACCGATTCTATCAAATCTTTTTGTTGTCTTATTTGGTTGTTAAATTCAACATATATGTGATTGCACAAACTTCTCATTCGGACATGTATTGGTACTCAATCATTATATTTCTATATTGAAACTATTGTTACTGAGAAATGGACTAAGATCATAGGAGAATTTTCATTTATAAATCCTTTTATTTAATGAGAGTATTTTGAAAAAAAAAAAAATCAATTCCACTAATGATAGATTTACTATAAAATTATTATCACCGTTTAACTAATTATCTTGATAGCTCGAATAATATTGAAATAAACTTGATATTAGAGCAAAATGGACGGGCAATTTATGTTATGGACTAATAATGAATGCCTTAACTAAAAGCGAGCAAGCAAACAAGACATAAAAATCTTAGGCAACGAGATCGAGAACTCTAGCGCCCATGCATCACCGTCACCATCCCCATCAGCATCATTTGACACAGGATTCAGGGGTTTCTTCTATTAATTAGTGTTCTGACTTCTGAGTAGTGCTTGTGGTGGCTTCTACGTTAGGTCCATCTTCATTGACATATCACAGTCATTCTGCAGAGAGAAACAAGGTCTCCCTCCCAGATCCTCGATACTTGGACCCAGACTAAGGATGCATCCCCGTGGACGATCTTGGAAGTTTGAAGTAAAAGGGAGGTGCATGTTCTAGGATCGGTTCCCGCAAGAGATTGGTGTCTAACTTTCTTTATCCTTGAAAGCATGAATAGTTGTTGTCAAGCTATGGACATAAGTGAAAATACACTGGCATTTTTTAAATTATATTTTAATAAATTACAAATATCATTTTAAGTGCAATTCTCACGGGATGGAAAGATTTTCCCTCCTGAAATGCTCGTGCTGCGTTCAATCATCACTTACACTAGCTTTCTCTTTCTTATATTTCCCAAGTCTATTTAAGCTCATCCTCCTTGTAAGGAATGTCATCTTACCGTTGCTATAGTCCTCCGTATGTTTAGGAGGCACAACTATTTCAACTGGTTTTTTATTATTATAGCCTCATTAAAAGATTGGTATCAGTTTCCCATCAGTTTACTCACAAGAGATTGAACACACCTTCAAAGTAAATCCACTTCCCAAATTAACTACCATGCTAAAGCCGCTCACAACAATACACACCTGAATTGAACAACCCACCAAACCCTCAACACTTGCACTTTAACACAATCATATAAGGATATTTCACATAAATTAATATATGAAGTATATAAGAATTTTATAATTCATGTGGTAGCTTTTGCAAGATATAGTGGATTAATATATAATTATATATTAGGTTTTTTTTTTTCCATCTACGTTTCATACAGTATGTTAATCTATTAAATCTTTTTCCCTAAAATCTTGATATAGATAAGAAATTGATTTTCAAGTGGGTCGGGTAGTTAAAAAAAAGGAAAAAGAAAAGAAAAGTTAAATGGTATGGCATATTTTTATGATCTCCTCACTCACCAATTCTAACTTCATTCCTAAAAGTAGCTTGTATTAAGAGTATTGCCTAGTCGCAGAGGATGGTCTCATAATTTCATTTTTTTAAGTAAATTATACAGACACCTCCTGAAAATTTTTAAAATTACACAAATCCCCCTTTTTTTAAAAAAAGTCAATACTTAGACTCCTTGAAATATTTATGGGCTCCTTTTTTTTTAATTGTGTTCGAAGCTTATGCGTATCATTTTATTAACATTGAAAAAAATAATTAGATTTAATGCCCTGTTCAGTTTATACGCTGTCGTGGCTAAATTAACCTAATTTTTGTCAATATATCAATATCAGATGAAAAAGAAAAGAGAAAAACACAACTTATTTTATACCAAATTATCATTCTTAGTACCTAATTTTCTTTCGATTGTTATCAGTGTTGCCATTTTTCAAATGTTCATGGTGGAATTTTATGAAGAAGAGAAAACATTAGAAAATTGAATAACAACAACGTATAACAATAATCATAATCTAGACGTTGGTCTAACCGACACAGGCTTATAACTCCTCCTCGTCAAATTCTTGAGGACATTCCACTATTACTAGTTTTAACCAATTTATGGCATTAATGCGTTTTATTGTTACTCCAAACACGTCAATGTTCTTGCTAACACGATTCTTATCATGAGCAACTTTCTCAACCACATATTATTTAACTACAAAATCATGATCAACAAGGGTGTTAACTAAAATCAATCTCTTTTCACACTACATCAATTTTAATTTTAGTGTTGATGATTAAAAGGAGTATTTATAAAGTTTTTCTTTTTTTTTTTCCTCTTTATTCTAACAACCACCTTATTTTTTTTGCAATCAAGTAGCCAACACTTATGAATGGTTCTTTTGCAAATGACATTGAATTCCCGCAAGAGTGGGATTCCAAAGGTTTCGCATTTCTTGAAGATTTTTTTTTTCTGTATCCAAATAACAATGCATCGTTACATATATTTAGCAAACTGGAAATATATTATATGCAACAATCAATTATATATTTTCTTCTATTATGTTTCATCTCCTATTTACGAGTCTTGTCACCTCATATCAAGATTTTTTTTTTTTTGTTTTTGGGCAAAATTCATGCTAGGAGTTAAGTTGAGGTTGATTAGCATAAAATAGGGTTGGTTTCTTTTTTCTTTTTTAATATATTATTTGACATACTAGGGAAAAAAAAAAGATAATGGGTTAAATTAGGCATGCCAATGCATAAATATGATATAGCATTTAATCTAATATTTTTTCTATGTCAATAAAATTATATATAGCTTCAAATATATTTGAAAAAAGAGCCCACAAAATGTTTCAAGGAGTCTAATGTCACGTTTGGTACGCTAGAACCGTTTTCAATGGAATGGATTTGATTAGATTAGATTAGAATGGAATCAGTTTTGAAATGATAAATCCATTCCTATGTTTGGATGGTTACATGGAATGGAATGAAATGGAATGTTTATAAAGTATATTTCTCAAAATTGTCCTTGGTAATAAATACAAATACTAAGCTGGAATGGAATCACGATTTTGCCTTTGAGAAGGCAGAATCGAATTCTTCTTTGAAGCTACAATAGTTAATTCCAAGGAATCACGATTTTGACTTCTAAAGATGCATCCAAATGTAAGAAATTGAATGAAAGTCGGAATCGCGATTCTATTCGAGTCCATTCCAGCCAACTAAACATAACATCAGTATTAACTTTTTAAAAAGTAGGTGTTCATGTCATTTTAAAAGTTTTCAAGAGGTGTCAATGCAATTTACCATATTTTTTTACATATATATATATATATAATAAATTATCGTGTTAAGATGCCATTCCCCATTACATTGTGTTGTCAATTTTCCATCTAAATTTCTATATGTATCTAATCTTATATATATAATCTGCATACAAGGGTAATTAAGTCTATCTTTCTTTCATTTTGTTTTTTAACCTAACATATTTAAAGAGACACCAAACAAATGCTAAACAGATGGAAAATGGTATCAGAACATGGTTAATTAATAAACCACCCCACTATTGCAACAGCAAAGTCCACCATTGTATTGTCAGAACCCACCATTGCTGCTGAACAAAACCTTAGCCACCACCACTAGACCCACAAACTCGCCAGCACAACGGTAAACCCATCTCTCGATACCATTATAGCAATCTAGTTGTTGCACAATGCTCCACCAAAGCCACAATGGAACCCTAGATTGCAACTCTAAGGATACCGATAGTAAATATCCAAAATGACATCAAATTGACAAAAAATATCTTCATTTGCTCCAAATTTCAATGGAGCTTCGGATATTAAATTCGTGTAACAGTTTTGGCACTTGTATGGAAGTTTAAGATAACCTTAAGTCCCTCTATACCTTGAATGGTGCATGCATGCATGATGCTCTAGCTAATTTCTTTCAACTAAAGAAGGGGATAAAAATTTTACTAAATGTTATGGCAAGTATAAGAGATGTTTAGAGGAAACAAACAATGTAACGCCTCTTAGTACTATTATGAAATAGATGCCAGAACAACGTGATAGATTTGTGGTTGTTAAACTCATTTATGTTCTTAAACCATAGCTAGAGTCCATGAAATCTTATCTTCTTAGATCATTCGAACCTCCTTCTTTAGCTAATGTCTACTCTTGCATCAATCATGTTCTTATATAGTCTATGACATCTCTTACTTTTCCCTCTAATCATTTAGCTTTGGTTAGTTGGATACCTATTGGTGGACGTAGATGATCCTTCAATCAAAGGGGACGTTGTATAGACATAGAGAATCCTTCAATTGTTGTGATGACCTATTAGGATTTACATGGATGTCCCCTTAGAAATCACATTATTTACTCGAACAATTCTAATGTGCACCTATTCTAGATTTGCTGGTGAAGAACCTTATTCATTGTTACTTTACCATGGGAAGAGTAAGCTCCACTCCTACATCAAAATGTGTTGTAACCATCTACTTTTTATCTTTTGTCCAGTTAGTTAATCCTCCAGTTAGCTTCCTCAAGATAATTAAATTAATGTTTATTGATTTAAAGCTACGTCTATGTATACAATTTTGACGCAACATGGAAGAGTTAAGTAACAGAAACTAATTCAACGATTGATTTCAAAACATGAACTTAATCACACAATTGCTAAACAATTGCAATTTTACAGAAAACTCTCTCAATAGGATTTTAAAAGTATATCAAATGTTCTTATTTACAAAGACAAGCCTAAAGGCCTATTTATACTATTACATGAGGAATTCTAAAAGACATGATTCAAAAAGGAAAATAATAAATACAATAAATACGAATAAATTGTGTAACCAATAATTAATACTGAAAATAAAAGTTAGCGGCCTATCATTAATGTTTGTGGTTTCAAAACCTAAAAGTTGAAACTGTTAGTAATAAATGTTGACTTTAATTGAGATTCTATTGCTGCATTATTCTCTCCCACCTGTAAAAAAACTCGACCCTCAAATCTCTTCTGTCAACCTTTTCTTCTTCTTTTCCTTCTTGGCTCGTCCAATCTTTCATCATTGCTTCATTCTTTCTCTTTTGGATCGTCTTGATTTATTCTAGTTATCTTATCGTTTGATCGTGATTGACATTGCATCAAATTCTTAGTATTGCATAATGTGTGGCTTGCAACGAGGATTGCACTGGTCATTATCGTTCACGCATTTGAGGTTTAATTGTTTCAATAGACTGATCCTATGTTTGATCAAGACCCATATGTTGATTTTGGCTATTACCTTTTTCATAAAAGTGGAAAGATGATAGTAGATTCAACCATGCTAATGGATTTATTTGAGATTCATGCTTACAATAAATTATGTTGTAAAGATTATTTAATTAGTTTTCCTTGACATAAAAGATTTGTTGTAGTCTGCTTGAGTTTCGCTTCTATTGTTTTCTTTGAAAAAATGTGATGTTACCTCTATTTCAAAGTTTATAAAGTTATGTTTTTACAAGGTTAATTTTTTTTTTCTTTTTTTTTCTAATGATAGGATGTTAGAAAATATATATGTAGCATGACCACCAGTCAACAGTTTAGCTGTTAATTTTTATCATCTCCAATTGAATTTATCATAAAATTGGATATAATGTATACAATCTCTACACATAAAATCACATACTTAATTTGATGCATTAAAATTCATAACTTTATTAAATCATTTTATTTGGAATTTACATATATTATAATATCTTCTTACACAATTATTAGCATATATCATATGGTTTATTCAAAATAAAACTAACAAATCTAAAGTGTATGTATATATCTATACTATTAAAGCAAAAGCACCTACTTTAATGTCTTTAGTGTAAATATTTTTAGTATAAATATTTTTAATATAAATATTTTTAGTATAAATGTTTTTAATATAATTTTTTTAGCACATGGGCATAAAATATTTTTGTATCCCTGAAATCATAAAATTAAATAATGTTTGAATAGAATTAAATAAAGATTGAATAGATATAGTCTTTTCATTTTTTAGCATATGGGCGTAAAATATTTTTTGTATCCCTGAAATCATGAAATTAAATAGGGTTTGAATAGAATTAAATAAGAGTTTAATAGACATAGTCTTTTCCTTTTTTAGCCTAAGGATGTATCTGTATATGTCGATGTAAAACTTTGATAACATATTTATGCATGACAGTTACCCAACATGGAGAAGTTACCAGTAGAAAATATAATTATAATTATGATTTGTAATTATCTATACTATTAAAGCAAAAGCATCTGCTTTTGTGTCTTTAGTGTAAATGTTTTTAATATAATGTTTTTAGCATATGAGCGTAAAATATTTTTGGTATTTTTGAAATCATGAAATTAAATAGAGTTTGAATAGAATTAAATAGAGGTTTAATAGACATAGTCTTTTCTTTTTTAGCATATGGTCATAAAATATTTTGCTATCTTTAAAATCATGAAATTCAATAAGATTTGAATATAATTAAATAGGGTTTGAATAGACATAATTTTTTCCTTTTTTATCCTAAGCATGTATTTTTTTATACCGATCTACAGCTCTAATACCATATTTATACATGTAGTTACCCAACATAGAGAAGTTACTGGTGAAAGATGCAATTGTAATTATGATATTAATTTTCTAATTTCTAAGACTAATTAATGATGTAAAATATGGACGTAAAATATTTTTGGTATCCCTGAAATCATAAAATTAAATAGGGTTTGATTATAATTAAATAGGGTCACAATAATAACGAGAAATGACTATAAGGAACCAATGATTCTCTATTCTTAAACAACCTATAGCCTCTACACTTAATCAACATTTGATAGATTATCCAACCCTAAGCAATCTTAGTTATTGGTGGGGGTTCGGTTCATTAGCTGGTATTTGTTTAGTTATTCTTTTTTTAGCCTAAGCATATATCTTTATATACTGATCTAACATGTGTCTAACATAAGTTAATGTTAAATTAATAAAAACAAAAAATCAATACTATTCTATCTTTTACATATCTATTTATAGCTTTTCGTATATACCTTCCTTTATAAATATACTTCAATGTTACGTCACATATCAACATATGATTACATGGTTTTATTGTTCTACAATGAGGTTTTTACAAATTTTGAATTATCATATTTGCATATGCATCGTGGGTGCGTTGTGTGTGTATATAAAAGAAGGATTAAAGAAATATCTAGAGTTTTAAACCATTTTTTGACAAGGTGGCAGAAATAATAATGAGAACGTTTCATATAATTACTATGGCTAGCTAGCTAACTAGGTGCGAAAACACCAAATTAACAAGAAACCACACCAACAGTTAAGTCACACTTCCGCAATGCTTCTTAACTACGTGTTAAGTTCCATGCAATACAAGACAACAACATGCGAACATTCCCAGAAGCTACGTATCCTCCTCCTAAAAGCCGTACCACTCCCCACATGATCTCTCATGCAATTTACCCTATATAACCTAACTAATTTTTATTTTTCTTTTACTTATAACTCATAATAAAATCTTCGATTTTGATATTTTTGTTTTTCTACTACTTCAAAAAAAGAAATTCATGGACTCTCATGAGGTGTGGAATTTGGAGACTCGTGGTTGTGGTGCGATCGACGACGATAGTGGTGGTGGCGGTGGCGGCGATGTTGGGGAAGTTAAAGGGTTAGATGATGGGAATAAGGATGTAGGTGGAATAATAATGCAAAATGGGCGTTCACCACATAACAGGTCTTCCTCGGTTTTACGTAAGAAATCGGATCCGATGTTGGTGTCTAAAGTGAGGTTTCAAATGGTTAGGAGATTGCTGACCAATTGCAAGAAGTGATACTTGGAACCAAGCTTGCCATTCTCTTTCCAGCCATTCCTCTAGCTATTGTTGCTGACCTCTATGATTTCGGTAGAGTGAGTCATATATATATATATAAATTTTCTTATGCAACACAAGAATGTGTTTTGGGCAGATTTTTTAGACATGTAATATATAAATATATATGTCTGTTTATAATCAAATAATGTAATTAAAGATAGAAAGTTTTCATAATACATATATAAGTGCTCACGCGCTATAATTAGGATAATATAAATTAATTGTATAATGAGAGAGAGAAACAAAAGAAAACTTCTATATATAAGATTTTATCAATGCAATTTGGGCAGATGATTTTAGCGATTCACTCATTTCTTTATTTGATAGTTAAGAAGAATTTCTAAAAAAAATTCACACAGCAAATATACATTTTAACAAATTATTTTTGAATAAAATATGATAAAATAAAATATAATACAAACTTTAATTTTATATATATTTGTATGTATGTGCTTATATATACAAAACAAAAGGGGGTCTTTCGTGTTCACTAGAACACCGTCATCGTACTAGCAGCTACCAGCTAGTACAAGAAACCATTTTTCATACTAAACTTTCATTCTATGTGATTGACAAAATAATGATGATGTTGCTGTCCAAATAATTAATTAAATCATCATCATATTAATTAATTCCTTTAACGTTGGTTCTTGCTTTTGCAATTCAAGAATAATGTTATGCAATAATGATGTTTTACAATGAAATCGTGTTGCTGATATGTATACCCAAACAGGCTTGGATATTCACTTTGAGCTTGCTTGGACTTACCCCGCTAGCTGAACGCGTCAGCTTCCTCACTGAGTACGTATACATTATTCATATACAGGCTAATATGTTTTAATGATTTTGTTATATCATCTAATCTAATTATTGAAATTTTTATTATATTGATGAGATCAAATACTGTCTCAAAGGGATAATAAAAGTTATGATTTTGTTATATAGTTTACTTATTATATGATTCAGTTTTACTCTCCTATGAACTCTCATGAATATGAGGGATTTTTTTTTTTAAATTGTTGCGTAAAAACTGACAATATTTTAATTATTTTTTTTAAATAAACCAGGCAAATTGCTTACTTCACTGGTCCAACAGGTAATAAATCTAGAAATTACTATTTAATATCAGCTAAATTAGTCTTTATAAAGTATAATTAAGTAAGTAATTATATTATTTTATTTATTTTTAATAACAGTTGGAGGGCTACTGAATGCAACATGTGGGAATGCGACAGAGTTAATAATAGCTTTATTCGCACTTCGGCAGAACAAGATCAATGTAGTAAAATACTCCTTACTGGGTTCCATCCTCTCCAACCTCCTCCTTGTTCTTGGCAGCTCCCTCCTCTTCGGTGGCTTGGCCAACCTCAGAAAGGAGCAGAGATTCGACCGAGTATTCACATTTCATTTTACTCGCTACAGTAATTATATTCATCAATTAAAATTCATATAAAAGAAAAGTGTCCTTATTTTTATTTCTTTTTAATTTATTTTCAAAAAGCATCTTACATGGTTTTTACACGTGGAACTCATCAAAGTAACTTGAAAAAAGATTGATTAGATATCATATGCATATTTTTAATTTAATTGATATTTATATGCCATATGTATATAATATGCCGCATATTAAACCGATTTAATCGTATCATATCTTTATCTGTGGTTTTATTTTTTTTTATTTTCACTTTGCATATATATGTGTCGGTGTGTGTGTATACTGTAGTTTTTACCACTCTTCATATCTGTCTTCCTTCTTTTCAAAAAAACATTAAGTCGATGTTAGAAATTAATAAGCTCGACCAATGCATAAGAGATAAAAATTAAAAAAAAAAAATTAGCAACTCTTTTCTCTATTATTTATGTAACTTAATTTTTTTTTTTCTATTATTCCACGTGAATTCCGTACTTAGTTTTAGTGACTAACTAAATATGTATGGAGATAAAATAATTCAAAATATAAGTAATGTAAAGGAAAAAAAAAAAAAAAAAAAAGGGAAAAGTTTAAAGCAAATGTATGTTTTTCTGTTATTAACACTTGAAATTATAAAGGATTAAGTTGCTAACAAAATACGTTAATCCTCTTAATTATTATTATATTGCTAAAATTCTATAATTAAGTCTTCTCTTATTAACACATAAAAATATAAAGAGCTAAGCAAGGTTATGTTAATTCAATATTAATTACTACATTAGCTAGGACGCATTTAAAGAGTTGTCCACAATTTTCATACGGTACATCTATTCTATGGCTTCATCATTTAGAGCGCTTACATGGCTTTTACTCCTAGAAGGGAAAAAGGCTCAGCGTGGAAGATATGATGCTTGTCCGGCTAAATAAATGGCGGGCAAGTCATAATGTATTTTGAGCAATTGAAGTAAATAATGATATGATGTATTTCATATCGTATATCATGCTCAATCAATTTTTTCTCGTGTGAAAGCTATTGTCACGGTCACGTAACTATATGGATATTTACTTTACTATCAGAGAGATAAATCTTATTTAACTATTATAATTATTTTGTTTAAAATTCACTTCATTTTTTGTTTATTTGTTATGGTTATTATTGTTGGTGATTTAACAGAAACAAGCTGATGTGAATTCGCTGCTATTACTGTTGGGATTGCTGTGCCATCTATTGCCATTATTGTTCAGATATTCTGCGGCTGGCCCTATTGTATCTGCTGATCATACCCTACAGTTATCAAGAGCTAGCAGTATCGTCATGCTAATAGCTTATGTTGCCTACATATTCTTCCAATTGAAGACACATAGACAATTGTTTGAGGCACAAGAGGTGAATAATTTATTATATTACTATCATTACAATTTCTACAAAAGTAATTATAAATAGAGGGAAAAAAATAAAAAAAAATAATATTCATTTATAAATATATATATATATATTATTTGGCATGAGGCTAATATATATTGTTTTCATAAACAGGTTGATGAGGAAGATAATGAAGAATCAGCAATAATAGGGTTTTGGAGTGCTTTTTGTTGGTTAGTTGGCATGACATTGGTTATAGCCTTGTTATCTGAGTATGTGGTTGGCACAATAGAGGTACACATGATAATTCTTATATTGATCAAGTATTCGAATTCAACTTGATACATATGCTCCAATTCAATGTGTTATAATTGAGATCAAGTTCAAATTCGATCTACTCTTAGCTTATTAAGCGTCGAGCTTGAAACTATATGGTAGATGAAATCTTGTAGCTTATCAAACTTCATTAAGCTTTAATACTAATTTGATGAAAGAAAACATATATATGTATATGTATATGTATATTACATTAATTAAACCTAAATGCCTTTAAGCAACTGGAATCTTCTATATATACATATATATTCTAAATAACTAGTCTTAAATGAGTTTTCAAGGCTTTTTTAGCCGAGTGATATGAACACTATTCTCCAGTAGGATTTATATGACTTGATCCCCTTCCCAAGAAAATAAGAGTAGTAATAGGTAGTAATTGGGGAGAAAAAAAAGCCTAAATGTGTTTAACTAATTGAAGCCGAGGCCTTTTTTTTTTTAAAGCGAAATTTAGCTTGTTTGCAAGCACTTGCGCCTTGAACTTCAAAATTTAGCTCAATGAATGTCTTTGAATTTTAAAGTCAAGATCATATGCTTGAACTAAGTATAGTTTAACTAGACTCAATTTATTCACATTCTTAGATATACTCTTTTGATATTTCGCATCATATGGAATAGATTTTTTTTTGTAGAATTTTTTGTAAACCAAATAAAGGAATAAATATTCCACGGGAATAAAGCTGTAATACTAATTCTATTCCATTGAACCAAACATCATGTAGTACATACAGGTATGTTTCTTTAAAAGGAGTCATACGAAAAAATCCTATCAAGCAAGAATTATCAAAGAAAGTCATTTATTGTTCCTAGTTGTCGTATAATTTTTTTTATAAAGAGCTAACTGCATTTGTCCTTGTCCATGTTAGGCTGCATCAAGTTCCTGGGGAATCTCAGTTAGCTTTATCAGTGTGATTTTGCTACCTATTGTGGGAAATGCAGCTGAACATGCTGGATCCATCATATTTGCGCTCAAGAACAAACTGGTAGTTAGTAACTTAAACAAATGATATCAATCATACTACCCAGAATCAACATCGAAACCGAGCTCTTTTAATTGGGGATGGGTTAAAATATTACCGAGTTGGTCTAATTTACAGTAGATTTCATCGTTTAATACCTAAACTTTACCCAATTTGATAATTGATTGCAAAAATAGTTAAAACTCAGGAGCCAAATCTGATAATTACTTTAATTTATGCAGGATATTTCTTTGGGTGTTGCTTTAGGATCTGCAACTCAAATTTCCATGTTTGTGGTAAGTAAATTTATGATCCAGACTGTTGATAATCTCAAATAAAATTCTTGAATCATCATGTGAAAGATTACATGAGAAATCTGTCACCGATAAATATAAAACCATATCAGATTTAGTTCAGACCACAACCAGAATATCTAAAAGTTAAGAAAACAAATTTCAGGTTCCGCTCTGTGTCGTGGTTTCATGGATAATGGGAAATCGTATGGATCTTGATTTCAGTCTTCTTGAAACTGGTTCTCTTGCTTTTACAATATTGGTCACCTCCTTCACACTTCAGGTTGGATTTTGAATCACTTAGCTCTTCCAATTTGATTGAAGAATGACGGTTTCCCCATACTTATCAATGAGATATATATACTCTTCCTTATCTGACTTTCAGGATGGAACTTCACACTATATCAAAGGAGCGGTCCTCTTCCTGTGCTATATCGTGATCGCGGCGTGCTTCTTTGTCCAGAAAGTCCCGTTGAGTGCGTAGCTAACCAGACTCTCAAACCTCATAACATGCAATCTCAAAGTGTTTCACCAAACTGAAACTTAGCAATCTCGTTGAATGCTTTACATTACAGGTCATGAACATAAGACAGGTGCTGAATCATTCGCAGGAGGCTTCGCATCAAATTGAGATTTTGAGACTCGCTTATGGTGCAAGAGCACGTATAGGACCCCTATGATAGGAAATCGACAAGAAGCTGCCAGGATCATGAGTTCCAGTGGTTGCCCGAGTTGGGTGGTCGGGAGAATATGTTTTTGATGATCTGTGAAGCATAGGGGTGGTAGAAGACTGAAATTCTTCGAAGGATGTTTATACACACTCTAGTTGCAATTCACAAGGAAGATGCATATGTTATCATCTTCATTTTTAATAAGCCTGTTCGTTTGTATTGTGAACCTGAAAAATGCTAGTTCTTCTCATTTCCTCTTGCTGAATGAATGCAAGTTGTGCAGGGTTCAATTTGTATCCACATCAAGTTGCATTAGCTTAATAAAAAGGATAACTGTTTTCTTGGTGAAATATCATGATCTCGGGTCGCGAGTGTTGTCACAAATGACAAGAATAATAGGAAATATTCTACCACCTCGACTAGGAGTAGCACACTATTGGCTTTTGAGCAACGCCGAAAACGCCCTGATGAAATGGCCTAATGGGGATGTTTTGACTTATTACAACCTATATCTAGCAGATGATGTTTGCATGACCAGAAGTGCCCCAGAAATTTGTAGTCCTTGGATTCAGCTGCGAAAACAATGACAATATTACATGGTCCATGTACAAAATGACCATCCACTATCAGACAAAAATGTGAGAGTTACATCACACTACTGGAGCCAACAAAATTAGCCAAAACAGTGAAAGATGGTTATAGACAAGATCTATGACATTTCTTCCTTAGCCAATTAGAAGTTAGGCTTCTAGCTACATGTATTCGGAATGATTGCCAATACCAATCTTCCAAAAATAGCTCCATGAAAGAAAACAAACGATCTGATGCGTAAATTTCAGGATTTGCCCTTTCGCCGACTGCTGGAAGCTAGCTCCAAAACCGGCTTCTTGTACTTTGCCTTTTTACCCTTGGCACTGCAACCACCATCATCAGAATCGCTATCATCTCCATACATTTCCCCCGCTTCTTGTTCTTGCCCTGCACACATACAACAATCTTCCTTTCTTCCTTCTCTTTCAAGGGCTCATCTCTCCCCTTTGGCCGCCATATGAAAAGAGACCTTTGAATACCAAGATTAAGGAACAAATTGGACAAGAAAATTCAATTATTTAACAAGAGAATAGAACTATCAACCACATTCTTGATTCAACTCAAAGAAGATACAGAAGGAAAAAAAAATCCCCAATTCATAAGCTAGTAGCATAAAGATTTATGGGCAGTCTCCACAATCATGCAAACCCAAATTTTATAATTTGACAATACAAAAGCTGAATACTGTTGCACTAGCCAAAGTAAAGTGCATGTAGAAGTAGAACACCGGTATTGGTCCACCAATAGCTAGATCACATCATTTAGCCCATGAAAATGCAAATACAAATACAAATAAATGGTAACATAAAATATTCGAACCTTGAGCTACCAGATGCCAAGACATCATCCCGGTATGAAGCTTGTTTACTGGACTGATAGTTGTGATGTTTGGATCCATTACTTCAGCAATCAATTGCCCTGTGCTGGTGTCTATGAAATCGATTGGATGAAGGGCAGTTCCATTGTAATTTTCACTAATATAACGACCAATGACCGCAAGAGACTCTGATGGATCCTGCAAGAGAAGGCTTCCCAAAATTAGGTTGAAACATGGGAATGCAGAAGAGCCCTTGAAAAAGAAAGATACAAAACCTTGGGATCCCATTCAGCGGAATGGGGTCAAATGTCGGTTGAAATCATGACTATGAACAATTTCTCGACTTGGGCTATCCATGTTACCAAAAATAGAATCCCATACACGAAGTCTGTTATCCTGAGCAGTTGTTAAAATTTTGCATCCAGACATAGGAGAGAAGTATGCAGAATTGACAACACGTTTGTGCGCAAGATCATGGAGGGATTGCTGCGGTTGTAATTTGCGCATGTCCCATAAACGGGCCTAAAACAAAAGGAAAAAAGGCATAAAATGATTAACGGACAAAAACTAAGAAAAAGGAGTGTGCACAAACTCTAATCATTGGTAAATTTCCATTTACCCACTGTGTCTATTTATTTGTGCACCAAGCAATTACATGCCATCATAGATGCAGACTTCTTAGTTTGTCTTTCTATTTACCATGGCAAAATGTAATTGACAGATACATGCAATGGGTGCAGGGATACTGCATCCCTTATCAAATTCGTTAACCTAAGTGAAATATGTCAACCCAAACTATGCAATCACAGCATCAAAGAACGTCTAAAAGAATTTACTAGAGAGAAAACGGGTGGTCCCGCATAGATTGTAGCTAAATGTCATAAAAAATTCTCTCCAGTATTATTTAATCATAGGTCGATATACCACTCATTTCAGGGAGCTTACAAAGTGATCATTTCCACAGCTAAGCAAAAGATCCGGTTGCACAGGATTGCAGTGAAGTCCAACAACTTTGCTACCTTTCTTGTGGATCAGAGTCGCCTCCCCAGTATAGTCGTTGGAACGAGTATCCACCCTATAAGAGCAAGGAATGATAAAAGATCAGTTTCATAAAAAGAACCCAAATCCCCTTAATGGTTACAGTTCCAGATGTCGTGAACTACCACAACCCTTATCCTTTTGCGGTTTTATCTCTACTGCACCTTTTTTTTTTTTTTAAAACACTCTCGCATTAAATGGATTGTCTAGAAGAACTTTAGTCTCCTCATAGAATGTCACATAAACGCAAATTCACCTAACCTCTACATAAATGAGAAAACTAGGTACTTCTAGTGCAATGCAAATAACAATGGAGATATCTTCTGTTCTAATGAACCAGGAACAATTTTATCACAGCTTAATATAATCTCCCCATAGACATGAGCAAACCAGGCACCTCAAGCAAATGCAGATGATGACAAAAGTACCATCTGCTCCAACTAGTTAGGTACAATTTTAGCAATATCATAAAATTTTACTATGATTCTAGCTAGAAATGTCACTTACAAATAGAGAAAACCAAAGTTATCAGCAACTAAAACAAGGCTTCTCTCAGCATTGACATCCATCCCATAAAGCATCCTCCAACTGCTTGGCCCTATTAAATATAATTATCTTAAAACATTAAAAAACAACTGATTCCAGCTTTCAACCTCTCTAACTTCAATAGGAAGCCAAACCTCAAGCACAAATCTGGAACACTAACCATTTACAAGTAGATGAAAACCTCACCTGCCATCCATCGGGGTTAAGGTTCATCAAAGAAGATGATATTCCAGTTTCTAGGTCTGTGTAGCTAATAGTTCCATCTGAGGATGCAGCGTATATCGAACCATCATTGGTAGGATTAAACCTAACAGAACCACAATCAGATATTTCGCAGAGGCTTTATGAAGTGTTTATATACATTTGATACAACATGGATTCCAACATATATGCTCACCTCATATTGTTGAGTATACATGAATGTATATTCCCATAAACCATCTTCTCATAAACTTTATCAAAATCCCAAATTCCAAGTTGTCCTTTCTTTCATGGCGAAATGACAAAACAGATATTCATGTCAATAAACCAAATTCAAGGACCATCATACACAAACAAAACATCAAAGTGAAAAATGCTCACCTTATCCCCTGATAAAAGAAGGCTATTATTAGTTGGATGAAACTCCAAGCAAGTAACACGTCTGCTATGGTATCGAATAACTGCACAATCTACCTCATTTGGAATCACATAAGCTGGCTTTATCTGATACAACATATGATGCGAAAACAGAACATCGGGCATTAGAGGGACCAACTAGGCTTTGAAAATTCAGAATTAGACAAGACCAACAAGCAAAACATCTGAAACAATGCAGACAGTCCTCATCATTTGAGATCCTAAAAAATTTACCATCTCAAAAGTGAAAGTCTGACCACAAAAATTAAAAAATAAATAATAAAAAAAAGAAAAGAAAAGGTTACATTCACCCTCTTTGCTTCAACCAGAAAAGTTTGAATTGTTACTTATTGCACCTACGACAATAATAACTTTGCTTATCAAAAAGGAACCTAGAGATTCCAGTTACTGTACAATTCCAACATATGAAATCTTGCAAAAAGAGTGAAAATAAAATTCCAAGTTCAAATAGCTTAAATAGTTGCAGCAATAAAACAATGGAACTGCATATAAGTAAACAGAATATAAACAAATCAAAATCAAGCAAAATGTCATAAAGAGAGGTAAAAAGTGATACAATATAATATCTATATATATACTATAAATTTGCTTACTGAGGGATTTGTGGACTGATCTGACGGCTGAAGACATATTCAAGAGGGCTCGTAGTATTTTTTCGGGTGCTGGAACAACTCCATGCTCAGTAGCCACTCTGTGAGGACATGTCATCGTAGTGTGTCCTTCAACATATAATGCATCAAGAACGTGAGGGAACAACTCAAAAATACCAAACAAAATAGACCCATAAGAGAACCTATTCCTCAATGTAAGCAAATTGTCACATCAGTGAATCTACTATTAAAATCGAGACAAACAATTACATTTCAACCAAAATCAAAACCACTTTCACTAACTTTTCGACTTTTCAGAAATATATTAGAAAATGAATTAGTAGTTACTGTTCTTGTATCTTTAGTACCTTCAGCGGTTCCTACACAGCTGGTTTCGTCGAGCTTATTCTTCAAATAAACTACCTGCACACACTCCCTCTCCAAAAAATATCCCATTTTTGCAAAGCAGGTTAAAAATCCACAAGAAGCAACCAGACATATCGTACGTGCTAATTTAGCTAATAAGCCCTGGATATTGAGGTTCCACAAGTGGTTCCCTTCTATAACATTCATCCATCATCCAACTAATCTCTATTCTTGATCCCTTGAGTTCAAGACATCAATGATAACCCCTGCTTGCTGACACTATCCCAGATCATCTATGTATTACTAGCCCAGTACAACTGCTTTAACATACCGGCCATTCCGTTGCTTCACAATTCAAATATGGTAATGGATGCCCAGATATTGTTAAGGTGAGTAGAATTTTTTGAAAATGTGGAAATACTTTGTCTATTCTTTATGGGGAATTCTATGATTCCGCCCATTATTTTACAAGACTGGTCCCGTAAATTATTAAACATTCAGATTTATACACTTGATCAAACTATTGAAACACTTATTTTAGTAGCTCCTATGATCATCTCATTTCAATGGTCCCGCTAATGAACCGCAAAAGTTCACTTTTTTTTTTCTGTTTCAACTAATGGAAGCACTAATGACGCTACTATATAACCAAACCAGAACAGAGGGAGGATTCATTATCGCATTGAAACCTAAATTACATAACAAAACAATATAAATGCCATAAAAACGAAGTATAGTAAGTAAAGTCACGTTAAATTACCAGGCATTTTACAGAGAAAACACGGTTTCATTGGACAATCAATATACGTAGCTCCTTTGAAACCTGCTTCATGACCTGGCCTCTTACACACCTACCCGCATTGAATCAAAAACACCCATTAACATCAATAACCAAGAACAGATGACAAGCAACAAAACAGAATAACAATGATAGAGATTGAAATTGAAAACAATTAGAAACCGAATAAAAGTACGACCTTGCAGACTTTCTTGAGACTAATAGTGATGGGTGCTTTTTGTTTCTTCTTATCAACATTAAAAGTCTCCTCCTTTTTGTCGTTCTCATCTTCTTCTTCTTCACTCACCAACTCCTCTTCTTCCCCTTCATCCACTTCTCGTTCTCCTTCTTCTCCTTCTTCAGAGGAAGAACTTTCCTCGGACTCAGTGTCTCTTTCAATAACAACCTTAGGGAATCTCGTGGCCGTCCTCCTTGTTCGCGAGGCCATTTTTTTTTTTTTTTTTTTTAAGGTTAGTATCAAAGAAGTAGGAGACAGGACAGAGACCAAATCGCAGTTAGGGAGGACAAAACAAAAACATGAACTGAACTGAACCGACTTTTGGATTGTAAAATGAAGAAAACCGCCTGTTCGGTTTTTACCAAAATGCACTTTACGAGGCGTCTTGTTGGCCTTTCTCATCGGCATTTTTTGGGAAAAATGATGGAAGGGAGCATGAGGATATGACGTGGCATTTTGTGAGCCAGTATTGTCCATTTGCATACTCTTTTGTAAGTGGCACCAAAGAAACATCTAGTAATTAAAAAATAGAGGAATTAAAAAGTGTGACCAAATATCTATAGTGTTAGTGTTTTTTTTTAGTGGAGACCAGCTAATGACTGGTTTAGTAATTAATTAAACACCGATCCCTATGTGAACCGGTTCAGGACCCATTGTCCGGTTCCATTAGAAGAGGAATACAGAGAAAATAAATCTAAATTTTTCTCTTCAACATACACAAATTCATCCGCTTAAAGTGTTATCATATGAGCAAGCAAAGCGAGGGATGTAACCGGGTTGACTCTTATAGGGTTTTCGACCCGCCCGACTAGTTAAAAACCCTATAAGATTATAGGATCGGGTTTGGATATATAGTAAAAACCCTATAGGGTTATAGGGTTGGGTTTAGATAATATAACAAACTCGATGGATATCCGATAACCCGATATTATAATTAAAAAAATAAATAAAAACATTACTAAAGCAGCAAAGAGAGAAAAAAAGACATAAATGAACTACTATCTTTTTTGTTTCCTAAGAATGTTTTTCTTTTATATTTATGGATTAGTTACGGATTTAGAACATTTTATTAAATTTTGCTTAAGTCACGTTTGCTATGGAAATTAATATTATTTGTTATCCGTTATATTTTAGTCCAAACAGAAAATTTAATTTAACAATATTTTTAAAATATTACACGGTGACAAAAGTAATATATTAATGTGTTTAAACGTTATATAATAAATGTGAACTACAACATTTTCTATCAATTCTACATGCATCATTTCATTTTTTTAATGTATAGGAAACTTATGTCAGAAGTACCGACTTTTCTTAAATTTATTATTAAAATTTGAAAATAAATTTTTCTTTTAAAAAGAGTTATAGGGTTATAGGGTCGAGTTCCAGGTTCTAAATCAAACCTTGTAGGGCGGGTTTGGATATAACCTCAAAACCCTGTAGGGTTATAGGGTCGGGTTTGGTAGACCCTATAAGGTAGCTGGTCGGGTTTCGGGTTCATATGATCTACCCGAAACCCGACCCGATTGCAACCTTAAGCAAAGCCCTTTAAATGGAATTCCAAGAGATCCCCCAGCACAAAGGAGTTTGTAGATAATGTCTGATATGTCAGTTATATCGTACTCAAATCATGGGAATTCACACATAATATGATTTATTATTAGATAAATTTTCATAAAATTGTTATTGTATTTTAGCTCTCAAGAACATAAAAAGAAGAAACAAAGTGATTTAAGTAAAATTTGGAGCAAAACAACAAAAATAGTTAAAAATAGATTCAATCGTGGCTCATGGAATTGAAGTCGAGGGCAAACAATAACAAGAAAGAAGGTTAACTACGCCTTTAGATGCACCCATGGTTCTTGATAGTGATTAAAGCTGGACAAACTGTGTTCAAGTTGAAATAGAACACAGTGCCTACAATGACCAAGAACAAAGGCCACAAATCTACTTGCGATCCAATTCCCGTCACTCATGTATGATGTTCTAACAAAGTTTGTTATGAAGAATTTACCACATTAATGAATAATTTATGTGTCCTACGCATATAAATAACCGCCTACAAACGTTGTAACCATATTCTACCATAATATAACAAATTACTGATATAGAATAGGTGTATGATATTAAAAAAAAAGGATTTCTAGTGAGAGAATCACTGCTTTCACCAAAAATTCAAGCTCTCATCCAACATTTGTTCTGCAAAAATTTGTGCTACATAGGCGATATAATTTCGTGCTGAACATTGAAACCTATGGACAAATAATTGTCTAACTTAGGTTTTATGAATCCAAAACCTAATTTATGTGATTTCAAATGTGTTTTTAATTAAATATTGTTTTGATACTTGTATTTGAAAATACACTAGGAATACTCAAGATGGGGCGAGAATTGAGTGTTTGCCAAAAAATTTTGTAATAATTATTTTTAATTTCAGCAAATCAAAAAACAAATAAACTTGCAGCGGATAAATAAACAATAGTTATAAAGCGTAAACTAAAGAGATAGAGTTAAAGAAAATAAAGCTAGATTTAACGTGGAGTTTGGTCTACTTCCTACTCTCCACGGTCTACAAATTGTCTCCATCGAGGTCTTCACCACCACTTCAATTAATATCAAAAGTTAGCTCAAGATGAGTAATTACATAAATAAAATATTTTCTCCCTCTCTCTCTAAGTGCTCTTAAATGAATAGCAATAACTTTGAACTAAGCACTAAAGTATATTTTCTCTCTCTCTTAATAATTTGCAAATATTATATACAAGAGAACAAAGAAAAATATTTTTTTTTATCTCAGTTAATGAGCTCTTTTTTTTTTTCACCCATTTTTCTTCAAGACTTGTATAGAAATAGCTTTTAAATTTCAAAAGTCTGTTAAACACAACATCTATAATTTGCTAAACATTAAATGCGCTTTAGTTACTCTTTTCTTGCCATATCAGCTTCAAACTTTAAGCTGCCATGCCACAATCTATCGCACCCCAATTTTGCCATTAGCCTCTCCACATATGCGCTTTTTTGAGCCTCAAATTTGAATTGTCGTACCCTAATTCTTCATCAGGTCAAGCCCTCGATGTAACTCTCCACAACACTGTTTGCTTCTTTACTTTGTCGAGCCTTTATTCCGTACTAGCTGAGCCTTAACTTTTTTGGCATATCGAGCCCTAAACTTGACCCTCAACAAGTCTATTATTCTCTTTAGCTTGTTGTGCATCCAATTTCACTTGTCAAGCCTCAACCACTTAACTTGTTTAGGACTCAACCGACCGCTTGACCACTATTTAGGCATACTTGAACTTGTCAAGCCTTGACCATAGCTTTGTCACGTCTTGATTCCTTAGCTTGCTTAAGCCTCGACCAACCATCGACCACTAATTCTCCATATTTAAGCTTGCCAAGCCTTGGCCTTAACTTTGTCAACCCTTTACCACTTGCCATGGCTTGCTTTCAACAATTCTTGCTTCTGCTAAAACCTGTAGAAAACACCACGAACATGCATAAAGTACGCATACATATACATGACTAATTAAGTATAGTTTACAACAAATAAATAGTTGATTGTGCATTAAATTGTCTCATCATAATTCACATTGAACTCAAGTTCAACGGTATTTAGTAACTTGAGCTTATTTTTATGAGTTTATGTGGTGTGCACCATGTAGATCTGTGTTTAATTTCAACTAAATAGATTGAGAAATTATTCTTTTGAATAAATCTAGACTGCTAATGATGTTATTCATAACTACCTAGAGATAGGAGTGGTGAAACTTTCTATCGCTTAATTCTAAATTCATTGAAATGTGTTTTTAATCAAATGATTTTTAAATTTGAAGCAGATATAAGTTACTTATAGCTTGTGAAGAGATTACTATGGTTTAACCTAGCTTTAGAAGTTCACGACACTCGAGAGTGACATTAACATACACTAGTGAATCCAACGGTATAAGTATACCTAGTAAATAACTCACTAAGTTTGTTAAGAAATCACATGATAAGGACTTGACAAAGCAAATTATAGGTCCATTCTTGCATTTCAAACTTATCCTGTATGATTTGCCCTAAGAACATGCATATAATTAGAATTGGCCTTAGCTTGGTTTGTAAGCTTTAGTTTGATATTGAATTTCTTTTTGTTATATAATAGATTAGAAGCAAGTACAATAAATGCTAACGATCATCAACGAATATAAGGTAATATTTTCTATAATACTTAGATAGGTGTGTTTGCATGAATGATGATTGTGATCAAAGTTGAACAAAACATATTAGTATTTTATCATTTTTGAAAACTTCGATGTTCATAAGGAACTTGAACTGTAACTACACCATACACCAATGTCACTAGCTTTAATTTATAACAGGAGTCATCCTCATTAGTCCTAATTGCATCTCTCTAGAATCTTTCTATGAACTTTAAGGTACTACATCAAATTTCAAGAACCCCACACTTTATTTATAAGGTCATTCACATAAGAACGTCAATCTTTTTATGTTTTTGTAGGTCTTATATATTTTTACACAATACACTTAGTAAAAAGGGAAAAAACATTTAAATTGATAATGAAGGAGAAGGACCAAAAGGTTAAAGAACCTATCTCAAAAAGGACGTCTAAAGACCTGGGTTGAAGAACCCATCTCTATATCAATGCTTATGGATATTTCTATTTGAAGAACCTTATAACTTTATATCTAAAGTCCTCTACATGAGATCATTCACCTTTTTTTTTAAGTTTTTATGAGTCATGCATACCTTTACATAATACCTTCACTTTGTTTCCCAAGAAAACTTAAAAAGATTACAAAGTTAAAAAAAAAAAATGAAGGAAAAATAATGAAGGGTCTACTTTTTTGGACCTTTGTAAATGATCATAAAAGTTGAAGATCTCCTTTCTATTGCTAAGAATCTCTAAGAGCATTGGATAAGAATGCTCTAACCAATGTCTTGGGAGAATCTACCCACTTAAAAACAGTTCTCCTTTATGATAGGGGGCACTTTACGATGTATTCAATATATGAGAATTGGAAGGGAATGATTAAAGAGAGAGAAAATGAGGGAAAATTGAATTTCATCCCTTTATTTGTTTTGAGAATGAAAAATAAAGAGAGGGAAAATTGATGTAATATTTTTCTTGGATCTCGCTACTTTTTAGTCCCTCCAAAATGAAGAGAATTAGGAGGGAAAGGAAAAATATTTAAAATTTCCCATATACCTTTTTTTTTTAAATCACTTATTATCTTTTAGGGGCATATAAGTAATTCATCATTTATCATATTTGTATTATTTTTATAATTAAGTAAAATTGCACAGACCTCCCCTAAAAACTTTATAAATTACAATATTACATGGATCCCCAATATTTTCAAAAGGCAGCACTTACACCCCTTAAAAATAATTAAATTATGCAAATATCCTTTGAAAACTTTAAAAATTGCATGGATCCTTGAGTTTTTCAAAACACAACACTTATAGCACTAAAAAATAATGTGATGATAATATGTAAAGTTTTCTTAGTGATACATAATATGTTTAATAAAAGATATTTTAAATTTTTCGTTATAGTTTTAAATAATTAACATTTAAAAAAAAGAAGTTAATTACCCTTTTTTTCTTCTTTTAAAATTGCACTTAAACATATATTGGAAAGTTTTTTATTATGTTAAACACACCCCATACTATTTTTTTCTAAGTTTTTTTTTTTTATAATAGTATTTTAGATGTCAGTTTGAAGGGTAAAAAAGAAATTAAAAAAAGTTTTCATTCTTTAATATTTAAATTTTGAATATTTTTTGAAACATTTATCAATTAAACATATTATATGTATTGCCATGTTAAAACCAAATAAGCAAATTATCATCACGTCAGTTTTTAGGGTAACAAGTGTTAACTTTTGAAAAATATGGGGGTTCATGCAACTTTCAAAGTTTTTATAGAAGGTTCATACAATTTACATGTTTTTAGAGAGTGTAAATACTGATTTTTAAAAAACCCAAATATCCAATTTCTAAAGTTTTGAGATGAGGTCCATACAATTTACCTTAGTAATTAAGATTTCATCTATTTTCCTCTCATTCATTATCCAAACACATAAAGAAATTTAAATTCTCTAATATTTGATTCTCTCTACTTACTTTCCTCCTATAATATTTTCTTTCTAATTCATTTCATTATGCCAAATAAAGCTTAAATAAGACTTGAATGGAATGAAGTATCTAATTGTTGTAATAGTTTAGATAATAGATGATATTGTAATGATGCCACAAGATATTTCAATAGTTTAGATAATTTTATTCATTAAGTTATAAATAGTTAATAACAAAAATGGTATATAGACGTTTACAAAATGTTCAATTAGGTACCTAAGTTTCATTTTGAACAATTTAGTACTTGAACAGAGTTTTTGCGGGTCTTTTTTTTATATCTAAAGTTTGGTTTTGATAATTTTGGAACCTAAACAAAGCTTTTACATACTTTTTTCATACTCAAAACAAGTTCAATAGGGTATGAAAAAAGTCAACGAAAATTTTGTTCGATTATCAAAATTGTCAAAACTAAACTTTAAATACTTTATTTGAACTTTTTCCTAAAGTTCAGCTACAGATTGTTCAACATGAAACTTCATATACCTGACTGAATATTTTGCGAAAGTTCAAGTGCAATTTTTGACATTAACCCATTTATAAATTATGAAAATTGAGAGACAATTTTTACTATAATTGAATTGTATTTATTGCCTATGGAATATATATTTTTTATTTGGTTTGCAAAATGATATACTGTATTAGATCTGAATATATAATAGAAATTTTTATCCACCATCTTTATTATTGCTTCTATTAACCAGGGAAATTATTATTCCTTGTAGAATGTAAATTTTATTTTAAAGATATCCTCAATCATAAAATTTAAATAATACTAGAATGATTGTTAATTTTTTAACCTTATTTTATTTTGATAAATCAAATATAAAATTAAAATATTTAAATCCAAAATCCATTATACAATCCTACTATTCATAAACCCAGTTGTAAAATCTATAAGGCTAAAGAGTAGCAGGAAAAAAAAGGGAAAAGAAAAGACCCACGTAGAAAATCTCTAGATTGAAATTGGGTTGCGAATTGTGGCTAGGGATCATAACAACAATACCATGATTAATCATTTAATCAAACATATGTGAACAGAGTGCTAAACAAGTAGACGTTATAAGATATTTTGAATTTTTTTCTTTTCCTGTAATTTAAAAGAAATTAGGTTTGAATCTTGATAGCCTTCAAGCTATACTCTCGCGAGCATAGTTCTAGTTATTTTGGATTCACAATCTAAGGAGAGGAGAAAATAAAACACAGATAACATCACAAATAAGAGTTTCTTCAAAAAAATATAGAGGTATAAACAATTAGTTCAAAAGGCATGTCTTCACTAAGTCAAAAAAGAAAGCGTATCTTCAAAATATCCGATTTTAGCCCTTAAATTTGGGCTTAAAAGGTCTTGTATCCAACTTTAATTCCTCCATAATCTAAAAAATTTCATTGCTAAGCCTAATAACAAATGATACTATTGTCGAACTTGCTAGCCGTGAAGTAGCCTTTAGCATGGTCAAACTTGCTAAACACAAAGTACCCTTTCCCATATTTAATTATGGTTCTACCATTGTTTTAAATGAGAAATAAAAATTGCCTGCCAAGTGACGAGTGGCAATAGATCTATGGAGTTACACCCTAGAGGCCATATTTAGAACCAATTCATCCTACTTCAACTATTTCCTTCCTAGTAAGACTACTCTGATGTATAGTTTAGCACTTATTTTTCTAATAATATTCTTCCAAATTATTACAATTAGTAAAACTAGGCCAATATAACCCAATTCGACTTGATTTAGTCGTGAAAATTATTTAAACTACCCACTCTACTTATCGTTAACAATTCGTAGTACTGTATCTTGCATCTATATCTAAATAGGTTCTTATTTGATAAACCCCAACCAGTGATTTGATCAGTTTGTTAATCGTATATGAGACTTAAAGATGTGATTCAATCCATTTTATATTTGTTGATGGTCTAAATTAGAACATGGGCCACCTGAGCGACTTATGATGTTTTACCGATCGTATTAATTTCTAAAATTTATAAACCCGATTAAATCTACGATCGAAGCTAGGCAAGCGCACCTATTCGATGTAGCATAGATTTTAGGGTGTCGTCCTCAGGGATTTTGAAGAACAAGTACTAGTATTACCGGTTCTCTACTATTTAGCCTAAATTTTGGAGAGAAATCTACAATTAACTACTAAACAGAAGATTAAACAAGCTCTAAGATCAATTAATGTTGCTTTCAAAGATGAATTCAATCACAAGACATACTCTCCACCTTGATCCACCCTAGCCTAAAGTTCTTATGATAAAAGATTGATTAATGAATCATTCATGCTTTGTACTGCGGGATCTCAACAAGTAAATCAATTCCTCCCTCGAGTTAATCAATTCCTAACCCTAAATGAGATAGTAGAGACCTCTCCCTTACTAATATCACATAGGATTGCATTAAAGATCATGATCCTTGAACAAGAATTAAATTCTTTATAGCAAAAAATCGTAATTTCCCTACCTCTAGGTGAAATTAGCAATTCCTCTATTCATGAAGATCTATCTAATTGAATGAAACCTCTTTCAATCCAATAAGAATCAAGCATGCAATTAATTTGTGCACAAATTAATCACAAGGCTATTGAATCACATGAATAGATACAAAGGCATGAATATTCATCAATCAAAAGACATTTCAATTCGTATGGTTAGGGTTTCACAAGATGAAGAGTATAAGAATCTACTCCTCCATGAGATTCACAATAAGAACAAAAGATCTAGAGGAAATAGAAAGAATCATGATAGAAAGAATAAACCCTAATTGATGTCTTGAGATCTTCAATGGATGCCCTAGCAAAATCCTTCGTAATTTCTGTTTAGAGCCTAAGAAAATGATCTAAAAGTTATAAAACAAGAAAACAGAGCTCTATTTATACTTTTGGAAAAATCCAGTTCATCCTCAGGCGTCATCCTGGCCAGGATCGGGGCAGGGATGAAGACAAAAATAACTAAAACTTGTTTTAAAAGCATTCTGATGTCTTCCTCGACTGTCAGCCCTGGGTAAGGATGAATAAAAGGCTGAAATCTTTTCTTCATGTGTAGCTGCTGTTCGCATCCTTCGTGTCCTTCCTGGCTAAGGATGAAGGTAAGGATGAAGATTAAAATTCTCTTTTGCATTCTGACCTCTTCCTCCCAGTTCTTCCCTGCCAAGGATAAACAAAAGGATGAAAACATAAACTTCCTTCTTGAACAAAATTGATTCAAACTTGTTTAATTTGCTTTAATTTCCTTTGAACCATCATAAAAACTTCCAAATATGATCTTTAAGCCAAGAAATGAATTTTTCACAAAATTAATGTCCTTTTCCCATGAAATCCCAAAAATTACATAACAAAATGTTCAAATAGCTCCAAAATTAAGGATCTAAAAACACTTATCAGCGACCCATAAATGGACAAGGTTGCTTCACTTGACCTAAACCCCTGCGATAAACTCTATAATGGAAGGCCCTGCCCAAATGATCATGACCTCACTCACTAATCAACACAAGTTGCTTAGTCATAGTAGTGGAGTAGTAAGCCTTCTCCAAGTCTTTTTACAACCACTAGCAATACCTTACTTGCCCACTCGTCCATAATCTCATAACGTCGACAACCGTCAAATCAACTACCTATAAATACCCCCTACCCTCCATGGGAACGATGATGTCGCACTCAACCAACCATTTATGCGTAATCTATGAGCTTATCATGGTAACCTCTAACTTAAGCATCGTAGAAGTCACGCCAAACCTATGCCCAACATCTCATTAACCAAGTTTCTATTTTGCAGACCTTATTGTCTTCATTTAAGTTCAAGCCTAAAATATCTTAATCTAACCTCTACAAAATTCAAGCAAGGAACAATATTGTGTCTCCTATCTCGTGTTGACCTATTTATTAATTGATAAAACATATAAAAACATATAGATCTCAATGAAATTTAGATATTTTTGTATCATCCTAAAAAGTTAGTATATCAAAATAATTACTAGTATATATTGACATAGTTAATAGATTATGTATGATTACTCATTTATAATTAAAAAGGATGAGATCATAATATGTAAGTTAATATTTGTTAAACAGGCGTAATATTAATAGATAATAATGGATGGTAACAAAAAAAAAAAAAAAAATCAGAGCCTATATTTTCAACCAATAGATATATTTCCTAAGATTGTTTGCATTTTAGGTACGAAGAATTGTTCACGTTTTAGGTGCGAGGAACAAGTTAACCATACAACACCTCTAGCTAATAGGTTCCATTCCTAAAACTTTCTACCACTTTATTAGGATTTTATAATTTGATTCTAATGCGAGATTCAGTGTGTTTGAGCCTCTTACATGTGAGATTGGTAAGATGTAAAACCTCATGTTTAACCTTCTTGTCATAGTATTTTGCTACTAGGAGTTGATAAGCAACTAACCTGCTTCTGGTTAAGTCTTGGATCTCTTAAATGATCTCAGTTAGCCTTAGTCCAATTTGGTTGACCATGACGTCTAAATCTTAGGTGTAGGGTTGAGGAGCTCCATTTCATTTGGGTGGGCAATTTGGTGCCAAATGTCAATTGGTATGGAGTTTTTCCAATTGAAGTGCGGTAGGTAGTGTGATAACCCCATGACATGTTCACAGCTTGTCTACCCAATTTCCTTTAGCTACATCGAGTTTCTTCTTCAAATTGTTGATGATGATCTTGTTGATGATTTTCACTTGTCAAATCATCTAGGGGTGTACTAGTGCTACCGAAATATACCTTAGCTCGATATGGTAATTCGAGCAAAAAGCTCTAAACTAATGGATGTTAAATTGGGTTCCATTATCTATGACCAAGATGCAAGGAACTCTAGATTTGATGATGATGCGATTCAAAATGGATGTCTCAACATGTCTTTCAATGATCTTGGCAATTGCTTTCAGTTTTACCTACTAAATGAAACAATCCATCCTTATAATGGCATCTTGTTGCTGACCGGTTGCCTTGAGAAAAAGGTTGAGTATGTCGAGCCCCCATTAGGTAAACGACCATGGGGTAGCATGTGTGTGCAACCAATTACTCAAGGAATAAGCAAGTGGAGCGTGCCTTAGACAATTGGGAGATCTTTGTGCTACATTTGTGATGTCTTACCTCATGGTTGGGTAATAGTATTTGATATGAAGAGCTTAGATGTGGAGGGTTGCAGTCTTAGCATGGTTACTGCATTCTCTTAGGTTCAATTCTTTGAGGATCCTTAATCCTTTTACCCAATGGAGGCATTGAAGCAATGGTAAGTTATGGCCTCTTCTTTACAAAAGATTATCGATCATAGTGTAAATTAGTAGCATTATACAATAGCTTCTTAGCTTCTAACTGGCTAGCAATGGGGTTTATCCAGCAAGTTTCAAGGAGTAAAATGTTGAATCTCCATGACTTCTACTCTATGTTGATCGATACTTCTTTCTAGGAAAAACCTAATGAAAATTTTGACGTTAGCATGGTCATAACCAGGGATGCTTGCTAATGCAAATTTTGAGAGCTTATCATCTTTGAAATTCTTAGCTGTTGTGATTTTATAGATGCTCTAAAAGGGGAACTTAGAGGTTAATTCCTCAATAATGATTGGGTATTTGATCATCACATCCCCCATTATCTCATATTCCTCATCCACTTGTTCGACCACAAGTTGGATCCAAGTAGATCTTCAATCTCTCGACACCTATATCTTTTGCCAACTTTAACCTCATGATGAAGGTTTCATATTCTTTTTTTATTGTTGGCATTTCATCTAAACTTAAAGAGTGAAACAAACTTTCACGTCAAAAGGGCCTTCAAGTATAAGTGTAGTTCCACTTTTCCCCTTGGTAAAGTGCCATGCCCCAAATAGAGTCGAGGTAAATTTACTTTCGCCACATATAACACTTAGATATTATATGCAAAGGCTACCTTAACTCAACTATTTATCATGATCGTTTGCTATCCAATTTTAGATTTTGAAATCATTCGATTAGGTTTTAGAAAACATTTAAAATGCAATGGAAAAGTAATGTTTTACAGAAAATTTCATAAAAAGGTTACTCTCATGAGTAACCAATACACACACACACACACACACACACACACATATGATAAGCTATAATAGTATCGAAAACCATCTCAGGATATTCCGTGATATGCAAAACAAAAGTATCAAAAGTAAAATAGATGAGTCTAAGTATCTCGTACAACATAGGTCAAGCTAGGACGCCAAACACTATAAAAAAGTAGGGCTCAAAAGGAGGTCCTATAAGTCCATAAGCATCAAAATGAATTTGGAACACCTTGAGTATGGTCATAAGATCAAACGCTGGACTTATCACTAAGCTCCTGAAGAAGGCCCTTGAAATCAATACCATAACCTCACGATCATAACAATCATCATCATCGTTGTCACCTGAAAAAGAAAAAGAGTGAGCTGAAGCCCAATACACAGCAACTCAAACACACACTTAATGGTTCACATACTCGTATTTTAAATGCAATGCAACAATCAACAATTTATATCTTTTTAATTTAAGTTTAGTAAGTCATCAATGGAGTACTCATACTTCGACAACATATTAGCAACCTAGGGATCTTGAGTAGCAGCAACTATTCAGGAGATTGATATAGATAGGTCAAATATCTATATCTCCTATCTCTAACTGACAATAGCTTCGTCTGAGGGTTACAGCCGTTGCAAACTCTACTTATTTCAATCTATTACATTGTTCAGTTTAGCGAAGCCCATGATCCTAAACTGGATAAATATAACTTCTTTCTAAATGTAAGTAGATATTATCCTGCCACTGTTCTCCTATTGGCTACCCGCCAAGCCATTCTTAATGGCCTAAGAGCCTAATCACTATGCTAGTATTGCCTAATAAAGCTATCACCCCTTAGCTCAGGTTTAAGAACGACCAAGCACAAACAACACTCAATTATTAGTCATCTTTAAGTATTAATTCATTTAGGATGCATATCCTAATATACAATATGCATGTCATTGCGTACCTGATAATGAATCAATGGATAATAATATATCACACATAAAAACATTTTCATAACTAAGAAAATACAAATTCCTATACTCTATCAGAACTATAGAGAATCGATATCCCCCACCAAACAGTAAAATAAGATAGATAAATACATATTACAAAACTTTAAACTATTATATAGTTAAACTAATTCATTCTAAGCTTATTTCACATACTACTAAAATTTATAACTTAAGTACAAACATATGAATTACTTTCTAAGCTAATCTTCAAATCTCCAAGGTCTTCACACTCTCTTAGCTCATTTCCTGCCTTAGATATACCTGTACAAAACTATGGAGTTGTAAGCTCAGCCATAGCTCAGTGAATAACAAAGACCAAACCACACAACAACAAAAGTCAAACAATTGTTATTAACAAACATATGCAATGCGGCACTCAATCATATGATATGCACAATTTAGATGACCGAAATCCAAACCAATGGAGATTTGCGTCCTCTCTTGGGGGTTGAAGGATTAACTTAAGTCATTCATGCCCAAGAGAACTATGAACTAAGGAAGGTGATGCTTTCTCAACTTATAGCATTCGACTCATTGCTTTCTCAACCAGTGCATTCAACACATTGCTTTTAGCTCATAGCTTCCAGCTATTTCATTTCGAAACTTATTTATAATGAAACATAATCTCAAACTTCCCTTTAGTAATAACTAAGGAGGGCGGATTTCATTTAAAACCTGTTTTATGAAAAATAACCTCTAACTTTCCTTTATGTATAAATAAGGAGGGAAGATTTCATTTGAAACACATTTTGTTGAAAAATAACCTCTAATTTCTCCTCAAACATGGCTAAAAAGGGAGAATTTCCTTTGAAACTCATTTTATTGCAAAATAACCTATAACTGCTTCTTAGATATAACTAAGAAGGAAGGATTTCCTTTGAAACCTATTTTATTAAAACATAGCCTCTAACTTCTCCCTATAAAGAACTAAGGAGGGAGGACTTCCCTTGAAATTCACTTTGTTATTGCATAATATACATATATTGTCAACATAACCTCCAATTCCCTTAAAACCACAAAACTTCCCTAAGTATTAATCTCTAAAGCCAACTCCAATACGGTGATGTTCTTCGGTGACTGCTTAGTTCCTGTAAAGCCCACAACCATATAGTAGCCTCAACCATATTCACTAGACTTTTGTAAGAACTACCATAGAATCGAAATATTAATACATGACCTGAATACCATGCTAATGCATGTATGTTATCGTGTAACACATATTCATTTAATTAAATGGTTAGATAGTATTAAGTCCTTTTTATTAGATTACCAATCGATTAACAAACGCTAATCAACAATCCAATCAAAACAAGCAATATGTTATCACTTTCACTATTATGTTTTATCAAACAATACGTTCATTAAACAACACACAATTACCTAATCCCCATGCATAGCCAATTATGATTTATCTTTAATTTAGGTGCAACTACATTACAAGCACAAAGCAAGGCGATATGGTCAATGTTATCCTCCTGACATCCAAGCTAAGTCTTAACAATCTTCTAGGAAAAACTAACTCATCCCCACCACCAACATCCAACCATCATCAACAATACCATCAACATCAAAGCATCAAATAGTCAACATCATCTTCATATAAGAAAATCAAACAATATTAGAATACTGACTAAGGCTAATATTAAGAATAAATCAAAACAAACATCTACTCAAAAAATTAAATCCGTTTTAAGATCCTATTCGATCAGATACTAAGTAGGAACCCCGCCATGGCTGTGAAGATCGCTCTGCCATGATAAAACAGTTCTCCATTATCTATCAAAGTATTTCTTTTCTCTTTTTTATAATTCATTCATTAAAAAAACATCATCATGTCATTCATATACATAAATACCCATTTCTAAGGCAAAAATACATTTAAAACAACATATTCTCCATATAAATTATGGTTATCCCAACATATCATTATTATCTAATTATTAGCTATTAACCTATTTTAACTTAATCCAAATCAAATTAATTAGAATTAATCATTTCATTAGATTAATAAGTCATTTTGATTAAAGTTAATCAATCTAATTCATTTTAGCTTACTAAAGTCTATTTTGTCAAGTTGAACTTAAATTGATTAACTAAATTCATTTTATATTTAATATTCATATTAACTTAAGTCAATGTTGACTTAATCTTAATCAAGTTAATTAAACTTAATCAATCTAATTAATTTTAATTCATTCAAATTCATTTAGTCAAGTTGAACCTAAGTTTATTCGCTAAGTTCATTTTATATTTAACTATACACATTTAAGAAGCAAACACAAGTTTTCAACTTTGTTTGGAATATGTAGTAGATGGAATCAATCAAAATTTAGGCCTTGATACTTTTACAATGTTCAAAAACTTAAAAAATGAAAGTTGTAGATCTCTTTTTAATCTTTCCACATCATTTAGAATCACCTCAATTTGAGATTAGATGAAAAGGTTATGATCAAAATATGAAATAGTATTGCGGTAGGAGAAACCAAGGGCTTTACCAAAAAATGATCTGAAAGTGAAACACCCATCCAAATGGGCCATTTTAAGGGTCGTTTCAACTCTTAATCTTTACACATAAATTGAAACATTGCTCCAAACACCCCCGTTTGAGACTTTCTTGTTGCACATGAATTTTCTTTGTTTCTTTTACATCTTTTTACCAATTTTTACACATTTTAGCTCCATCAAAACATCATCTACACATCATACAAGCTAATTTCCATAATTCTAACACTTCTATATTCATCCTACAATATCAAACACTGTAAAACTTTTCATCAAACCCCATATCTACCATTCATCATCTTCATCACCAACTCCACATATACCAAGCATCAAACTAACATATACATATATAAGCAATAATTAAAACAAAGTAAAAGTATAACTTATCTCTTTTATATATCATAAACCTCGTGATTCTTCTTTTTCTCTACTTTCCCTAAGGTAACTTCCATATTCATGGCCTCTATCTTCCATGTTTTCTATCTTCATTTTCTTCTTTAATATCTTTTAAATTTGGGATCTTGAGTAGGATTTGAAAGGAAAAAGAAAAGAAAAAGAAGGAGAGGAAGAAGAGAAAACGTAAAGAAAAAAAAAAAAAAAAGGAAGGGAAAAACAAGAAGAAAATGGCAGCTCAAAAAGAAAAAAAGAAAAAGGATTAAATATGATATAAATAAAATAATAAAGGTTATTTATGAGTAAAGGAGTTTGGTTTAAATCTTTTAAATGATTTTCTTGAATAACAAAAATAATTTGAAGATGATTTCAAGATGCATACATATAAATTAATAATTTAAGCTAGAAATCAAGTTTAAAGACTTAATTTTGTAAAAACTTGATATTTAGTTTGACTTCTGGCTTCAAACTGATATTTTTAAACACGCGGTTGAACTTAAAATTTGTAGAGATTAAGAATATAGACTTTAGGTTAAAATTGGATAATTTAGGACATTTTATAAATTTTGATAAGTGAGCTTAGGGAATTTGGGATCATTTGTAATTTAAAAGAAAAAGGATCCTATATGATAATTTTGAAGAATTGGGTGAATCAATTTATGAAATAAGCTAAAGTTCGAAGTTTACAAACTTACTAAACATTGAAATTGAATTTTTCTAAGAATTTGGAGATTTAGAATTGAAAGAAAAGAAGTTTAGTTGAAGTTTATAAAAGATAATAGAGTTTGATTAGTTGAAAAGGATAGTTAAAGCAATCTGACTAAATGAAGGAGTTATTTGACATCTCAAATCCAAGTTAATTTATTTATTAAATGGTTATGTCAAGCTATTTAGTTTTATCTTATTAATCACTTTACTTGGTTAAATTAGATTATCCAAGTTTAATTTCTAACTTAAGTTTTAATTCGAGTTTTGCTATTACTTTTCATTTCTTAAAGAAACTTTACAAAATATTTCAAGACTTAAATGTTTCCTTAATTTATACAACTGATATTCTATGCAATAGAGCATATGTAAATAATAAGAATTAGTTTAGCGATTTCAACCTTTACTTACTCGATTTTTGAAAAACTCTCATACTAGACAAAGACAACAAACGACTAACAATACGGCTGGACTTAACTCGACCTAACTTAACTCAACTAGACTTGTCTCCTGACTTGAGACGACATATGAAAACACAACATAGACTCACACCACACGGAAAACTCAACAATGGAAGGTTGTGGACTTACTTTTCCAATCTTATCTGAATATATATAACAATGTGCATGTAAAAGTATATTGTGCTCATATTCTTTTTAATAATTAAAGATATTATGTTTTATAATTTCTATTAACGTGGTCATCATGACGAGATTGTAATCAAGATGTTCCGTTCTTGCTTTTTACATATGAGTTGAATATTTTACCATTTTCCTTTTGTAGGATATTAACGAAAGTTTTGAAAAAAAAAAATTGTATCTCAAAAGTTTATTAATATTGATTCAGTTTCTTAATCAACAATTAAATTGTTTGTATTTTAATATTTTTAAAACGCGAAAATTAGGAGTGATTTTTGTAATTTCTTTTAAAACATTTCCAAAACTTCATATTATTAACTTAATGATTTTTATATTTGAATTGTATTATTTTGGGTTATTACACTAAACCCATTGAATTTGGAAATTTTGAAATGATTATTTAGATATATTGGGCCTTTAGAGATCATAAGTCAAGACTAATAAGAAATCTTCTAAAGGTTTCATATTTTAGGATAATGGGTTTTAGGGTTTAAGAATTGAGCTCGTTAAAGAATATAGATATTAAATTAGGTAGAATTGGGCTTTATTTGAATTTAGGTCCAATTAGAGTAATATTGATTATTAGACCTAAGAATTGAGTTTAAAGCTTAATGGAATTTAATTTAGATTTAATCATTAGGCCTTCTAAATTCTTATTTAGGCTTACTTGGTGTAATTTAGAGCTTATGGACCCAAAAAATATTATATGAGTCCATTAGGTAATAGACTTAAATATTTTTGAAATAGGCTCAACTGAGTAGGTTAAGGGTGCTAGGCCCATGTTATGGAAATTAAGTTCATAAAACGTAATTTAAAAATTATTTTGGTTTGAGATCCTAAAGCTCTAGGAAAAACTCAATTGAATAATTTAGGCCCATTTGAGTTGAAATAGGCCCAACTTGGTTGAAATCAAATTATTGATCATAAGGTTATATTTCTTGGCCAATTTTAATTATTTAAGTTAATCTGTATTTACTTAGTCAAATTCGTCCCTAATTTAGTTTCTAGGCTCATAAAGCCCAAAACAATTCTATTAGCCAAGTTGGTCCTAAATTAGTTCTAAGTCCCTTTTAACTTATTTAAGTTATATCAAATCTGTTTCTACCATCTTGGCCGATTTTAAATCATTTATGCCAAGTTGGACTTATCAATATATCCATTAATGTTAATTCGTACATTGATCCTAAACCAATGCCGACATGGAGATGCCATCATCATTACTAATTATTTACCAAAATGATGTTGCACAAGTTCATATAATGCCATACACACGCATTGAATGTTCAATGTTTTTATACGATTCATATGCTATATTAAATTAATATAATTCCTAACTAAAATATCAATCAAAATATTTTTACATTATACATAATTCCGGAACGAACATCGCACATACGTAACATAACAATTTCAACTAAAACAAACAAACAATACTAATATATGTATATTTATTTATAATGACCGGTTTACATATATATATATATATTATTCATCAAATCCAATTTAAGTTAAGTATAAGTTAATTTTGTCACATTATATTTTTTTTCATGGTTAATAATACAGCGATCACAAAATATTATGACAAAACTGTTTCGACTTACTTGATTTTGCAAAAATCAACTGTAGTTCTTCACTACTCCTATTCTTAACTTGATGAAACTTCTTTGTCTTGATTTAATCTTTCTTCACCTATAACTTAATTGAAATAAGAGGTTATATGATGTGGAAAAATTGGGTTTTTTCTTTATTTTTTAATAGTAGAAAAGGGGTAATTCTTTGCCTAGGTCGTGCTTGAATTTGGGATTAATTTTGGTGGGTTTTAGAGCCTATAAGAAGGTAATTTTAATGTGTTTTTCTGCTAGGTTTTAACATAGCAGACGGAAAAATTAAAGAAATTCCCACTTTTTTTTTTAATGAAAAAGGTTGGTGAAATATTATGTGATGACTAGGCTTGATTCTTGAGCATTTCAAGGGATTTAGGTATGCAATATGTTGTTGAATTTTCAAACATATTTTATAACGCTTTAAATTTAATTAAAGTATTACTGTCACGTATAATACTTAAGTGTATTATATATTTAGGCTTCTTAGAATGATATATTTATTTTGAAACATTTCATACTCGATTTTAGTTTATAAAAACGTTTAGTTAGATTCACAAAATAACTGGATTTAAACTTACAAAATAAACTTTTATTAAAAAAATATATATATATCTACTCACTTGAGTAGATCATCTTTAATTAAACAAAACTCTACCATCAAATATCTCCAATACTTTATATGATGGTAGATTAGAGCTTTAAAACTTTAGATTACAAAACGTAAACTCCAATCGGTCTCTTTAAAAGAATAAATCCAATCCTTTATACAAAAACAAATAAAATAAATTCTACGATCCTACAATTCACTCCTCCAACATCGTCCAAAACTCGAGCCAAATATCATCAATCATAAAAAACAACAACAACTCCATCATCATCTTCATCACATTCATCCTCATCATCATCAAATCATTATCAACATCATCATCGCCATCATTATCATCAATTCAATAATGTACCCAGAAAAATATCAACAATAACAAAAAATGAGTCGAAGCCTAGTACATAAGTAACGTAAGTAAAAACGGAGTGTCAAGCACACCTAGACTAATTACAATGTGTCAACCATTCAATTATTATTGTCTGATTAAGTTTGTCAAGAAACAAAGGAGTATTCAAATACCAGAGCAAGCCACTGGGAAACTGAGGGTCCTGAGTAATGGCACAACGCGCGGGAGGTTGATATAAGCAGCCTGGATACCAATATCTCTTAGATGATATAATCGATAAAGAAAATAAAGTAATTTCATTTAGGGTTAACAGCTTTTATTCAACTTTACTTAACTTAATCCATAATATCACTTAGTTCAACCAGCCCCATAGATGTAAACTAAATCATATTATTTCTTCTTAAGAATAAGTAAATGTTACATCAATGCTATTCTCCCTATCAATTATTCGTCGAGCCACTTATAAAAGTCACGGCACCATGACTGAGGTGGCTTAAGTGCCTAGCTACTGTGTCCGCTTGGATAGGGTTGCTGTTTCCCGAACCGGATTCAAGGCGAAAAACACAACCCATTCAAACAATTTGTAATTCTTCTTTAATTAGAATTGATTTAAAATATGCTTGTCCTAAGTAAACCACAATCAAAGTTACTGTGTACCTTTTATATCATTTCCAACTGTACCACATGTGAATCCAAGAAAATGTGTTCATTACTTGATGGAAGCTCAGATGAGCTTATTTCCCTTTTTATTTCTTTTTAAAGGGGGCCAACAATTCCTTTACAAAACAATTAAAGATCCATTTAGTTTAATTAATCTTAGATTTACTAACTAACTTTGGTTTATACATAAAACTATACTCATTATTCACTTATCTCAAACTTTTACTAAAACCCTATTTGATCAGACACTAAATGGGAATCCCGCTATGACTGCGAAAAATCGTCCTGCCAAAATACGGATAGTTTTCTTTTGTCTGTCAAAGTATTTCTTTTCCCTTTGATTATAGTCATTTATTATAAGAAGGTTATCTACACATACATGTAGGAACAATACTCATATTCAAAATAATCAACATTTAAAATAGCATGCTTCCTTTGTCAAACTAAGTTCAACATACTACAAATACCCCTAGGTCATTTATTCATTAAGTATATGCAGATTTAAGTTAACTATTTAACCCAATTGTCATATTATATCTATTAATTTCTCTAATTCATTCGCGAGTATCCATTAAGACCTCAATCAAATTAAATCTCTAACTTCAAACTGATTTCATTTTAGCTTCTTTTAGTTCTATAAGTTAACTTAGCCTTAAGTCCATTACTTAATTCACTTTCTACTCAATTTTTCACATTAAACCTAGTTTAGTTACTAAGTTGTAATCATCCCTTTTATTAAAATAAAATCACATATTTTACAAGATTCTAATTAAGCTATTTCATTTTAACTTACCATAATTTATTAAACTGAATTGAACCTAGGTTTATCAATTAAATTCATTTTATGAACTTAAGTCTATATTAGCTTAATCCTAGCTAAATTGATTACACTTAATCAACTTAACTCATTTTAGTTCATTTAAGTTTATTAAACTAAGTTTAACTTAAGTTCTTTACATAAATCATTTTGAACTAAAAATCATGTTATATTGACTCAATTCTAAATCCATTAATCCTTGCAATTAATTTCTAATTATAAACACAATATACCATATATATTATACATCATTCCCTTAATCTTTTTATCTATTTAATTATTTATTTTTATGTTATTATTATTTTTTAGGCCGTAGGGTGCTCGGCCTATTGCACGGCCTTTGTCACACCCCGTAGGCTCCAATATGGTTACGAACATGACCCATGCTACGCTTGTTCCCTTATCTTGAATTTGTTTCTGCATTTCTTCATCCATTTATCAAATTTTACACACTTTGTTTCTATTAAAACATCATCTCATCATCACATAAACTAGTTTTCATGCTTCTAATACTTCTATTCCCATTCAACACATCAAATAACATTAATTCCTCCAACAAACCCTACAAATACTATTCATCATCTTCTTCATCCACTCAATATACAACAAACATCAAACTAACATATTCTAACATAAACAACAAATTAAAACAAAAGAAAAGTAAAACTTATCTCTTTTAGGAAACTCTAACTTCTTTATTTCTCTTTATCTTTACTTTTCCCAAGTTCTTGAAGCTTGTAAATGCATGATTTCTTTCCTTAATCTTGTAGTTGATCTAAAAAATAATTAAGATTTTACAAAATGAAAGATAACTAAAGTTTAAAGGTTTAGGAGTTTTTGAAACATTTAAAATATATGTTTTAAGAATTAAGAATTGAATTCGAAGAACAGGGAGTTTACAAATATGAACGATTGAGTAAAAATCAAATAGTTTGATTTGTAAAATCGATAGGAGATATTTTAAAAAGAATATTGAACTTGTACCTCTCTATTAATGGTCAAACCCTTTTATTCAATCCTTGTTCAAGTGAAAGGAAGGGTGAATTGGTCTATATATTATGTTAGTTACATCTTTAAGTGGATAGAGGTGAGGTATGCCAAGATGGAGTAGTTTGCTTTCATAGTGGTCATATTTGCTCAATGCCTTGGGCTATACTTCAAAGTCCCTTAGGTGATTATACTGATGAATCAATCGCTTTGTAATATTCTCCACAAGCTACTTGTATTAAGGTGAATCATGAAATATGCGAAGAGCTTAATGCATTGAATGTTTAATACAAAATGACTTGGAGCTATCAAGGCACGAGTGTTGGTAGATTTTATTATTGAATACATTATAGAAGAAGACATTACTGCATAAAAGGAGAAGACCGAATGGACCCTTCACATTGGTAGACCCTTTATGAAAAATCCATAAATTCATAAAATTTAAATATGAAAAATATAGTTAGGTCGCATATTATTATGGGTAAATTTGAACTTTAAAATTTAATTTGGAATATTAATCAAACTCTCAAGCTAGATCATTATTTTTTTGTTATCTAAATCTTATTCCTTTTCATCCACCTGATTTTAAAGCTTTCCTATCTCAATTCTAAAACCCTTAAAATAATAATAATAATAATTTTCAACCCATCTAAACACCCAACCCATAAAAGAGGCCCAATCCATCTAAATAAAAAGCCTAAGCTCATGTCATTTGCCACATAATTAATGGCACTTTAATCAAATGTATTAACTTAGCTAAACTCATTAAAATATCTCAAATCTCTTCATTCTTATAGCGACACGTCACCTAACCTACCTATCTAATTCTAACCAAATTGTCCTAAAGAAACCCACTTCTCCTCTAATAAAGGCAGCTTTGCATTATTTTGGTACATTCAAGGTTAGTAAGATTATTCAATATTTTGAAGAATATAGCATGGTGGTTGATACTTCTGAACATAAACCCATTGAGGGCAAATATCCTTCCACTAGGGCTTTGTACATCTTTAACTGATTTGGGTGATTCCATATTGAGCATGGCTTTTATTTTATCTAAATAAGCTCAAATGCCTTATTGGGTAACCATATATCCACCAAATTTTACCAAGGTGGCTCTAAACACACACTTTAGGGTCTTGAGCTTCATCTCATAACATCTTAATTAGTTAAATGTAAAGCACTGAAGTGATCATCTGACATCTTGCTTTTACAATTGTATTGTTGATATAGAATTCCACTTCCCATTCACTTTTTGGGGCTTGAGTAAGCTTTGTTAAGGTTGGTATAGTCAGCAAACATACATTACTTCCTATACAACTTCTTGACCAACACAACATTACCTAACTAGGTTGGACATTTCTCTTCTAAAATAAATTTTGCCTTTAAAGATTTTTGGACTTCCATTTCAATGGCATCTTTCCTTTCCAATGCCCAGTGCCCCCTTTTTCTGTTTGACTAGTTTAATACTGGAGTTGATGTTTAGTCAATGGGTGATCACTTCAAGTGATAATCTCGACACATTAGCGGAAGCCCTAGTAAGGATGTTTATATTGACGCATAGAATGCAATAAGCTAGTCAATAGGTAGGACGATAACTATTTGATATGGATCAAATCCATGTTAGAATTACACAACAGATTTCTTTGTTGAATACGAAGTATTTATAAAGTTTTATGTTTTATTATTTTTATGGATTTTCAACAATTAAACATAATAAAATAAAAAGATATGAACATGTAAAAACATCTAACTAACACCAAGGATATGTGATTATGCTCAATTTCAATTCCTTAGAAAACTTAATGCTTATATGATGCAAAACAAAAAGATAAAAAACAATGATAAAGTGCAATAAATGAAGAGTAGGGTTCATAGAAGATTGCATCGGGATTTAATATAGAGTTCGGTCCGCCTCTTAGTCTCTACAACTTGCATAATAATGGTCAGAGAAGATTGCATCGGGATTAAAAATTAGATGCTCTTTTAAGAATTTACAAATAAGGAACAGAGTACTATAATGATTTTCTCTATCTTGCTTAAGATTTAAAATTGATGAACAAGAGAACAAATTAAGTAAGAAAAACTTACTTGTTTGTTTGTTTGCAAATAAAAAGCTCTCAACAAAAAGTTGCTTGAATCTCCAAGTCAAAGAGTATTTATAGTTTTCAAAAATTTAAATGCCCATTGGAGATAGCGTTTGTCAGACGGTGACATTTAATGCGCGCAGCAATAGGATTTAATAAAGTACCGATTCACCGATCTATGGTCATCACTTGTCGTGCCTTTACAATATTTTGCTTCACGCCTTTGTCGCACTTTGAATTTTGCCTCGACCGTCTTTGTGCTTGAAATAGCTTAGATTGACTTGCCGGTGTGAACAAAGCATGTGTCGTGCATAACGTGTCTTCGTCGTGCCTTTAGTCGAGTCTTGGTTTAGGGCTCAACTAACTCATGTGCTATATAAAAAAGCTGGATCGGCTCGCTGATGTTGATTCTACAAGATTAAACACAACATATGGACACACAAGCCAGATATCTACTTTGATGTTCCTTTTTACTATTCACCAAATATCTTTATATAAGTTTTGCACTCATCAAAGTCATGTTTAAGCAAACCCATACTTCCACATATACTTACCCAAACTCTCCACTTTGGTCATCTCACAAGATATACAATAAAAACCATAGAAAATTAACTTCCCAAAATAACCACTCATATTCACACGAGAAGTTCCTCTATCAATCATTAAAATCCTAGAAACATGAAATTCTCCTGGAATGATCGAAAATAGCTTGCTAGCATAGCATCCATAATAAGACATCGTAAATTTCATTATATAGCATAAAGGTCTACCATATATGTGGCATCTATCCAATACAAAACCAGTACAATAACAAATCAAAATAGATGAAAAGGCGTGATAAAAATTGATAGATCAATGATCATGTCATCTGCTACTTTAAAATGGGAAACTTAAGGTATAGGATATTCCATTAGCTGTTGACTGCTATGACTACTAATAGATGCCAATCTAACAATCGATACTCTGTTCATTTCTCCTCCCCTCCCCCCCCTTCTTTTCCCTTCTTTAGTACCATGTACATAAAATACACTCTTTCAGTGCAAATATCCATTAAACTTAGCAGTAACAGAACCCAATAACATTGATTTGGAACTATAAAAACAAGAAAGAACACAACTATCAAGTGATGTAATAACTTCTCTTCCTCCAATAGCCAATTCATTAATAGGCTACACATACAGTACTGCTCGCACTACCATATTGCCATACCAAAACCGAATACTCCACATATATATAACCATTCGAAAGATTCCATTTGACTTATATAATTAATTCAAAATATAGCCAATATGTTCAACATTATTCCTCAACTCTATCAATGGATCAGTACAGAACGTAAAGAAGGATGTAACAAAGATATAATAATGCTTGTGGTTATTAGCAACTCCTTATGAAATTTGTAGCGGCTCTTAATGAAAACAGAAGTGGCTTCAACTCTGGTACACAAATTTCAAAAGGTGACTTTAATTCAAGGTCATATATGTCACGCTATGGAGAGTATCCTAAACATGGCAGTCCGCTGCACATAATAATGCTTGTGGTTATTAGCAACTCCTTATGAAATTTGTAGCGGCTCTTAATGAAAACAGAAGTGGCTTCAACTCTGGTACACAAATTTCAAAAGGTGACTTTAATTCAAGGTCATATATGTCACGCTTTGGAGAGTATCCTAAACATGGCAGTCCGCTACACATAATATTAAAGTTAAAGAATGACTACCTAAGTTATGCAAGAGCTTCGATATTATATGCAAGGCGTGCTTTCAGGATAGTAGGAGACTTTAAAGGGGTATTACGTTTAAGCAGATAATAAAAGCATGCGAGAGTTTATAAACGTAAACATGTAATATTCATTAAGATTTACTTGTTACAACTCTTAAGGGCATTCCTCTGTACTTAAAGTCTTACTAATCTTAAGCTAACAAAATAACATATATATCTGTAACGAAAGTCTACTATAGAGATTTTCCTCAGAAGTCTACACAAAAAGCTAAATCATGCAAACTTCTTCCAAAGGCTCCTAGTAGCTTTGGCTCGTACCTGGCAAATATGGCTTCTCGAGGCCAACTATAGGTAATCGAACTAAAACAAAAAGCTATAGGGATATAAACAAAACCAGCTTAATGAGATAATTCCCTCCTTCAAAATGTTTCCATAAAACATACAAGTAATTAGGCAAGCATATGAATATCCAACAATCAAATGAATAAACAAATACATATGATTAACCGAAAAACCATGTGTAGCATGGATTTACGCCCTTCATGTTGGGGGTTAGGTGGTTATTGACTCATCTGACCATCATATTTTTGCAGACTTTGCGACTCCTACTTGCCAATGTAGACTTCCCAGCTATTACTAGCCACCACTATGACTCATCATTTTCCCACACGAAGAATGGTAGTGAAATATGTAATGTGCCTCAATTCGTGTCATGCATGATTTATTTTTAATAATGATTTTCTCGAATAATATTAGTTTTCAAGTTAAGGGTGACCAAACAATATACATCAAACAATCATAAGAGAACACATAATTTAATCATCTATTCTCCTTTCGATATGCTTATCTTTTATTCATCAAACACCACAAACCACACACATTTATCACATACAACTCTTCATTTTATCTTTCCTTAACTTCTAGTGCTACTACTTACAAGCACATACAAGGAAATGTAAATGGTAAAGGAATAACTCACTTCATGTCGATCAATCCTAATCGAAGTAATCCTTTGGAAAAGTGATGTCGGGTCCTCCTTCACCTAAACAAGAAGAAATACTTGAAATGAGGATTTCGTAAAGGTTGTACTTAAATTCTAACTCTATAACTTGAAATTCGCGTCTTTTTCCTGGTTAGATAAATTTTAACTTAAAACGGCCATAACTTGCTCATTTTTAATTCAGAATTTCAAATATAGATAGTCGTTTTCTACCTACTTGAAAAGATATATCTATTTCTAAGGTTATTTGTAATATTTAAAGGCGTTTGGGTTAGAAAATGCGTTGGTACAACTTAGTCATGAAAATTCCAGCTAAAACAAATTTTCTTATATTTTATTTCATCCAAAAACCCACAACAAACACATAGATCTTTATGTGGTTGAAAAATTCTTTGAATATATCTATATATATATATATAAACTCATATTATATGCATGATTTTAGTGGTATTGTCTCAATAATGATTTTTCATAAAGCGATTTATTTCTAGTGATTGAAAAAAAATGAAGTTTTCAAATTTTTATTAAGTTGTTGGAAGCAATTAGAGTTTAAGTTGTGTTAAATGTCTGTTTTCTCTTCATATTTATATTTTCTACTTTTAGAAAATAAGATTATCATTTTAAAAACTTTATTTCTTAAGTTGTTGGCAATTTTATTTCTCTACATTGGTTTAAACTAGTAAGTTGATTTTTTACCTTAACTTGAAAACTTGGCTTAAATCTTAATGTTTATCATGTACAGGCATAATTACCTAAACGAGTGTTTAACAAAACTTTGCATAAAGGAGAATTATCAACCTTATAACTTAGCAAAAAAATTTGTTTTAGATTCTGAAAAATAATAATACCATATAACTAGGCTTTGAAGAAGTTTTGGATAATAAAGAATTATCAACATTGAGGTTGAATTGATAAATTTTATTTTAGTAGTTTGAAAAAAGAGTGTGTAATGAAAATACTAAGTTAAATCTCTTGGAAGAATCTAGCATGATACCAATACTAAAATCCTTGATGAACTTGTCTAAATTTTTAAAAGAGAATTTTCATTGAAACATATCCTTTAGTTCTTGATGAAAAATTTTTCCTAAGTGACAAATAATTATTTTTAAAAAGAGTTTAGTTTTATTTTCTTTATTAAAGAAGGGACTCATTTTCATTTCTTGGAGAAATTTTATTGAGACAACATCATTATGGTCATGGATGAACATGATTATATAGCTATATTAAAGATTAAAAAAAAAAAACTCATACAAAGGAAGAAAGAGATATAAGAATCAAATAAGCATATATATGTAAGATCAAGTATTGAGAGCCTTAGCTTGCATCAAGGCTTCTCGACACTTAGAATTGATAAGTTCCAAAAAGAAAAAAGAAAGAAAAAAAAAAAGAAAGAAGCATAATAATAACAAGAGCAAAATAAAATAGAGCATAACAATATAATAACATAACAATAGAATTTATGTATGAAAAAGAATAAGACATGAACATATTGTTACTTTTTTTTAACTCTTATGGGTTTAGAAAACATGCACTATGACATGAATATAGAGAATATTTTGGAACTTTTACCTATTGGTTATGAAAGAAGAAAAGAGAGTTGGAAACAAAGTTGTAGAGAGAAACTTTGTAGAGAGAAATTTTGAGAGAGTTTTAATAGTGAATGAGATGTGTGAAAGAAGTGAAGGGAGATATGATATTTATAGATAAATGTAGAGGATAATTAAATGTAATTAAATAAAATAAAAAGGAAAAAAATAGATATGAGAGAGGGGGGATGGCATCAGTTTTGGCTTGGGAAGGAGAGAGAGAGAGTTGATTTATTTGTATTTTTGTTAATGAAAGATAATAAAATATAAGAGAAGTTATGTATAAAGTTTATGCGGAAAGAAAATTGTAAGAGATAGATGTATAGGTTATAAAATTAGGTAGTAAGAAAAAGTAGAGATAAATGAATAGCATTGAATAGTAGTGGATAGTAAACAAGACAATTAAATTACCGGTAGTATAAAAAATATGCGTAAAAAAGCTTTATCTGATATTTTTAATGCTCGAAAAAAATTCAAAAACTGATATTTTTATAAATCCTTGTACTATTACGAGTCTAATGGTATTATATGAATATTTTTATTGTTTTACGTGTCTGGACCCTGATTTCAAATACTGATCCCGTTCGGGTCCGAAAGAATAAATTTCAGCGAATCTGATCTTTTTAGGTTTCGCTACATTATTACGGACTATAATCCAAGATTAGCTCAATTTTATTATTTTAGGATTTCAAGTGCGGGATTGCTGGACCTAGATCTTCTATAAACCTATATGGCTTTTTAAGGTTTTTATTCGGTTCTTGGTCTTAAAAAATTTAATAAAACTATTGGAAAATCTAAAAAAGCTTACAACATGGCACAACTCATGTAACGTGTATTCACTTAATACCAACATCCTCTATACCTTCATCGTCAACATCACAATCTACAATACTAGTAATTTTCACATGCACTATGTGATCTCTTTCTAGATTTCTTGAACACCACCACTATATTCTTTAACCAAAAAATCATGTTCAACACACTCATCCAGCAAGTTAGTTGCCTTTAAGACCTTTATCAGTTTTGTCTTCTCCATTAGATCAAACATTAAAACTGACAATTCTCCTAATATGACAGTTTAGATGGCATCCTCTAATGACAAAAAACTTTGACATCTAACACTATTAGTGATGTTGGAGTTCAAGCCATTCACAAATCTATTCATGGTATGCAAAAGAGGCTCAAATAATTCACTACATTTGATGAGAGTCTTAAACACTTGGGCATATTCTTCAATCTTCATAAATTCTTGCTTTAGCACCAATAATGACTCATACTGTTCATTCGGATAATTAGATGGAACAAATCTTTTCCTCATAAATGATATGCTTGTTTTCAAACTTTTTTAATAGCATAAAAATTTATCGGCTAGTGTATCGAGTGCATATGCAATAGTAAAATTTCAGTAAGTACTGAATCGTCTCCATAGGGAACAAGGGTTAACTTCTAGCTATATTAGTCCTAATCGTAGCTAGGCAAACTAATAAGTTTGATTTTTGAAATTTACAAAGAAAAACAAAAAATAAACTATCTTACAAAAATTTGAGATTTCCAACACCTAAAATTGAATTTGACTTAGAGCCAAAAACTAGAATATCAATTGATGCAAATGCTATTAATCAAAATCACACTTGCAATTTACCAATTGATAATGGGTTAGATATAATACAACACCAGAAAAAAAAATCCATTTTCTCAAAGCAAATAATTACCTTAAATTAACCAATTAATTTTTTCTATTCCTAACTTTCTAAACCATAAGTGAATTAAACCGCATATTTCCATGTGATTTTTAATCCAAATAAACTATTCACAAATTTGGTTAGAAAAGAATTTATCAATTACAATACCAATATAACATCCATTCCAATATTATATATGCTTGGTGAATAAACATTAACCACTTGGAAAACAAGCATAAAATCAATCAACAATAGTAAACATCAACTAATTAATCCCAAATTATCAACTCAAAACTTCTTTGAACTTAAATGAACAAGGGTTAAACATCATCAATATCATGAATGAGGAAAAAGAACAAAATCACCTCATCACGGGGATTCCATGCTCGTAATCCAAGTACAAATGATGTGTCCAGCCTGTTCATAGTGTGGAAATCCTTTAGAAAAGTAAAGAAAAGCTAAAGAAAAGGAAAAGGAAAAACTAAACTACTGTGTTATAAACAATGTTCTATTCGTCACCTCCTCTCTTCTTAATACTCTCTTCATGTCTTATATATGCTTGCTCCTCTCTCATGCACAACGTAGGCCTCTTCTTTTTTGTCTCCTTGTCCTTTTCTTTTTCTCTATTGGACCTTCCTTTTTCGAATAGACTTGCACTGGACATTATAAACCTTAGTTGTAAGGCCCTTACTCTTCTCATATGCTTCCAAATAATACCATGATATGTCCCGCGTGTGTCAACTAAAGATGTTACTGTTCTAAATATTTTAGACTCTTGCTCCACGTACAAATCAAGCCTACTGCCATGTATCTTCTAATTATATCACATGGTTAGTGCCTTAATTTTGATTTTGACATGAGCAAATACAACACCACCTATGACGGTATCATTCTCTTGGATCTTACATCCAAGTTCATGGCGTTACTACCTTCTTTGATAGCCTAAACCTAGTCTAGATGCTTATCACACTTGCTGGTATGAGCTTAAGATACAATAACAATTTAACTAAAGTAAGCTCCATGGTAGACCTTGAACACCTTTTACTTAGATGTTGATCTTTTTCACCCAAGTCTTTAAAGTCATCATCATTTTAAAGTGGAAATTACATAAATCTTATGAATTCATTGATGAAACTAAGAAATATCTATAAATTCACTCTTAAAATCAAACAAGTGGAGATTAAGAAAAATTTAAGTTTCCACAAGAAAAGAGATTAACATAAATATGGGTCCTAGGTTTGGACCTAGTGATATGGTGATACATATTTTGATAGGGTAAGATATTCAAAACATCTTGAAAACTAGGTTTTGAAGGTGGTTCATCTTTTGCGATAAAAATGATGATATGAAGGTGGTTCCTTAGAATCTAGGTTTTGAAATCTTAAAAAAGAAAAAAAAAATTGATCTTTAGTTTAAAATCTACACGAAGCATCTTCAATCGATAAATCTATTATGTTTCTTCACAACCAACACCCACTAGCTTAAATCACAACCGACACCTACTTGACCTACATCATGCAAAGCACACCATTCACCATTATGCTACTCTACACTATGCAGTTTGCCTTCCCCTAACTATATTACTTTTTTACTTCACCTGTTTTATTCTTCAATTAACTTAACCTAAGCTAGGCTTTATACTTTTTTTTTTTCATTTCCCCCACGTAATATTGTTATTTTTTATTTCTTCGCTAAAAATTCCATAAAACGACAAAAAAGAACCATTTGAATGATTCATACCACACGTCACTAACTTATTCTCTAAGATGCCAATGTCTAATAAGGTATAATAAGTAACTCAAAAGGTTCGATTGAGTATGAAATTGTAGATTGAAAATTCGAGCATTTAATTATATATTTTGATAAACTTTAGGTCTTATGGAAAATAAATAAAGAAAATGATATAGCAATCAATAATTATCACATACTATTTTAATTATTAGAAAATAAAAAGACCAATATTCTTAAAGCTCGGTGATATTTCTGCAGATATTTTATGCTGGATGAATCAAATTTGGATTCTCCCTCTCTATTGAAATAAAAGAAAATAAAAAATTAAAAGAAGGAAAACTCGGTTAATACTTTAAACAATAAACTCTACATGCAAATAATCCATCATTATATGTGATGGATTAATGTTAGACTAAGTACCTTAAACGAAAATGTAAATATCTTAAAAATGATAATTCACAATCCTTGTATATTTTTTCGTTCTTCTTCTTTTTTGTGTGTGTATCGAACAATCCTTGTATATTCCATTGATGGGGTCTTCTTAGCCTTTCAATATGTATATGGGAATGGAATGTTGTCTGCCGCCCAAAATCGTACATCATTTCTGGTTTTTGGGAGCAATATCTTGTTGCTTCTGGCTTTATGCAAAGGGCATAGTGCTCTAAACAAAAGCTGGCAATATCTCGAATCTTTATCTCCTCCCAAAGTTGTAGTCCAAATATCTAACGTTAAATCTCGAAAAAATCTAAAGACAAAAAAAGCAACACAAAACTGCCCTAAAAATATCTCAGAAGTGGGCCATAGGTAGCCCTTGTTTGCTGCCCCATAATTGTGAAAATGAGATGGGATTAGATAGTACTGAGAATGACTCACCAGTGGGTCCACCTTTTTTAACCCTATCATTTCAGGAATGTCCATACTAAACCTTATCCACAGCAATAATTTAATAAATGAAGATTATTAGACAATTATTAGACTTGTGTATATTAAGACGATGCGTACGGAGCATCTCAAAGCGACAGAGTTTTTGTTAGTAATTTGCAGGAGAGCAAAAGATAAGGTTTATCGATTTTAGGTCCTTTTCGAAGTTTAGTAAGTAGAAAAATGATATCGTATGTGATATCATATATAAGATTATTGTGATATTATTTTTTAGATGATAAATTTTTAGTAAAGGATCTATTTAAGTAAGTGAATTAATTTTTTTTTTTGCCTTTCGTGGGAATGTTGTTGGGGTGAATTTATTAGGTATAAGCAAACTTATTATGCTTGTAATAGTTGTTATATCATTTAAAAATTATAGTATTTAGCTGAAATCTGTATGTTAATCCTTCGTATTTCTCCGATGTGCCAATCCTTCATCTTATAGATGACACGATTGGCAAGTTAATGGGATTTGATAATTGAAAATTGATGATTAGGATTTGCTTGCTCATTCTCCAGTCTATTGAACTCATATTTTCCTTGGATAAAGATTTTGAGTTTCCCTTTATGTTGTCCAAATTCTGGGAATTGATTTTGAGGATTTTTTTTTAATTAAAATATGTAAAGCTATCATGATATGACTGCTTGGGACTTAAGGAATTTTTTTAAATGAAAACAAATAATGGGATTAATTATCTAAGTTTTTGTTACGAAATTTAATGCAATATATTGTAATATCTAGTCAAGTTCAATCTAAAAATTTCAATTTTAATCTCATGGTAGAAACTATAATTTATCAAAAAGAAACTATTGCTATTATTGCTTATATTTTTAGTTAGTATGGTCATTAAAACATGGTGTTATTTTATCTAGGATCTGATTTGGTTTGTAAGATTTTTATCTGTATTATATGATTAAAACACGGTGTTATCTTCATCTTATGGATGACACGATTGGCAAGTTAATGGGATTTGATGATTGAAAATTGATGATTAGGATTTGCTTGCTCATTCTCCAATCTATTGAGTTCATATTTTTGTTGGATAAAGATTTTGAGTTCCCCTTTATGTTGTCCACATCCTGGGAATTGATTTAAGGATTTTTTTTTAAATATCTAAAGGAATTTTTTAAATGAAAACAAATGATGGGATAAATTATCTAAGTTTTTTGTTACGAAATTTAATGCAATGTATTGTAATATCTAGTCAAGTTCAAAAGTTTCAATTTTCATCCCATGGTAGAAACTATAATTCATCAAAAAGAAAATATTACTATTATTGATTATATTTTAGTCAGTATGTCATTAAAACATGGTGTTATTTATCTAGGATCTGATTTGGATTGTCAGATTTTTATCTGTATTGTATCTGTATCTGTAATATATATGTATCATATCTGTTTCGTATTTGTTCGATCTGTTTATGAATAAAATTGCTAGTTTTTTATTGGTATCTGTTTCTTGACAAACATTTGTTTAAAAAAAAAAAATATGATGTCAAAACAATCAGAATAACAGGAGATGTGCTCTAAGATGACATTGTATACTTTTTGTCACGGTACTAAGTTATGTTTATGACACTTATACCCTTAAGGTTATTAAGGCATTGGTATTTAAAGTCCTATAAACATTATTTGAGACATTTGCTTATCGAGAGAATTTTCTCTTCAAACATTTCGTCCTTATCAATCTCTTAAATTGTGGTCAATAAACCACTAAGATCTAATCATGCATCATATGAATTATAGAATAGTGTAGTTCAGATAAATAATAGTGCATCACATTTTGTTGTTAGTGCTGATCATATCATTTTTCTTTATAAGCCCTTATACACAAAAACACAAAAACATCGGATAAATTATATAGAAATGTATCAATATTTGAAGGTAAGTTTATTTAAAATATCAATGTTTGTAGATAAATTCATTTAAGGTATCAACATTTTGCAAAGTGAGTCAAATAAAGTATCAATATTTGACTATTATTGAAAATTAAGAAAACTTAATAAAAAACTAATCCAAATACTGATACCTTAAAAAGAACTTTACAAAATGTTGATACCTCATTTGAATTATCCTGCCTTTTTTTCAGCCATTTGAAACATTGATACCTTAAATGACCTTACCTCCAAACATTAATACCTTGTAGAGTAATTTACCCCAAAAACATTATAAAAACCATTTCTTTTATTTGCTACGGTATGATTGACAATTTGTTTTCTAATACGAGATCTAAATTATATCGTGATTTCTTTTCAATAATGGGATTGAATTAACATGTGGTTTGTTTTATAAAATATAAGTCTTAATTTCAATTTTTCCTTTTTGTTGATTCAAAAATTTCATTTAACAAAAAGAATGTATACGACTGCAATATGTCGAGAAAGGTGGAGGTAACCTACTTTATACAAGCTTGAAACAAGAATACTCCACTAGGCTTGCAAACAAGTAAATAAAATGCTAAACAAAACAAAAAGCAGACTAAGTTATAGCTCAAAATAAATCCATAGTTTAAAATAAGCCTAACTAGAGAGTCCGCTGTTAGGATTTGTTGTTCCGTGGAAACAAATGCCATGTACTTCAAATGCAATAAACTCAAACTGATAATGATAAAATCATTTATGATGAGACCTACTATCAGATGAATGGACGAGTCCATGGAACAAGTCGTCATATGATTCCACATGTTAATGTAGAGATAACAAAAAGTGAAAGAAGACACATCCTAGCAATTAAGTTTATTGAGAGCATAAAGTTTTCAATGAATAAGATAGCTAAAGAATGAGATGAAAATTTTTACTTTACTATCAAGCAAATTAATATTTTATCAATTCATCTTTTGATCACAGTTTGCACTGATTTAAACTACTCTTAGGTTTTTTTTTTTTTTTATGGTATTATAATTATTGTATATAAGTTTAGAATAAAAAAGCAAGCTTATTTGTCGTCCTATTAATAGGATCACCTATTTTACCGTCCAACCATTAAAACCTTTATTATCTTAATTCATATAGATATCTTAATAATAGGATAATGAGATAAAAAAATCATATTAAAACAAGCTAGTTAACAAGTAGAATAAGCTTGCAAATCCTCAAGTAGTAGACTTAAAAAATAAATAACAGGCACACCCACTGTCTTTACATTATTACCAAGAAATAAAACATTGGAATAATTATTCAGAATGAAAATATGGGCATCTTTAAGTCTTGCTTTCTTTCAATCCTCAAGAAAGGTATGCTTATATTTTTCTCCATAAAAAAGATTAACTGAATGTTTGTTCACTTCCATATGAAAGAACAAAACCGATGTTGGTTGTAACCATATAAATAAATAATGAGCAGTAGTTGAAGACTGTTTTGAAAGTAAACGCGATTACACTAAACAAATCAATTAATTCTAAATAATACAACAAATCGATTAATTTATTATCAATCAAGTTCGTATGAATGTTCGATTAGACAAGGACTAATAAGTCAATCTTTCATTATGTCCACAAGGCCATTAAACGATTTTATAAAGCCATAGAGGTTCTATCATATTTGCTGAGCATCTTCCATACTTTGTAATATTAATTATATATTCTATGGCAATGTATATTTTAGAAAAAAACATTAATTAACGTTTTAGGGCACTTATTAATATAACAAAGGGTTAATGTCATAAATGATATCTGAATTACAAAATATGTAAGTAGGTATCTAAACTTTAAAAATGAATTGAAATCGATGAATCTAATACATAAAAGAACTTTTTATGCACATCACTTCTGTCATGTTCTTTTATATACTAAATTGATTAATTTCAAAGTTTTTTGTGTACTAAATTGATCAAGTTTAATGTTTAGCTACTAAATTGATCATTTTTAAAGTTTAGGTATCTAATTATATATTTTACCAAAGTTCAGGTACTATTCATGATATTTTCTCTATACAAATAAGTAAAGTTATTATTGTGATACACACTAAATATTTTTACCATTTTTTTTTTTTGTTGCCAAGCACTTACTATTTTCACAAAATATATGACCAATAAAGAAAAGATAATAACATGAGTTCTCCGGATGACTCTATATATGTAGAAACCTTGATTGTAAGGTTAAAACATGAATAAAAGAGATATAAATAAAAAAAAAAATGGCAATTCTCATGAAAAGATAAAATAGATCAAATATAGATAAGATATAAGTATAAATTGGATATATTTATACATATCATTTCGATACAAATATAGATAAAAAACAGACCATCTAAATAGACCCTATAACGTATAAAAAGTTAAGATATATATGATATATAGAGAGTGTATATATATGATATATAATCTGTGCATGAGTGCAAATTTATATCAAAAGGATTTTCCATATATAAATGTAACATATGTTATAGTGAAAGACTAAGAAAAGAGAGAGAGAGAAAAAAAAAAAAAAAAAAGTGTTAAAAAATCACGCATGCATAAATTTAAATAGCTTTGTTATAAAATGATTGAATAAATAAGGATATAATGATAAATTTATTATATTCTTAACCTAATTACCGTAATTAATAAGGACAGAATAAAATTTTAAATGAAATAAAAATTGCAATATAAATTCCAACTTGTTAAAGATAACATATATTAAATTATAACCTTCCTATTTCTTGTATGTTTCAAAATTTACCTAAATTCTTTATTTTCTTAGTAGATCATAAAACCTTTTTTATTATTATATATATATATATAAATTGTATGATCCATTTTTATCTTTCATGGTAAGGATCGTAGTATGTTGATTTATATCTAAGCCTAATTTACAATGAAAATATTTAATAAATTAATTATTATATTTAATTTTATGAATAGAAAACCATTAAAATGGTCTTTTTAAAATACGAGAGAGGAGAGTATAATCAACTGTTATACTATATGTGAGATTTTATTTTTTGACAAATTAAAAGATTTGCTTAATAATAATATTTGAAACTAATTAAAATATTTGCTTAATAATAATATAAACAGATAAAATAATTTTAAAATGTTAAGATTTATATTTATAGCTTTATCTAGCTTAAAAATTTGATGCAATCTAGTACCTGCATAAAAAATTTTTAAAAAAAATTCAAAATTAATAGAAAGGAATAAAAACATAATAAACTTTGAACTAAATGATCATCATAATATTATAATTTGAGTAAATAAACTTATAAGCATTTGATTGAGCAACAAAATTTATAACCCTTTGATAACATTTAATTTTCCTCCCTATTTCATGGCCTTTGCAATTTTTTTTCCATTTATTTTTGTCTTAATTATACATAAATTCTTTTCCAATGATGGGGAAAAACCATTAATTTAAATAATAAAAATTAAAAACATGAATACAATTTTTATGTACACACATCCTACTGCATGTGTGGAAAAAAAAGAAGAAACACTAAAAAAGGACGCATATGTAAAAAAAATAAAAAATAAAAAAGCGGAATGATTAAAAAACAATTTTTAATCAAAGTGAGGGAAAAGAGAGAGAAAGAGAAAGTGAAGAGAGAGGACAACAACCGTTGCTCTAACCATAATAAAATAAAAAGAAAAAACTAGATTAATATTTTCTCATGCCACAGTTTAAGATTTGCTTAATAAATAGCATAGACATGCAATTAAAAACCATAGAGGTTAGTTAAGGGGGAAAGACGAAGAGAAAAAAGAAAAAAAAAAAAAAAAAAACTCCCGTGGGACCCATTTCTCCATTAGGTTTTGGATAACCTGATAAGATCGCCTTTCCATCTTTTAATATTTTAAACCGAAACAAGTACAAGCTCCCAGTTTTATAAAAAAACTAAGGCTGAAAGCTGGACTGAACTACCTTGCTTTTCCTTCCCCTCTCTGTCTCTCTCTTCTATTTTCCAGACTTCTAATAATTTAAACTCCCACCCACTAATCCACCGCCACGTATACAACCTCAAAACTTGGCAACATCTGATGGCATTTACAGAACTATCCCCACACAAAATCCAGGGGCAAAACCCAACAACAAAAACCAAAAACCAAAAACCCCTGTTAGCTGTTACCAATAGAGACAGAGAGAGGAAAAGGTCGTGGGCTGATTATTAGGATGTGGTTTTGTTGGGGAGAGGTTTTAGGGGTGTGATTATTGTGTGCATGTTGTATGAAAGTGTATGTATATGTCATTGATAAAGATATAATTTTTGTAATTTATTATAATAGTCTTGTTTGGTTGATGGGAATTGTTTTCCCGGAAAGAGAAAGAAGAATAAGAAGAAAGTGAAGTGAAGGTAAATGAGTAGTAACAAATCCTCTTTCAAGGATTCTCTTAAAGCTCTTGAAGCTGATATTCAACACGCCAATACTCTGTAATTACTCTCTCCCACTCTCTCTCAAATTCATTGTTTTCTTTTTGGTTTCGTGCTTATAATTGTAATGTTATATTAATCCATGATTGTGTTTTTATTTTTTTCAAATGTTAATCAGTAAAGTGTTAAAACTTTTTTTGAGATGCAATCAAATTGAAAGTTTTTTTTTTTTTTTTAATGTGAAAGGTATGCATGAAATTCGTACTTGCTTTTTACTTTAGATTATACTACTTTCATTTTTTTAAAAAAAAATTCTTTGTTTTTTACCGAATAAAGTTGGGATCTTTAACTAGTTATTGATTTGTTTAGCTTAAATTATGCAGTGAATGATCCTGTGATCATCCGAAATCTAGATTAGGGTTTTTGGGTTTCTCATTCTGTGGCTTTATTATATTGGGTATGCATGGTGTCGGTTCTGCTGTTTAAACTCTTCCGTCTTCACTTCATGCACTGTAAACTTGCCGGAACCTTGGTGAAATGAAGGAGTGCTAGTAAGAGCTCAGCTGGGGAAGCGAAGTGTCCGAGCAACAGAGCCAATTAACATATTTGTGATTGTTGTTTGGGCTTGTCTATCTGGTGAATTCGGTTCTATAAAGATTATTGAATATAAAGAATCAAAAGCTGGAGCTAAATTTAATATCTTGTCACTGATGCATGAAATGGTCCTTTTGATCCTTTCTGATGTTTGTTTCGTCTTCTGTTTCAGGGCTTTGGATTACCCTCGGGACAATGGTGCCTCCTTTCAGATGAGATTGTCTTACAGTCCAGTTGCTCCCTTATTTCTATTTCTTGTTCAGTGGACTGATTGTCACTTGGCTGGTGCCCTTGGTCTTATTAGGATTCTGATATACATGGTACTGTCCTTTTCCCTTCCTTTTCTGTTTATATTCAGTCTTCCATGTTTCCTTTTGTAATACTTAAACAATGTAGTTTTTTGATCCTCACTGTTCTGATTACTGTTGTAGGTCTATCCAGATGGCAAGACCACAATGTCCGTTTATGAAAGACGAGCAAGTATCAAGGACTTCTATGGTAAGATATAAGCATGTATTTTTAATAATTCCTGTGAAATTATACGTGTACAAATTCCTAAAACAGAGCTTCGTTCATCTTGTTGAAGAATGTGACTTTAGAGTTCTGACCGGTTTGTTTTTCATTTACAGCAATTATATTTCCTTCACTAATGCAACTCCAAAAAGGCATAACAGATGTTGAAGATAGAAAGCAGAAAGAGGAATGTGTAAAGAAGTATAGGAAGAAGGAGGAGTTTGACAAGGGAAAACTTTCAGCTTCTGATATTGAAAGAGAAGAAGAGTGTGGGATTTGCTTGGAGAAAAATAGTAAGGTTGTGCTGCCAAACTGCTGCCATTCTTTGTGCCTGAACTGCTACCACAATTGGTGTGTCTCCTCTTCCTTCTCCATTACTATTCCCATGAATTAATGTGTTATATCTCCTTTCTTTTTCTCTTTCTGTCCCATCCTTCTCCACCTGTGCTGATAGATTTGGTCAAATAGGCGACTAGCTTAATGTCATTGTCTTGTCTATGAGGCCTAAGCATAGGGAGGATATTATTATACCAAACTCAATTTTTAGATGAGAACTGAACCGTTGGAGCAATTCTCACTTCATTCATTGGCTACACTGTTTAATCAATGCGCAAACATTAGAACAAAGTTTCTTGTGGCTGGTTCTTTCTAGCCTACCATAATTTATACCCAAAGTTTTAAAGCACTGGCTGTGAATGTGATGTACGATGTCTGGGGGCTGCTGATATTCGTATTTCCTGACATTCCCATATCTTGCTTTTCTGCATTTCTCCTTAAGAATGCCACATACTGATGTATGGCTTGGTGTTTGATTCAGGCGAATGCGGTCACAGTCATGCCCCTTCTGCAGGAATAACTTTCGAAAAGTTAGTGCGGACGAACTTTGGATCTGTGTAGACCAGCATGAGATTGAGGATCTATCCTTGATTTTGAAAGATAACCAACGGAGATTGTTCATGTTCATTGATAAATTACCACTGGTAGTCCCAGATATGTAGTTGTCCCCTATGAAACTCATTTTCGATGAGAGAATACGTGTCGGGTTAACATGTGTATAGCCTACCTTGCATCTGAGGTATTTCGTCTGTTGCTGTGAAATGTACAGTTCGGGTTGCCATCACAATGATGGACATTAATGCAGTTCTCTGTTTCTTGAATTTGCTCAGTAAGATATTATAAGTTTCGAGTCCTCTGTTCCCATTTGAGAAAATTCTTCAGCCTTTGTGCTTTCATCGCATGGTTAGTACATGGTAGAATGCAGAATCTAATCAATGGCCTATAAACACCACTCTTTTTTTTTTTTTTGGTCCTCTATAAACAGCACTTCAAAATGTGGTTTGTAGGGACATTCTGGAGGAGGTTGGAGTGAGTAAAAATGGGACCAGGATGAAATCTAGCCTTTTGCATTTGCACTTGATTATGGTCCACTTTTTTGTGCGGTACATTCCTACTGGAGTGCAACAGCTCCATGTAAGATTTGGGTCAATAAAAATGTTCACAATCAATTTTAGATGACTAATTATATTTATGTAATCACGAACCCAGAGCAAAAGGTAGGCAGGTCCTAGCACTCATTTTGGACAATCCACTCCATCAAGGGATGTGCAATATGGGAAAGTGGACACTATATGGGATTGCTGCGGTACAGGTTTTGTGACCTAAATTGAAAAAGTACTACATTATGCGCCCCCGACAAGGGTGGCATATGAAGCGGAGTGTTTCCGCATAAAATTGTCCGGATAAGATTCCTTGTGCCAAAATGGCCCCCGGAAATGGGGGTTTGAATCGTGTGGGGTCAGCATTATTAGACGGAAGAGCCTCTGACATTAGTGTGGACAGTGTTTCATTTGACTCGTCAACCTAGACACGATGTGTTTATGCCTCTCTATGGATTTGTAGACCTCGTTTATTATTATGACTTCTTAATATTTGAATTTAAACTCTAGGTTGGAGCTATTATATTAATTGCTCGAGATTTTATATAAGTGATTGCAGATTTGGTGTCTTTTCTATTTTTTTTTTTAATTTTTAAATTTTTTTTTCATTATAAGGGAAAATGAATTTAAGTCTAACCCATCCCATCTTAAAGGTTGGTGGTAATGCTACTAGGTAGGCCATAGGAAAATTAGTATTTCAAGATTAGAGTATATGGGGTGTATTTTGCTTATTAAATTCTATGATATTGTTTTGTATGATGTGTAATGAATTTTATTTATAATCTTTAATTTAATATGACGTTTGAATTGTATGATTACTCATATAATGGAAACAAACAAAACTTATCAACTTTAACTCAAAGGAAACGGCTTTTCACTTCATAAAGAAAAGGAATTTGTTACAAAATAAAGTTGCCTAAAAAAATTGGGAACTGAAAAGTGGAGATAAGTAATAAACAAAGCATAGACGGCAAGTCCTATCTCATTTTTCTAGATAAAACACTTGTGTACGATCCTGTGGAAAAAAATTACACATATAATTTAAATAAAATTAATTACATAAATACTATTGTTATATTATATCTTAAAAATAAGATAGGATATTTTACATGTATATCTCATTTTCAAATGCGATATAATAAAATGTCTAAAAGTGTTTCTAGTGTATCATATCTTGTATAAGCAATACAAGTGTGTGTGTAGCATATTGCTAGTGTAATACACATGTGTTATTTACATGTGTATAGATACAAAGAAAATTTAACATACGATACCGTGGCAATATTTGTATAATTAATCCTATTTAAAATTTATGTAATTTTTTTCTTCAAACAAGAATTAATCTTCGTTTTTCTCTTTTCTATTTCCTTCTATAAGTTATGAGAATCTCCATATATAGTGATAGGTAAAATATAAATTCATAATCTTCTATTTATAGCTATGTATAATAATTAATCAATTCATAACACTTCCTTGGATGGATTGTACAAGGACTCAAGAAGTATGCAAGAATCTTACTAGAGAAAAATCCAATGGTAGAAAATGATAGTGAAGAAAAATAGTACACCATTCCTTGCACACTTTCCTTTTCACAATATTACTAAAGATGCTTGAGCCGATGTCCAATTTTGTCACTATCCTTCAAATGTTGAAGTAACGGGAAGAGAGAAAAAAATTGAAGTAACCATATTAAATAAATAGAATAATACAATATAAAAATGGGCATATACCTAATAATAATTAAGATAGGAGGAAATATGTCCAACCACCTTTTAATTTAAATAGGGTGCAGTTATAAAATCCTTAATTAAAGAAATAACTACTTTACCTTCCAGATACATTGCATCATTTGACCTATTCTTTTCTAAGTAACATTCTCCTTTCTTCAAATCTTAGACATACAATAGAATTCTCGGTAAGTAAAATTCTATTTCCTCCTTTCCCTTCCTCATCTCCATCAAAAGTGATCTCTAGAGTTTCGTTTTGTTGTCGTGTAGCACTCTTTGTGTTTCCGTATAGGAAGTAACGTTGTTGGAGAGAGAGTTTGATAAATTTGTGAAAGAGAAAATTTTAGAGTTGGAAGACATGGAAGATTAGTCATACTTATAATAAGGCAACCTAAATTTTGTATGCAACTTTTTAACTTTTATTGCAAGATTTGGTGGAAGGGCATCTGGGCATGTGGAGAAGAGTTAGGTTTAGTCATTCGTGAAGTTTTGATGTTGGGAAAAGAGAAAAGATTGAAACTTTGTGAAAGTTCTTAAAGGAATCAAGCACTTAAGTTTTGTTTCCAATACAAATGAGTACACAAGTTGTGTTCGGGTTCATGTAGGACTTTTATAACGCATGTTTTTTAAGTTTTAAAGGTTTTGTTTCCCACATGAGAGAGTACATAAGATGTTAGACGAGTCATGTTGAGATTCATGTTGAAATAGTGCCTTGAAAGTTTCGAAAATCAAGCTTCTGTTTCCCTAGCTTACTCTTATAGAAGTAAAGTACACGAGTGAGAACACAACTGGAGTTGCCATTTGTGTAGAAAACAACTTTTTGACAACTTGTGTTATTTTTGTTAAAAACCTTTGAAACTTGTTCCAATTCATCCATAAAGGTTTAAAAACACTAAAGCAAATTGGAAAAACATCTAACCCTTTCTTATGGACTTAGATAAACTAAACTCATAGGAACTTAAATAGTAAGACATGATATCGAAAAGCATAGGACTATTATAACGAATTAGGATATAGAAGTTCTAAACAATTATTGTATGTAATCCAAGCAGTGGATACTAGACTTTGGAACGGGATGATTTCCAAGTACGTGTATATTATGTGTGTACTTGTCTTTATTTATAATATAAGCAAAAGTGACTTAAGAACCATCCGACATTAATGATGTGTATAATGATTGTGTGTGACTGCTAGTATTAGGTGGAGTATATTCACACTATTACCGTGGTAACCCAATGATCCATGTGTGGTATTGTCTGAGAGTGGAGTTGCACATAGAAATGATCTAGGTAGATATAGGATTTTTCGACGTCACGGTTATTTGAAAGTACCTAATAACTAATATGAATATTTAAATATTTATGTTTGTTTTGGGATATTGAGTTATCCCTTTGTTGGATGTTACAACTAAAAGATATGGACAATTAAATAATTGTGTGTTGCATTTATACATTGATAATGCATGTGAAATTGTCATTTATTGTACATGCGAAAGTGTTTGTTGTTATATTGTAGTAGGCTCTAACTTACCTTTCATCTTTTTCAAGTACAAATGGAACCCCTATGGCTTTTGACTTATCTGTATATGACGTTTACGTGGATTATGGGGAGGACATTAGTAGCGAAGATTATCCATTAAACATTAAGATATGACTTGTTTGTGTGTAGAAGATAGAGACTCCTATAACATTGTATGGTTGATATTTCTTTATTTAGTTAGAGTGTTAGGGAATGAACCCTCTTGTTGGTTTGTACATTAGTAGTAGTGACGTACTCCTGATGTGATTGTGGACTTAGAGTAATATTATGTGTGTTGGCAGTGTTAAATAGTATATATTGTGGATATTGATAGGTTCCAAGCCTTTGCGTGTCCATATATCCATATTCTATAAGGACACGTGGCGGGTTATAAGTGCCCTTAAATTTGGGGCGTTACAACTTAAGTGGTATTAGAGCTTGAGTTTATGATCTTTAAGGAAACATAAGGTATGAACTCTTTAGGACTATGAGCAATGATGAGAGTGGGTAGATATGGGGCGATTAAGTTACATGCTTTGTATTTTAATGTTTTGCTTACCCTAAATTATGCATATTCTTTACTTGTAATCATACCTTACTAGCATTCCTTTCTTCCTCTGCTCGTTTTCTTTTGCTTATAATGCCTAGGAGAAGCAATAGAGAAGCTAATGCTGCTGGAGGCGATAGGCGAGAATCATCTGAAGGATAGTAGTCTGCTCAACAAATCCCTATTGATGTCAATGTAGGAACACTAGCAGATTAGGACTGATGTAAAAGTTATCCAAGCCAATGCTGACGCTTGGAGGTAGGAAGGACAAAGACAAGCCATTGGGCCAAGGCAGGGTAAATCCCTTACACTCAACAAGTTTGTTAGGTTGGTGCAGAAATTTGACCCAAAGCCAGGGTAGCCACTAGTAGCTAAACAATGGATGGAGGAGATTGGAAAGACATCTGTGGCTTTGGATGTTCTTAAGACAAAGAAGGTAGACTATTGTAAGGACCTGGCCTACCACATTACCAAAATTAGTTATGCCAAATCTCCCAACCACGCATAATACCTAAGTACTATAAAACACTCAAGTATTATACGTAAGGTTGTCCATAAAGAAGATGCATGTATTGTCTGCTTGTTCAAACTTGTGATAACATCATAGAATTTTAACATAAAACTACTCAATACATGAGTGGGTCGACTTTATATAAAACTTAGAAGAACCTTAGTGTCAACAAGTGACACTTCAAAAGATACAAAACTTGCTTACGAACAAAGCATAAGAAACAAACTTAAAATCTTATTTCACAAACCAAGGATTTAACAACAATCCTATAACAGAAATACATTTTATCTTCAAAGTCTTTAAGAAAACTTTAACAAACTATCTTAGTTCGTACACGGGTTTCCTAGTCGTCCCACTTGTCCAAGAATGCTTCTCAATCTGTCTCGTAACTCATATCATCATAGCAATCATTATTAACATTACCTATAAGGTAGTAACATGAGCTAAAGGCCCAGTATGCGATAACACAAGCAAATATAAAGTGACAAGCACACTTAAGCTAAATACAATGCAATAATCAATAATTTAGTTATATTTGATTAAGTGAGTAAAACAACACTGGTGTATTCAAACTCCGATTTCAATCTCAAGAATCTGAGAGTCCTGAGTAACAGCAGTTGCTCAGAGGGTTGTTATAGGTAGATAGGATACTTATAACTCCTATACCTACAAAAATAGAGTAGTAATCTCATCTAAGGTTAACAACCGTTACACAATTTTACTTAACTTAATTTATAATATCATCTAGTTCAATCGGTCCCATAAACGTGAACTAAATGATATTATTTCATCTTAAGAATAAAAAAATGTTACCACGATACCATTCACCCTATCAGTTATCCACTTAGCCACTCAAGAATTACCATTGCATCATAGTGTATTATTGCATCATGGTAAAATGTCATTTCATCATGACATATGTGGTCTAAATGCCTAACTACCATATCATTACATCATGACAAGGTTGCTACTCCTCGAACAAGATTCAACAGCGAAAAGCACAACCAATTTTAAATAATCTTTATTTCATTTTTTATTAAGTCCATTTAGGATATGCCTAACTTAACAACCATTAAGTAATCTACTGTGTACCTGAGATATCCTTGACAAAAGGATCGGTAACTAGACTCAACAGTGTAGGGAAACCTAATAAAAGAAATTACATCATAAAGACTTCGATATAAAACTCAAGAAAACTATATTTACTTCATCTTACATTCCAAATAAAACTCATACAAAACATATATTTATACATATATACACACATCACTTTAATATCATTAGTGCTAAAATCATCATTACTTATTTTATTTTATTATATATATATATATTAAAGAAACAGGGCAACAGAGATCATGGCTATGATTGAGAACGTGATCTCAATCGTGCCCCTGATTACACTTGTGATCAATGCGGGGAAAACCAACACATGCAACCTGAGGCTATCCAGGTCTTGACCATGTCCGTGATCATTCAAAAATTTTTCTTCTTGAGCCGAGCAAGGAGTATTTCATGCCTGTGACATTTGAATTACAAAGTTTTCAAAAGACTTGAAACTATTAAGAGATAAGTCAAGAATATGATTCTTAAATTTTTATAGAACCATACATATATGAAATCAATCACGCCCATAGCAAGTCAATTTTTTACAAACCCAAGGCTAACTAGACCTTGGTTACGCCCGTGATTTTCGAAAAGCTGTCAAAATCAAGTTTCAAATTCAATTGTCACGCCTATAATTTTTATGCTAGTGCTTGCAAAACATGTCCCCTATTTTTCAACTTTCGAAAATCCTATTTAACACAGTTAAACCATCTTACACACTTCAAAATCATCATTTTTACTCACTTCACATTCATATAAACATGTCCTATCCATCTCATCATGAACAACAACATTTACAACCCCTACTACATCATTTATTCATTCATTTACATCAAACAATATAACTAACACTACATACTTATCATCACCACATCAATAACTCATGCAACACAACAATCTTACTTAGATCACTAACATAATATTCAATTCACCAAGTAATCATTATAGCATAAAAACTCACATTCTTGTAAATTTAAACAAACAAATAATGACAAGAGCAAGCAAACCATTTACCTTATATCACTTATAATTGAGGATTTAATCTTGGTGCAAGCCTTAGGAGGATTGTTTGAGAAAATTTGGGTTGTTGTTGTTGTTTAACGTGTCAGGTTTTGGGGTCGATTTTGGAGAGGAGAAGTTTGACAAAAATGAACTTTGATATTATCCTTTGTCTTGACTTTTTTTGGTAGATTTTTAAGAAGTAAAAGAGGCTTGGGCTTTGTTTTGACTTGTTTTTAGGCTCTAAAAATTTGCTGCTATGTTTGGGTTTGGATTAGGTTAAGTTTGTTTTTGAAAATTTAAGTTTAACATGCATTAAAACAAAGATGCAATACAATTATTAAATCACACTAACATATTATATTCTATTCAACTTAACATTTAACAAAATTTCATAACTTAAATAAATCAACACATATATATGTATTTTAATTTTTATAGGACAGTTATGCTATTTCAACTATGCCGTGTATTTGTTGAAGAGAGAAGCCAATAACTGGTGGGTTGGCACAAAAAGGAATATCGAGGGGAATATCACTTGGGAACTTTTAAAGCAAGCTTTTTATATCAAGTTCTTCCCTGAAAATGTGAGGCAACAAATGGTACATGATTATTACACTCTTTAGCAAGGTAAGATGATAGTGGAAGAGTATGAGGCTGAACTGAACAAGTTGATGGGATATTTACCTGAAGCATTGAAGACAAGTGAAGAAGGCAAAGTGAGTAGGTTTATGATCGGATTGAATGCTCAAATTGCTCATCAAGTGCAGACATTTGAGTTGACTAGTTATGCTATAGTAGTGAAACAAGGTTTGAACAGATCAAAGATCAGGAGGATCACAAGATTCAAACTTCCTTTGGAAAGAGGTCATTTATTAGCATTTTGATTCAGGACAAAGCGAAGAAGCCTATGACCATTCAAACCAGACCTGTGGTCTAGAATACCGAATAAAGATGTCCTAGATGCTTTGGTCCTCATGATTTGGAAGATTGCAAGTGGCTAGTAGGGATGCAACCGGGACGGGTTTTTTGAAACCCGAACCCAACCCATGCCCTTAATTGGTGTCCCAAAACCCGAGAAAAACCATATCGGATTTTTTTTTGTCAATCCCAAAACCTGACCCGCTAGGATTTAAGGAACCCATAACCCGACCCGACTCGACTGAAAGATTTTTAATTTTTTTCTTTAAAATAAAAAACAAAAGAAAGAATTTTGTTTTAAGTTATTAATGATACAAACACTTATATTGAAAGAATGAATTTTAGACAATAATATCATATAAATAATGCAAACACTTCATTTCCACTTACTTTCATATACATATAATATAAATGGGATCCTTGCTTTAATAACTTAATATTTTTAATTTTTTAATATTTTGAATTTATACTGGGTCAGGTTTTTCCAACGGGTTATATAATAAACCAAAAACCCGACCCTATAACTTATCGGGTTTTTTTTTTTTAATCCCAAAACCCTATAGGGTCAAATCCTATAAGGTTTTTAGCGGGTTCGGCAGTCGGGTATCCTATAATGACTCACCCCGCTTGCATCCCTAGTGGGTAGAGAATGCATTTCTCGTGTGGCAAAGTAGGACACAGAAGCAAGACATGTACTAAGAAGATTCTTCCTCCAGTTTTTTGTTTTAAGTGTAAGCAGAGAAAACATAGAATTGTGGATTACAAAGAACCTAGTGGACATACCTCTCAGGTTTTTCAATTGGGACGTCAACAGCATGGTGGGTAGAAGCGAAAAGCTTTAGCATGTGTATACTCTTCAGTGACATGATGGTTGTGATGTGGATGCCATGGCAGGTATGCTTCCTATACTCATGCATGATGCATATGTAATTTTTGACATCGAAGCTACCCATTCTTGCATGTCTGAAATTTTGTGCATGCTTGTGGTGCTTGTCCTGAACCGTGGATGTGAATGTGTTTGTTAGTACCCCTTTAAGGAGTGGACAAATGTTGAAACAAATTTTAGAAATGTGGATATCAAGAAGGGAGTAAGTTACCAATTGATTTAATAGTGATTAACATGGTGGACTTTGATGTTATTTTTGGGAGTTGATTGTTTGACTAAATACCATGCCCCCATTGACTGTCATGACTTGGCAGTGAAATTTGAATTACCAAGTGGGGATATCTTTATCTATATAATGAAGGTACAAAGTCCTCCTATGCTCCCTACCTATGAGTTGTAGGGTCGATCTAGCATGTCGATGGCTACTCTTAATATGAATGTGGAACATACATTGGAAGTGTCATAGGTACCGATTGTGAATGAATACCAAGATGAATTTCCAAATGATCTACTAGGCTTACCTCTGGATAGGGGGGTTGAGTTTTACATAGACATAGTGCCTGGTACCGCTCTTATATCAAAAGCTCCTTATAAAATGGCACCTACATAATTAGTTGAACTAAAGAAGCAATTGCAAGAGTTGTTAGATAAGGGCTTTGTTAAGCCTAGTATTTCACTATGAGGAGCTTCAGTTTGCTTTATGAAGAAGAAAGATGGGAGTATGCAATTATGTACATATTACAAAGAATTAAACAATGTGACCACAAAGAATAAATATCCTTTACCTAGAATTGATGACCTTTTTGATTAGTTGATAAGAGCACAAGTGTTTTCAAGATAGACTTGAGGGCAGGGTATCATTAATTAAATATTAAGCCTGAGGATGTACAGAAAACATCCTTTAGAACAAGACATGGACACTATGAGTTCTTAGTAATGCCCTTTGGTCTTATAAACGCACTAGCAACATTTATGGATTTGATGAATGGAGCTTTCAAAGAGTACTTAGATCACTTTGTAGTAGTCTTTATTGATGATATACTCATATACTCTAAAAGCCAAGAAGAACATGAAGAACATTTTAGAAATAAGAAAAGAAGTTGTACGCCAAGTTCAAGAAGTGTGAATTCTGGCTAGAGCAAGTGTCCTTTTTAGGCCATGTAATTAATAAAAATCAGTAGATTTTGACAAGATAAAGACAATAGTGGAATGGCTTATGCCAAAGAATGTATCAAGATCATGAGTTTCTTAGGATTGGCTGGGCATTACAGGAAATTAGTGAAAGGTTTTTCTAAGATTGCGGTTCCTTTAACTAGGTTGACACAAAAAGGTGTAAAGTTTGAGTGGAACGATGGGTGTGAGAGAAGCTTTCAGGAGTTGAGGAAGAAACTAACTACAACCATAGTTTTGACATTATTAGTGACTAAAGAATAGTATATTATTGATCAAGCTTTTTCTATATGTTCTTTTTAAAACTCTGTTTAATCTCTTTTTAAATTCCTTTAAATGCACAACAATTTTTATTGGCAAGTGTACTGGGTGCTTGGACAGTAATAAAATTTCTGTGAGTGCCAAGTCGTGTTCATAGGGAGTGAGGACCAGCTCTTAGCTGCATTAGTTCAAATTGTAGCTAGGCAATTCAAAAAGAAAATATTTTTGGATTTTTTAGATAAAACTAATCTAAAAGAATTTGGGATTTCCAACACCTCTAACTGAATTGGGATTAGAGCCAAAAAAATTTGAAAATCAATTGAATGTATACTATCGACTAGAATAAGCTTGCAAATCCAAATTGATGATAGGTTTAGCATTTTCAAACAATTAAGCACTAGGTAAAAACTCCTTTTCCCAAAGAAAGTGATTACCCTAAATTGTCAAATCAATATTCCTTATTCCTAGAAAAGTGATCAATTGACTAATCTGTATAATTTACTAAACCTTAATTGAATTGAAATTCATATCCTATGAGATTTATAATCCAAATTAGCTAATCATAGAATCGATTAGAAAGGAATTTTTCAATTGTAGTCCTAATCTAACATGCACTCTAGAACTAATCCAAAACACTTGCTTGGTGAAATAGCATCAACAACATGAACATAAGTAGCGATTCAATCAACAACAGGAAAACATCAACTAGACAATTAAAATCAACAACTCAAAACCCTAATTAAGCACAAAGGAACAAGCTTTGAATACCATCCACAAAATTAATATAAGGAAAAACGAAATCACCTTGTTAAGAAAATCTCGTTCTTAAATCTAAGTACAAATGATGTTTTCCACTTGATCCTGGTATAGAATCCTTAATCAAAATAAAAAGAAAAGCTAACTACTGTCTATGCCCTAATTTGTATTTAGGAGCAAAAGAAAATAGGTTTTAATTCGTGTTAGGGTTTTTTCTCTTTTTGCAAAATCCATAAAAGAGTATTTATATGTTGAAGACACAGGGGACATAGGCCGGCTTCAAGGCTGTCGACCTTGGTTTGGAATTGGCCAGCCTTCTTTGTAAAATTCATTTCCAAACTAAGAAGATGACAGCTTTGAAGTGACGTTGAGGGTGGCCTTAATGTAGGCTGGACAAAGGCTAATGGCCTTTATCTTCCTAGTGGCTGGCATACATTGATTGAATGAAGGCTGATGTTGAATTTTAATGAAAGCTGGTGGCCTTTTTGTCATGTTGCCGGTGGTGCTTGTCATATGATGAGGGCTTACGGCCTACTTTCCATAATAGCTGAACTTGGATGTTCTTTTCTCCAAATTTGCATAAAACTCCTCTTAATTTCTTGTGTTTGCATTATAAGCCCTTCAAGATTTGAAATATCATAATAAAGGTACTTAAGTACTAATTCCTTAAAATTTCTATAAAATCAATAATGATTCATCACAATTTGTTTAATGAAAAGTGAGTATAATATGTCTTTATCAATTATTTATAGTGATGTCTCAATTCAAGGTTTGTGTTAATGCAGAATGAAAGGGTTATTGCTTATGCCTCATGTCAACTAAAGCCTTATGAGAAGGACTACCCCACACATGATTTGGAATTGGTTGTAATAGTGTTAGCATTGAAGTTGTGAAGACATTACTTATATGGAGAGAAGTGAAAGATTTTCACTGACCACAAAAGCTCAAAATACATATTCACATAAAGGGAGTTAAATATGAGACAATGACGTTGGTTGGAGTTAATTAAAGATTATGATGTAGATATTCAATACCATCCTGGAAAGACAAACATAGTAGCAAATGCACTTGGTAGGAAGAGGGAAGGAAATTTGGCTACCTTGATAACCTCCTAAAGGCCATTACTTGAGGATATGCGAAGAATAGAGTTGCAAATTATGGCTAAGGAAGTGGGAACAAGACTAGCTAGTTTAAGGATGTAGCCTACAATAATAAAACGAATTAAGGCAGCACAGGTTAACGATGAGGAAATACTGAATATCAAGAAGAGGATGGAAAGATGCAAAGCTATAGAATTCAGTGAGGATGATCATGGAGTAATAAGGTATAAAAACTGATTGTGTGTTCCAAATGATGTAAAGTTAAAGAAAGAGTTACTTAAGAAGGCTCATTATTCCAGCTATACAATTCACCCTGTAGTGAATAAGATTTATAAGGATTTGAAGTTATTATATTGATGTGGAAATATGAAGAAGGAAATAGCAAAGTACGTATCACAATGTTTAACTTGTTAGCAAATTAATATTAAGCACCAAAGGCCAGATGGTGAGTTAAAACCATTATCAATACCAGAATGGAAATGGGAGCATGCGACTATGGACTTTGCCATTGCCCTCCCTAAGACCAAGGAAAAACATGATGCAGTGGGGGTGATTGTAGATAGATTAACAAAATCTGCACAGTCCTTATCTATCAAAACGGGAGATACTTGAGGAAAACTTGTCAAACTATACATGAAAGAGATAGTTAGATTACATGGAGTACATGAAAAATTGTGTTGGATCATGATACTAGATTTGTCAGTAAATTTTAGGTGAGTTTACATTAGGCTTTGGGCACCAAATTGCAATTTAGTATTACCTTTCATCCTCAAACGGATGGACAATTAGAACGGACAATTCAAAGTCTAAAAGATTTGTAGAGTGCTTGTACTTTGGATTTTGGTGGAAATTAGGATGATTGTATACCATTAGTGGAATTCGCCTATGACAACAGTTATTAGGCAACCATTAAGATGGCACCCCACGAGGCCTTATATGGTAAAGAATGTAGGTCGTCCATCCATTGGGATGAAGTGGGTGATAGACAACTCTTGGGATTGGACAGAGTACAAGATGCCTTTGCCAAAGTATAGATAATTAAGCAAAAAATGCAAGCAACTTGATAGAAAAGTTATGCTGATAAACAACAGAGACCTTTAGAGTTTCAAGTGGAAGATCACGTGTGGTTGAAAATTTCACCTACTAATGGAGTAACAAGGTTTGGTTTGAGGGGTAAATTGAATCCTAATTATGTGGGACCTTTTAAGGTACTGGAAAGAATTGGAAAAGTGGCCTATCGGTTAGCGTTACCATTGAGTTTAGTCAAAGTTCATGACATTTTTCATGCATTAATGCCGAGAAAATGTATTCCAAATCTGGACCAAGTGACAGCTTTGAAACCACTAGAGGTGCAACGAAATCTAGCTTCAGTAGAGAGGCCTATTCAATATAATGGATACAAAAGAAAAAATTCTAAGGAGACGTGTCATCAAATACATCAAAGTACAATGGACTAATCAAGCCGAAAGAGAAATAACTTAGGAGTTAAAAGAAGCGATGAGTATCCTGAGCTCTTCGAAAATTCAGGTAACTTTCAAGGATGAAAGTTCTTAAAAGAGGGAGGGTGGAGAATGAAATAACTAGATTAAATAAATAGAATAATACAATCATAAAAATGGGCATATACGTAATAATAATTAAGATAGGGGTAAATATGTCCAATCACCTTTTAATTCAAATAGGGTGCAGTTATAAAATCCTTAATTAAAGAAATAACTGCTTTACCTTGTAGATACATTGTAGAATTTGACCACTTCTTCTTCAAGTAACATTCACCTTTCTTCAAATCTTGGACATACAATAGAATTCTCGGTAAGTAAAATTCTATTTCCTCCTTCCTCATCCTCGTCTCCATCAAAAGTGATCTCTAGAGTTTCGTTTTCTTATCATGTTAACACTCTTTGTGTTTCCATAAAGGAAGCAACGTTGTTGGAGAGATGGTTTGATAAATTTGTGAAAGACAAAATTTCAAAGTTGGAAGACACAGAAGATTAGTCATACTTATGATTAAGCAACCTAAATTTTGTATGCAACTTTTTAACTTTTGTTACAAGATTTGGTGGAAGGGCATCTGGGTATGTGGAGAAGAGTTAGGTTTAGTCATTCGTGAAGTTTTGACGTTGGGAAACGAGAAAAGATTGAAACTTTGTGAAAGTTCTTAAAGGAATCAAGCGCTTAGGTTTTATCTCCCACACGAACGAGTACACAAGTCAAGTTCGGGTTCATGTAGAACTTTTATAACGCATGTTTTTCAAGTTTTGAAGGTTTTGTTTCCCAGACGAGAGAGTACACAAGACGATAGATGAGTCGTGTTGAGATTTGTGTTGAAATAGTGGCCTTAAAATCTCAAAAATCATGCTTCTGTTTCCCACATGAATGAGTACACAAGCTTACTCATGTAGAAGTAAAGTACACGAGTGAGAACACAACTGGTGTTGCCACTTGTACAAAAAGCAACTTTTTGACAACTTGTGTTATTTTTATTAAAAACCTTTGAAACTTGTTCCAATTCATCCATAACGATTTAAAAACACTTAAGCACATCTAAAAACTATCTAACCCTTTCTTATGGACTTAGATGAACTCTAAACTCATAGGAACTTAGATCGTATGACATGATACCAAAAAGCATAGGACTATTATAACAAATTAGGATATGGAAGTTCTAAACAATTATTTGTATGTAATTCAGGTAGTGGAAACTAGACTTTGGAACGGGACGATTTCCAGGTACGTGTATACTATGTGTGTGCTTATGCTTGTTTAGAATATAAGCACAAAGTGACTTAAGAACTATCTGACATTAATGATATGTATAATGATTATGTGTGGTTGTTGGTAATAGATGGAGAGTATTCACGCTATTACTGCGACAACCTGATGATCCATGTGTGGCGTTGTCTGGGAGTAAAGTTGCACATAGAAATTATCTAATTAGATCTAGGATTTGTCGGCGTCGTGGTTATTGGGAAGTACCCAATAACCAATATATATATTTAAATATTTATGCGTGTTTCGGGATATTGAGTTATCACTTTGTTAGATGTTACAACTAAAAGATACAGACAATTAAGTAATTGCGGGTTGCATTTATATATTGATAATGCATGTGAAATTGTCATTGATTGTACATGCACATATGTTTGTCGGTATACTATAGTAGGCTTCACCTCACCTTTCATCTTTTTCAGGTACAGATGGAACCCTTGTAGCTTTTGACTTATCAGGATATGATGTTTACATGGACTAAGAGAAGGATGTTAGTGGAAAGGACTATTCGACAGACATTTAGATATGACTTGTTTGCGTGCAGGAGGTAGAGACTCCTATAACATTATATGGTTGATATTTCATTATTTAGTTGGAGTGTTAGGGAATGAACATTCTTGTTGATTTGTATATATGTATAGATGGGCTTTATGAGCCATCTCATGTTAGTGATGTGTAGGAAGTATAATTATCTATAGTAGTAGTAATAGTAATGAAGTATCCGCACTGTGACTGTGGACTTAGAGTAATATTATGTGCGTTGGTGGTGTTAACTAGTATATATTGTGGATATTGATAAGTTCCGAGCCTTTACTTGTCCATATGATATGGACACATAATGGGTTGTGCACCCTTAAATTTAGGGTGTTATATAAGAAAGGATCATTATTCGCGAAGTTAGTAATCTATCGAAATTATAGATTTCTAGTGGCAAAATAAAAGCCACTTTTAATCATTTGTCTGGCCTCTATATGCTCATGAATAATTTTTTGATACCTTGCTAGTTGAATCCCGAAATCATAACTGAGATTATGCTCTGGATTCCTTTTATGATACCTTTTTACTTGTAGCCCAAATTAATAATTGACGATAATAAAAAAACACCTACATATGAAATTTTGGTGAAGCAAATTGACTAATTTTGCTCTAAAATAATACTTTACAAAATTATTTGGCTAAAATGAATGTTTACCATTCTTGAAAAAAAAAATCACAAATCCAAATTGTATAAAAAAATTACCAAATTACCATCTTTACATCACATGTTGGAAAAAGGATACAAAATTTTCTACATATATCATATATTGAAGACATGATATAGCGATGGTAATGTGCAAAAGTTGTAAAAATTATTATAGCATGTAGGTACAATATATAAAAAGCACTAGTACTTTGCTCCTATTATACACCCTATATTGAATACATAAAGTAAATTACTGGTACTTTGCTTGTATCGCAAATTGCACTTGTGATACATGTATCATAGTGTGGGTGTGCAATACATAAAAAAAAAAAAAGGCCATATCGCATATCTTATATGGGATATGGTAATAGTACATCTGTAATATTTTTTTATATAAATTATACACATGTAATTTTTTTAAAAAAATGATAAATAAGTAATAATCTCAAATTATTCCATGGATTAGAAAATATATCAATAATCGTGAATTTTTAGTTGCCTATACCGACTGGTTCCGCTCTATAATGATGTGATTAACCTCAGCAATTTGACATAGCCATCTAAGGAGAAGACCTATGGAAATTGGTCGTTTTTGTTCATATTTGAAAAAAAAATCATTAATCGTAATTTGTTGGAATCCAATTTGTCCATTTTCTTGTAATAACACATCATTGGATATTCTCTTTAAAAAAATAGGAATGTCATACGGTGGCATTACAAGCCCAAAAGCATTAAAAAATAGGAAATTTCGGTGATCTAAATTTGTTGGTTTCATTTTAAAATCACATGATAAAATCTCATTGGCGGTTTCACATTGAAAGTTAAGAATTTCACGTATTGACATCAAATCCTAAATCCATGATGTATGGCCTAACGAAATTGGTGATTTTTGGCTAAAATTTAAAATAGAACCATCGCTCGTCAATTTTTAGGAACTCATCGAATTTGCGCAAGTATTATTTGATGACACTTGACGAACGATTTCACTACAGAAATTAGTCATTCAAAAGGGTGGCCATAAAAGTAGAAAATCGATGATCTTTTTCTAGTCAATATTGAAATTTTTATATGAAAACTTATAAAAACATTACTTGACTTAAATCCACTGATTTTTCTTCATAATGCTTAAACCTAACTAGCAGTTTCCAAAATAAAAGAAAAAAAAAGGTGATTTCATAATTTTGACTCCTAAAACCCTAAACCCATGATTTATAGTGATACATATGAAAAATCTATATGTGAAACATTATTAAGCTCCTCTCATAGAGCAATCCCAAACAAATTTATTGCCCTGCAGCTTCCAAGCAGACACCAAACAAAATCCTAGATTGTTGTCGTAGCCTTAAGTTCTGATACAAAGATGTTATAGTGTATGTGAAATGTTCTTTAAGGATCATTCTCACAAATATGTAAGTTTTTGCAACTTAGGTTTTCAAGCAACAAAAGAAAAGGAAAATAGATTTTGAGCAACCATCTCCTTGGTTATTACGCACAAGGAAAAAGATTGAATTAATTGTTTAACTTATTGATAGGATGCACAATAAGAACAAACAACAAATTCAATCAACTTATTGCAAGATTGAAAGAAACAAGAAAATAGAGGAACTTTCAACGAATATTCACCATTAACTAATGAAGAGACTGTTTACAACACCTTTAAGTACCCTAACAACTCATAAAAGGGACAAAATAGTCAAAAAATAACCTAATATATAAAAAATATCAATAAAAATGTAATTTATGAGATGCACAAGTAAAAACATAACTGTGCACTTTAAGGGTACGTCTTAGAAAATTGTATTAGTAGAAAATGCTTGAGTTGAAAGGTATGCATTTTTGTAGGCATGAAAAAAGATGTTGTTTCTCTTTATTCAAGGCAACGTGTGTCATTCCACTCCATGTCCAACCTCTTGAGCATAAATGGAGCGACATGCACTAGAAAAACAAGCAAAATAATTACAGAAGAATTTATATGCCTCCTATACTGATTGCTTTAATACAATACATTTAGCGAAATTATGCAATCTCTTAGTTTTATCTCGAGTAATAGGATTAACTAGCTCTTAATTCCTATTACCTCTTTAGGGCTCTTTGAGATATGCCTTCAAGTATGAGTCAAATTCATTATTTACATAAGGATACAAATCAACAACATTGAAGGTAGCATATACGTAACCATAATCCTGGAAAGTCAACTTTATAAGCAATCTCATCGACTCATTCTAATAATTTAAAAGGACCATAAACTTGATGAGTTAGAAACTAACCTCTCTTTTCAGGGAGCAAGTCTTTTCTAAGATAAATCCAAACTAAATTTTAAGGCCGAACCACAAACATTCTCTTATTCACCTTTTGCTTGTTTTTATCAGTTTGACTCTAAAGATAATGATAAACGTTCTGATGTAATTGTTGTAACCATTTGGCTTTCTCCACTCCACTTTTACTCTTCATCCGTAGGAGGTTTAGGAAGTAATTCCAATGGTGTATTTGGATTAAAGCCATAGATTACCTCAAAAAGTGTCTTTCTAGTAGCATTGTACATTGAATGATTATTTGCAAATTCCACAATAGGCAAACAGTCATCTTAATCTTTCAAAATTCTTCCCTCCGGCCACTTTCATCAATACACCCAAGATCTTATTCACTACTTCAATTTAGCCATCACTTTGTGGATGACAAATTGTCCTGTTATACTAAATAATAACTTTGTTCTCAAACACCAATAAATAAAATAAAATAAAAACTTAAGAATTTGACTTTGTGCTTAGGGCCAATGGACTGTGGAATACCATGAAACCTAACCACCTTTTTCATAAATAAATTTGTCACATACACAACACCATTAGTCTTGTGGAAAAATAAAGTATGTCGTCTTGCTGAACCTTTCATTTACCACAGAGATTAATTAGTAGTTTAAAGTCCCTTATAAATCTCTAGTAGGAAGGGGGGAAAAAAGAAAGTAGGTCTGTGAACCTCAACAACATTTGTATGCCATTCAATGAAGGTTTTAATCTTCTCACTATCAACATGGATATCCTCTCCAAACACCACAGATCCTAGAATTACAAACCCCCTTTTATAAAAGATAAAATTCTTATTAACATAACGTCTCTCTTTCATCAGTACTGTAGCTAGACTTTAGGTGAATAACATGACTATGAGTTAACTTTGTATACCAAGTTTTCATCAAAATAGACCACTATAAGCTTCCCTAAAAATTCTGTTAACACATAATTTGTTTTAGCACATGAAAATACTAGGAGCATTGAACAAATTAAAAGGCATAATTGTCCATTCATGTAGACCACATGAAAATGCCACATGAAATGAATAGTAATGTATAAATATCGGTAAAATTTTTCAACATGGACAGTTTTATAAGAATTAACACCATTTTTATTACTTGTTTAAAACATATTATACTAATACACCACTCATCTAGACACGCTCATTCAATTTTTTGTCCACCCATCCTGAAGGACATGATAGCGTGGGCTCAGACTCAAGGGTCTTGCAACTTTGATATCGACTCAACTAGCTTCATATCTGATGTATCCTGGTAAGATATGTTGGCTAGAACAGCAAAGTCAATCAGAAAACTATCATGAGTTTTCTCAGGATGAGCTTCTGGTAATACTTAAAAGGCAAGTGGTGCAAGTGTTTTCTCACATACCAGCACACTGCAATAAGACTGAACTAACAATGAAGACGTGTTTAGTAAACAACGCGACCAGTGGTCTATCTACTAAGGAATTACCCATTTCTTGGTAAATATATTTAGCTGCCATGGGGATCCAACATATCTCCAGAGGTTGATCTCGCCGTGGCAAACTTCAGTATTATATGGTATATACAGCAGCATACTTTATAATATACACAGTGCTATAGTGAAGAAAGAATCATTCGACGTCCCGGGATTTGTAATATCCTCCTGCACTCCGGCTAGTAAGGGATGGTCTCATTGTGATAATTGCAGATTCATTTGCTCCAGCTCTAAGAGCGGCTTTTCCAGCTTCTAGGAACCTCTTGACTGCATCCTCTGCATATCTGTTGGCTTCACCCACTGTCATGCTTTTGCCCAAGTACGGATACGTGTTGAGCACATAGTCTCCATTTAGTTGAGATGCAAGTTGGATCAGTTCGACTTGAAATTCTGAAAGATGTGAGTCTTCTTTTGGTCCCCATGGCCTCAGCTGGAATCTAACCTCAGGAAGGGTTTCTGTAACATGGGAGACGTAAGTATAGGTACTTCCATAAATGAAAGGGTGTCTTCCCAGAGTAAATGTAATGGGCACTGTCTATTGAAGCTGAGTGAAATAATTCAACCAAGAACGAGAAGACAAGTACAGACCTGGACAATCATCTCGGGGAGTGTCTCGGAGTTTGAAGTAGCTCTCGAAGGTGCCAGCCCATGCATCTCTTTTAGTCAAAAAGTTTGACTTGAGGTTAAAGAGCTTCTTGACAGTTGCTGGGATGGATGAATGCTCAAATTGCGAATGCAGCGTTGGCCCTGCTGGCTCATGTATTACTGCAGCAGGTAATAAACATCAATGGATCAGATCAACTAGCAAAGCACCCCCCACACCACCAACAAGTGCATTCATGCAACAGGGTGATAGATCAATTCATCAATGAGCATACAAGTACAATGAAAACAACATTTATCACATTTAGTTGTTTGTAGTATGTTAGTCCAGGACAAAACCGTATTACACATAGCTGTCGAGAATCCATAATCATTCCAGCATACATTAAAGCCGGATATAAAACAAATTCGAAAAAAACAAATCCATTACAATAGCCACAAAAATAATGGATCAAAATTCAACAAGGAGACCAAAATTATGTAAGGGAAATTCTTAACCTGGCATTAATCAAAAGAAATTCTTCCCCTAAATCTCACAACTATATAGACAGAATTAAGTCCAATACCTACTAGATGGGGATTGACCATACGGGGTCCTATTTTGGATTTGAATTCAACCATGAGCAGTTCACCACTATATAAATAATTCATCAGAATGTAACATAAACACTTGAATAACTACGCATGAAACCGGGTTTATAGCACAACAACAGGCCAAAATTATAAAGCATAGATCTTTTCCACTTTTTTCATGATTCATCCTGTCTCAACAGTATCTCAGCTAACCCTGATTAAACATATGGCAGTTTAGCTGATAAATACTCGTACTAGGTTGTTTGGTTTGCGTAATTGGTTAAAACACAATTATGACACCTAAAACTTCCGAACGACAAATATGTCCATTCTGAAAAACAGGAAAAATCAGTACATTGGATCTATCTATACATCAAAGTACAAAATCTTAAAAATTTAAACATGACAAAACACGACAAGCTATAAAATTAAACATGAACTAACATTGTACTCAAACCCTAACTCACCTGTACCCTTATCAATCCAAGGGGACACCAAGATAGTGGGCACCCGAACACCCAACCGGTCGAAGTGAAAGTACCACGGGTCGGGTCCAATAATCCCATCTGGGTTCGGCACGTGATGGACCGGCGTAGGCACGTGATCATAAAACCCACCATGCTCATCATACGTAATCAAAAGCGCCATTTCGTTCCACTGCGGGCTAGCCCTCAGTATCTCGTACACCTCCTTCACGAACCTCTGTCCGAGCGCCACGTCATGCGACGGATGATCGTCATTGGCCGGCCACAGCTCCACATCGAAATAGCGCTGCTCCACTACAACGTAGTTTGGCAACTTCCCGAGCCGCGCGTGACGCCTGAACTTGAGCGCGTAGTCGTGGAATTTCAGCACGTGCTTTAACTTCCTCAGGCTCTTGAAGAACAGGGTTGCTGGGATATTTTGGTAATAAATGCCGAAACTGAGGCCATTTTCGTCAAGCGAGTCAAAGATCGTTTTTTGAGGGAACCCGTGGATTAAATCCTTCCTTACGTTGCTCGACGCGCCGTGTGAAGTCGCCGAGTGGACGTAAAATCGGTTCGGTTGGGTCGAAGCCGGAACCGAAGCGAACCACCGGTCGAATACAGCAAATTGGTTCGCTAACTCCGTATACACCGGCAACAGCTCCGGCTTGAAGCCGCTCATCACGGTTCTCGACCTTCCGGGTTCCATCCTCTCAGCCTGCTGGGCGAACCCGGACATATTCGGGTCGGACGACGTGTCCTCGGATCCGAATATCTGCTCCCTTATTGCTTGGTAGGAGTGGCCCGGGTCCCAGTCAACGAAGACGGCGTCGTCAGATACGATGACGGAAGGGGACTTCGGGTCGGAGACGTTGATGAAGTTGGATTCCTTACCGGTTACTCCGTCGATTTCGGGTCGGGTCGATTTTAGCCAACCGAGGACGTGGTCGAAGGAGCGGTTTTCCATGACGATGACGACTAGGGTTTTGATGGGTCCATTTATTTTGTGTCTGTGTTTGGATAAGTCAAGGAATGAGAGGAAGAGGAACAGGTAGAGGAAGAGGAAGGAGTGAGAGAGAGTTTTAACCTCATCTCTCCGGCGACCGGAAAATTGACGATCACGGTGGGCAGAGAGGGAGAGGTTTTGATGGGGTGTGGTGCTGGTGAAGTTTTATAAACGTAGACGACGAGGACATTGTCATACAAGTGTAGTTTAATAACAAAGTCGTAAGTAGGATTTTAAATTAACGTTTTTAGTGTGGATTTTTTTTTTAATTTTATTTTTTTAAATATTCTGTGTGTTAGGAGAAAGTGAAACGTGGAAAAGCCGGTTGTAACTACTGGGTCCCACGCACATCGCACGCGGATGGGTTGCTTTTGTTTTGGTGCGTCCGATGATGCTGACAGGATAAGCAAAGGGAGGTCAGAGCGATGACGTCCATGACATTGGTACCGTGGGTAGCCTTTTGCAGGGTTATGTTAACTGGGTACAAGCCGGCGTAACAGCCGGATTAGCACATTAAAGTAATAAATTATATAATTATATGAAATCTTATCGTAGTTATAATATAAATTTTAAACTTTTTGTTGATTTGCTATTTTTTAAATTAATTATTATGTCTTTGACTTTTAGGGACGTACTCTTGAATTCTTTTTTTCGTTCTCATTGTACCCTTCTTTTTATTGTTATTATTTTTTTTTAAAAGCCTTGACCAATTCTAAAATTTTCATGTTAACTTTTGGTAATTATTTTTCTAAAAGTTACTAATGGTTTTCAAATTTTATTATCAAACATTTTTTCATAGCGCTCTTCAACACTACTATTTTGGTGTTAACTTTTCGTAATATATCTTTTTTGGCATTATTTTTTTTAAACCAATGGTGGTTTTTAAAAAAAATACTTATAACTAAAGAAACATGAAAATATAATATTTTAAAAGAATTGAATTATTAATTTTTTTGTAGTAAAAATTTTAAGAGAAGAAAATAGTAAAATTTAAAAAAAAAAGAGAAATATAATTTATTATATAGCATAATGAGTCATTTATTTTAACCTTTTTAAAATATCATATGATTGTATTATGACTTTCATTCATTTTCTTATGTTTGAAAACATTATTAGAAGTCAGAATCGTGATTCTTTATAATATCAATGATTTCGACTTTAATAGCGATTCCTTTTCATTTTTTATTAAAGATTTATAAATGACTTTTTTATTCTGTATGAATATATTATCTTATTTTTTATAAATAATTTTTGTAGTATTTTCCAATATAAATGAATTTTTTTTGTTCTATTCCTTGTTCATATCTAAACAAAGGAATATATTTTTCATTCACTTATTGATTTCATTCCATTTCGAGATTCAGTGTACCAAACATAACATAAATGCGTGAAATTAAATAACATAGGCATGTTTTATAAATTGGTGCCTTATATCACAAAATACATATAAATATTGGCCCTTATGCTGCATTTTTCCCATAAAGAAATTGAAAAAGATAGTATTAAAAGTGTGAAAATAAGAATTTGACTATTTACTATCATTCAAACTAAAAGAAAATGAAGAGACAGCTGGGAAAGAAGAAAAACCTTGAAAAACAAAAAAAAAATTATATGTGGTCTTTTCTGTGGATTTTTAAAAAATTTTTCGTTTGTTTCCCATGAAATATAATAGTTTAGGAATAGTTGTCTTGAGTCCTTTTATTTTTTTTAAAACCACTAGTAGACACCCTATTTTTACTTTCATATAGTTATTTTCTTTAGAATGGTTTAAAAATAATAATAGCAATAAAAAGGGAAAATCGAAAAAAAAGAAAATAATAAAAAAAGAGAGATAAAAAAAATCAAAAGGGTAGGTGAGCAGTAGGTAGGCATGTTAAATGCCTATAAATACCTGGCATAGAAAGAAGACATAAGAATTCCGCACAAAAAAAATATCGAAGAGTTTCTCTCTCTAATTGTCCATTGAATCTCTTCATTTCAGGAAAGCCATATTCACTATCGTTGACTACCTATGTTTTGGAGCTCGATTGCCATTCTTGAGCACTCGTTGTTATAGGTCTCTAATTTCCAAATTGGTTGAGGCATTTTATTCCTTGGTTCATGCTACACAACTCTGACTACTCAAACATAGCGAAGCATCGTCACCGCGTTTATAATTTGGGGCCACCGGTAAGTCTCCTATCCTTCCTTTTAGTTTACTAATATAACAGTAATATAAAAAAATAAAAGAAAGTATGAAAAACATGAAAAAGAAAGAAAAATAATTAAAAAGAGAAAAAAAAAAGAATATGAAGGAAACAATGAATCATATAGAATAAAGTTAATGATTTTGTAAATAATTGATATGCATGAAGAGCTTTGGCATATAAAAAATTCTACTTTTGAAAAAAAAAATGATAGTTTATAGGACCTATGACAAGTGTCCTAAGACCCTTATTATTGGTGCATTATTGATCATATTTCATATGCTATTTAATTGATTTATTGAAGAAAAGGATTATTATTGAAACAATTTTGTGTTTCAGGGACAATCACGGAACAGTTTGGCTTTTCAAAGGATTATTAATGAAAGACGTCAAGATTTTGGAGAGCTTTTGAGCCTTTTGTGAAGTTGCTTGCCATACATTAGTATTTTTACACTACTAGTGCACTTTTGGAGGAGAAAATGAAGAAAAATTCAAAGTTCCAGGACATACGACCCCACATACACCATTTGTGTACAATAGGTCATGTACATGTGCCAAAAAAGGAAAAACGCACGAAGTTAATGAGTACACTACCCCGATGTACACGGGTCATATAAGGGTCGTATACATACTATATATATATAGCCGCACCTTGTCTTGAAAGAGCAGAACTCATTCACTTGTATTCCCATCCAAAAACACTAGAACGTATTTTGGAGAGCTTTTTGAAGAAGAATTCGTGCTACAACTTGGAGATTCACAACACCACTTCTACAAAAGGGTTTTATCATCATGATCTTTTCTCTTTCTTCCATTGTATTTATTGTTGTTGTTAATCTCTTCATGGAAGAGTAGTTTTGTATGCCCTAGGTTTTGAGAAACACTAGCCTTCATGTATTGACTTGTTTATTGATTGAATGAAGTTTGATTTTAAGTTTGCTTCATGATTTATATTGTTGTTTGTGATGATTTTAGGCCTAAGTTATTACAAGCTTGATTCTTGTTAATTTGAAAGAAGGTTTCAATTAATGGGTTTGATCTCTCATGGGCAAAAAAGTTGCTTAATGCACCTAGAAATAGGGTTTTTCCAACTTTTTATCAATTAGGGTTCATAATCTTCATGCTATTCTAATTTGATAATTGTGAAGGAAAAATTCCCACTTTTGCAATTAGGGTTAAGGGTTAATTAACTCGAAGAGAGTAATTAATTTAGTTGAGAAACCCGATAGTTCAATATCAAGTTTCGTTCAATTAAATTTATCTTTAAAGATGAAGAGGGCTAGGGTTGATCAAACTAAAGGCATTGTTTGTGAATTGATTATCTTGAGAAATTTGTGCGTATCTTTCATTTAAGGTTTTTAGGCTTGCTTTTAATTAGAATTAGTAAGAAGTTTAGTATATATGTCTCACAGTTGATTCGGCTAGATAATAGTCAATGGGTTATTACTAGTAGCTGCACATAGATCCCTAGAACGATATCTAAGTTAATTTCTATATTACACGATAGGTGCACTTCCTTGTGTGGGTTTAGAATTAATGAGATTATAAATTTAAAGCTTAATAATCCAATGCATCAACCTATAACTCCTAAAAATCCATTTTTACCAAAGAAATAAAATTTAAGGCATTTATAGCGAAAAGATTTCAAAAGCTAAAAGAAATCAAAAAATTAAAGTTTTATAGAAAGAACCACGTTTTGCCTTATTTCGATTAGCAGGTGTGTAAGCATTTCTAGGGCAACATAAAAAATGAAAAAAAATGTTTTTTTTAACTCTTGTAAATATTGAATTAATTCATTGCTTATTATAAATGTTGTTTCATTTATAAAATACAATGATTAAACTATAAATATCATACTATAAGTTTTGGAGCATTAAAAAGGCAAACCTTGATTTAAGAATTTTAAGATGGTAACTATATGGTTTTAATAGAGTAGTCCTCGAATCCAAAAATCTTTGGTTTAACAAAGTTGTTTTTAAATCAATTTTTTATAGACTAATGGCTAAGTTAGGATTAACTAACCAATTGATCCTATTTTTTCTCAAATTTGATTGGATAGCAACTCCTAAAATTTTTGAAAATCAAGTTTTTTTTTTTTAATTCCTAGTTGAGTGTTCGTATTAAATGGGTTTAGGTTTGATACGCGTCGAATTAAAAGAAAAAACTAAAAATGAAAAATCTAAGCTCGATAGATTGGGGACTCCATTGGGGACACTATTTTTTTTAAGAGGGCTAGCCATTCAAAATTCATAGATTTCAAGTTTATCTTTTTTATGCTCATTCTTGTATGTTATTTGTATAATTATTAATTTGCTAATAATTATACTAATCTTTTTCTTAAGTGATGTAGATAAAAGGGAAATTTTGCAAATAGCCTTAATTGAGGCACATGGTATCTTTGGGGGAAATAAATGAAAAATGCGTACTAGATACGATCAGAACCAGACCTTCTTAGGTAACTAAGTAGGGAGGTCGCTAGTAAGATCCGAGGATGTGGCTTTTCTACCCTCTGGTTCATGAAATAACCTCCTGCTCTGGTTTAGTATTGATCCACAATCTACTAGACCAAGGAACCTTTAAAACCCACCCAATTGCATTCATGAATACGAGTTGGCAATTAAATAACTACATTTTCAAATCCTTTTGAAGTCCTCCCTTTGAAAATTATTTATCTCATTATTTTAAACAAGATTGTAACCGAAATGAAAATCTTAAAATTATCCTATTATTAATTAGTTGTCAATCCCTATATCTGCATCCATGTGATTTGCATGTCTGTGCATGTAACGTGTAATAATAATTTGTGTATATTTATATCTTGTATAATTTTTTTACATTATAAGTAATGGTTTGTTATTTGTAATTACTTGTAAATAGTCCTTTCTTTTTCTTACTTTTGTAAAACATTACACATCCTTTTAATATCTATACATAAAAAAGGATGATTTGTAAATTATTTGTAAATAGAAAATTTCTTGAAAAAAAATGCTCTATAAACTATATAAATCATAGCATAAAACATGTATATAAATGTTGTAAAAAAATGTATAGTAGACTTGTAAATATCCGTAGATTGTATATAATTCGATCATTCATTAGATTAGTTCCTCTTCTAGATAGTTGTAGGTCCTTTTCAACTAAAATTACTTTGTCATAGGTGTTTTACTCCTTTAAACTCAAGTCTATCATTAAGTAAATGCCAGTCTCCATTTGTGAATATTTTATAAAAAAGGGGTCATCATTACTGTTTACAATTATTTAGTAAAAAAATAAATAAACAAATAAAAGAAAAATGCTAATTTATAAAATAAGTTTTGGTTTGAAATTTTCAAAAAAAAAAAAGAGAGAGAAAAAGAATCATCTTTGTAAATAAATTCCCACTTTAGATTGTAAGATGTGGTCCATCCATCCCTCTTTGTAAATACCTATTATCATCTATAATATAGTTTTCTAATAAATAAAAAAATTTAAAACAAAATAGTAATAAAAAAAGCGATAGAAAAGGAGAAATTTGCTAACAGGTAAGGATCATTTGGATTCTAGGCCCAATGATCACTCACTTTAAGCTAAAAGTTGAACTATAAATAAAAAGAGATCAGAAATAGGAGGCAACCAAAATGACTTGATAATTTACTAATTAAGGGCATTTATTAAGCTTAATTCCTAAAATCTCAACCCAATACAAAAAAGGCATTTAGTAAATTATCCTGAGGCAATTGAAAAGTGGATGATTGAAAAACTAAGAATGATACCTCATTATTTTAAAAAGTCTAAAATGACAAGAGGCAAGACAAATTCTAAATTCTAACCCTAAACATTCGAGAGCATAGTGACACTAAAAGGAGGAAATGGACTCATTGCTTAAAGGAGGTCTACCTTGAATTTGATACTTGGGTCAAAATGATATTAGGCATTCATTTCAATATCTCAAACACATTTATCCCTTGTTAACCAATTTGAGCCTATTAAGGAAGTATTTTAAAAAGTAAACTTTGTCAAGATTCAAGAACCACCCCACATTGGGGTACACCACAATGGGGCAATTTGGAGGTTAGGCTCATTAACTTGCCCTAGTTGTATCAATTCAAGAACAATCAATTGATATAGATAATTCATTTCCTTTGAAAAAAAAGAAGAGACTTTATTTTAAAACCATATACAACCTATACATTTAGTTATAATCCATCTAATGAAAGTTGAAGAAACATAAATCACCTTAAATTCATGTTAAAAAGAAAAAAGAAGAAGAAGGAGAAGAAGAAGAAAATAAGGAGGAAGAACATGGGATTGGAAAAGAAAACAAAAAGAGAGAGAGAGAGGGAGAGAGAGAGAGAGAGAGAGAGAGAGAGAGAGAAGATAAAAGAAAAATGGAGAATATTCAAACAAGATGATCATGCTTAAGGATTGGAGGCACATTTTAAAGCTCAAAACCACAAAAATCTATCAAAACTACAACATATTTTTATTAGGGACCCACCCACAATACCACCCTTTTAGAGACTCTTCAGATCATAGAACTTGATTTATTAATACTCTTGAAACTAGGGATAAGCGCATTATTAGTTTTCCTTAAGAGTTCTTGGCTTGTAAACTCTTGAAGTATTAAAGATAAATTTCAATATGGCCTATATATATGGTATCCCTTTGGATTGAAGCCAAAAACCAAAAGCCTACATTACGGTCTAAAAGAGACCTAATAGATTGACCAATATGTATCACTTACAAGTCGGATCATAATTTTTGGAATCCAAGTCAAATATGTGAAAATAAGCCTAAGAGAGTGTAAGGAAGCCCTCTTTGACTAGATAACTCAAAATGAGATAACTAACCCTGGTATGAAAATCATTTACCGTGGCATGGAAAATCATTTGCTCCAATTTGGAAGATATCTACCTCAATTTTAAAAATTGTTTGCCCCAAAGATGGAAAAGAATGCCCCAACAAAAATAAAAGTCCTAAAAAGAAGAGTTTTGCCCCCAGTAAATGAAGTACTCAAGCTTAAGGCAAAACTGAAAAAATGAGTTGTCAATGGAATAAATCCGCTACTTAATCATGATTTTTGGATGCCATAAGATTTTCATTTGTTGGCAATTTTTCAAAAAGAGAGAGAGAGAGAGAAAAGAAAATTTTAGAAAAAAAGAGAGAAAAATAAAATGAGTTTTTTAATAAAAGTCTGAAAAGTCAAAGTTTCTCAAATAAAAAAATAAAAATAGGAGGAAAGGAAAAAAATGAGTCTTTGGCTCCAATAAAGATTTTTCCAAAAAAAAGAAAAAAAAAACAGAGACAGAGAGAGAAGAAAATTTTCGAAAAGAAAAGAAAGATAATGAGTTTTTCAATAAATATTTTGCTCAAATTGATGAAAGTTTTTCAAAATAAAACAAAAGACTTTGGCTCAATTTTTTTGAAACATGAAACCTTTTGAAAAGAAAATAAAGACTTTGAAAAAAAAAAAGAGAGTTTCAATAAAAAAAATACTTAAAGGTCTAGGAATTTAAGTCATCCTCCCTCTAGTTAAGTTTTCAGGAACTTCAGCTATCTCATAAAGTCTTTACGAACATTAGTAGGCCTATAAAAATTACAAGAGCTTAAGTTATCTCATAGAACTCTCAGGAATTTCAGTTATCTTACGAAATCTTTAGGACGGCTAGTTGTCTCATAAAGCTTTCAAGAACTGTAGTTATCTTATGAAACCCCTAGGAACTTTAACTATCTTATGGGTTCTTTAGGACTGTCAGTAGTCCCATAAAGATTTCAAGAGCTTAAGTTATCTTATAGAACGCTCAGGAATTTTAGTTATCTTACAAAATCTTTAAGACTATTAGTTGTCCTGTAAAGCTTTCAAGAACTGTAGTTATCTTATGAAACCCTCATGAACTTTAGCTGTCTTATAAAGTATTTAGGACGCCAGTTGTCCCATAAAGCTTTTAGGAACTGTAGTTATCTTATAAAAACTTTAGCTATCTTATGGATTCTTTAGATCCCTTAATAGTCTTATAAAGACTTCAGGGTTGTAATTACCTTATGACACTTTAAATAACTTTAGTTATCTTATGAATATTTTTAAGATCTTCATAAACTTTACTTATCCTCAAAGAACTTCAGGAACCACTGCATTTCTATGTTTAGGAACTTTGGCCATCCTTTATGTATAAGAACAATAGCCATCCTACAAAGATTAGGAGCTTCGATTATCCTTTAGAATTTTAATAACCATAGTGTTTCCTTTAAAAAAAAAGCTTAAGAACTTCAATTATCCTTCGAAGCTATTCATAAGTCAAGTGTCAACTCAAGAAGTTCACTTGTATCAAGTTTAAGCCAAATGCCAGCTCAAGAAGCGCATTTGTATCAAATCATAGGCCAACTCAAGAAATGCCAATCCAAACCAAATGTCAGCTTAAGGAGCACACTTGTATCAAGTATAAGCTTAATGCCAGCTCTAGGAGTGCATTTGCATCAAATCATATGTCAGCTCAAGGAGCGCCTATCCAAACCAGGTGCCAACTCAAGGATCACACTCATATCAAGTCTAAGCCAAATGCCAGCTCAAGGAGCACGTTTGTATCAAATCATAGGCCCGCTCAAGCAGCGCGCTTGTATCAAATCTAAGCTAAATGTCAGCTCTGAGAGCGCATTTGTATCAAATCATAGGCTGGCTCAAGGAGCACCTATCCAAACCAAGTGCCAACTCAAGGAGTGCATTGTATAAAGTCTAAGCTAAATGCTAACGCAAGGAGCGCACTTGTACCAAATCTCAGGCTAGCTCATAGGGCGCCCGAGTCATTTTGTCAATTTCAGAAGAGCATGGTCAAGTGATGTTTGTCATCCAATCATAATCCCTAGTGGACTTATCATAAGGGCACTGGTTCTACCTATGGGTTTGCCATAAATTTTCACAAGCAAAAGCGGGGTCTCTCTTTTTATTTTTATGGTGAAGTTTTATCAAACAACACCATAAAGAGAGGCAGCTATAGACGTCAAATTTTTTCCCTCATATATTTTTTTTTAAAGATAGTTTAAAAATAATAATAGTAATAAAAAGGGAAAATTAAAAAAATAGAAAATAATAAAAAGGAGAGATTAAAAAAAATCAAAAGGGTAGGTGAGCGGTAGGTGAGCTAGTAGGTGAGTATGTTAAATGCTTATAAATACTTGATATACATCAATAGAAAGAAGATAGAAGAATTCCACACAAAAAAAAGTACCAAGGAGTTTCTCTCTCTAGCTTTCCATTGGAGTGCTCTTCATTTCAAGGAGCCATATTCACCATTGTTGACTACGTGTGTTCTGAAGCTCAATTGCCATTCTTGGGCATTCACTGTTGTAGGTCTCCAATTTTCAAAACGGTTGAGGCATTTTGTTCCTTGGTTCATGCTACACGTGACGCAATGTGAAAGCGTAAAAATAAAAATCTATCTCACCGGATGATTTTTAAAATCAACAATTACAAAGCTTGCAATTTCCCAAGAGAAAACTTTATTAATATAATTTCAAAAGTATGTCAAAATATCATATGTCTTTAACAAAACCTTAAACACCTTATTTATAGTCTCAACAAAAATAAGTGAAATAAAATTTGTACGAAACATGGAAAGTCAACGTAAGCTGGCAGCTTTGACATTGTATGCCAATGGCATATACTGTTGGCATTGCCTTCTGCCAAAACTCCATAATCGTGATCTGGACTGTGGTAGAAGATGGGCATTCTTCTTTCACTCTGTGGCCTTCAATCCTATGATAGTGGTCTTCCTTGTAAAAGCTGCATTATTCTCTCCCACCTGCAAAGGACTCAACCTCGAGTTCTCATCTGTCTACTTCTTCTTCTTCCTCCTCTCTTTGGATCAACTTGATTTATCCCATTTATCTCGTTGTTTCGTCGTGATTCGCACCGCATCATTTACCTCCACCAGATTAAAACTCATCATTGAGTTTTCTTTTGAATTTGTTCATGCTTAATATAGATGGATTGAAGTAGTAACTGGACAATCGTTTTCCATGTTGATATGAAGCAATAGGACAAATGCACTCATTAATTATGGCATTTCCTGTGGGCTAGGATTTTTGGGCAAGTCGTTGAGCCCCACATCTTTAATCTTATTCAGTGGTGTAATAAATTTGCTTAAAGTTCCTCTAACCTCCACCTCTTTGGTAGCTATCAACACCTGTTCGTCAATCAACAAAGGTTTCTCCACAACGACTTCCTCACCAACACAATCTTTGTAGGCATCAGCTTCTTCCCCATTATCCTTACCATTACCAATCTTAGCATTTTGATTTTTAAGGGTTGAGTTCTCCTCTTGTTCCAACAATTCCTCCTTCGGCACTTCTGGAATTAGGTTCATTAGTTTAGGCGTCTATAGCATTTTCTGAGAAAGGATTTGCTTGTAGTTTAGGGAAAAGAACTCCTGCTCCATCAGGTATTTTAACATAAACCAAGTCCTCATAGGCTCCTTGCCTTCAAGGTATCTCACAGCTACAAGTTTTTCCCACCAATACCATGCATCACCCCACTAATGACTCTTCACTAACTCTATCATCATACTCTTAGAAACTCTCAACTTCCTTAACCCATACCCAAAACTTATCCAAATTTCATCTTTACACCTGTAATTGCTCCTGTCGTATGGTCTTCTACCACTATAACCTCTTCTCCATGCCAGATTTTCAAAAAACTCATTTTCATCATCGGTATCATAAGTAATAGAATTGATCCTTAGATCGTCGTTCGATCGTCTCCAATAATCCTGTCTACTACTGTTGGTATTGGCTCAATAGATCAGAGCTTCATGGCGATGTTCCTTTCACTGGATTTCTGACCCATGGTCTCATCTACCACCCTTCTTACCAGTCACTCATAATGTAGGACTTTCGTACCCTGAACACTATCAAGAATACAACTGCCTCCTATTCTGTTGTCTATTGACATCTTTGCAAGATTTAACCCGCTCTGATACCAATTTAACGGAGCATGAAAGCATAAAAACATAAATCTATCTCATCGAATGATTTCTAAAATCACACAATTGCAAAGCTTGCAATTTTCAAGAGAAACTCTCTTAATATAATTTCAAAAGTATATCAAAATATCATATGTCTCTAACAAAACCTTAAACACCCTATTTGTAGTCTCAACAAAACAAACAAAATAAAATTCGTACGGAACATGAAAAGTCAACATAAGTTGACAACTTTAACACTGTATGCTGGTTGTCTAAGGATATACGCTAGCTGGCTTAAGGATATCCACTAGCGTTGCCTTCTGCCAAAACTCCAAGGCTGTGATTTAAACCCATTCCTTGTAATAGCTACACTGACCACTCAAACATAGTGACGCACCGCTGCCACATTTCCAATTTTGGCCAACAGGTAAGTCTCTTATTCTTCCTTTTAGTTTATTAATTTAATAGAAAAAAAAATAAAGTATGAAAAACATAAAAAAGAAAGAAAATAATTAAAAGGAGGAAAAAAATATGAAGGACACAACGAATCACATAGAATAAAGTTTTATAAAAAGAATTATGTTTCATCTGATCTCGATTGGTAAAATTCCTAATTTTAAAAGGTCATAGTTGTGAAAATATTATTAGACTATTTAAAGCCTCATCTAGAGAAATCCAAAGTCTAGAAAAAATCACGTTTATGTGTTTTTCAATTTTTGCCAAAAAATATCATAATTTAGATAGTGAGCATTGTTAATTCTAAGGCTATGCAAAAAAACCGACCCAACCGTGAACTGAACCGGACCGAATTGAAATTTTGATTCTTTTTTGAAACGGTTCGGTTCGCGGTTCGGTTCTTTGAAGAGCAAACGGTTCGCGGTTAGGTTCAGGACCATAAACCGAACCGAACCATTTTATATATTAAAAAAAGTAAACATATTATTTTTACTCTTAATTGTTTTATTAATGGTACATATCTATGTCACAAATTTTAAAAACAATTAATTTTTTAAATAAATTAATTGTTTTTAAAATTTTTTACTTAGATATGTGTTAGTCATTAGAATAAAATTAGATTTTTCATAATATATTTCAATTGTTATGTTATCTATAAGTAAGATAGATTTTAGAATTTAAACTCTAGTATTCTAACTTAAAAAAAATTAATTGTTGTAAATTTTTTTTCTTAGATATATGTTATTCATTAGAATAAAATTAGATTTTTTATAATATGTTTTAATTGTTATGTTATCTATAAGTAAGGTAGATTTTAGATTTAACCTCTAGTATTCTAACTTCTGCATATTTCTTTTCCATTTGTCTTACTAATTAATCTAGTTCTATTATTTAGTTACTTATTAATTATTATAATTGGTAATATGTTAATTAGAAGCATATAACGAATTACATTTTATGTCTTATATTGAGATAAAGTCTAGTATATCATTATAGTTCAAGATAATTTAAAAAATGAGACTAGTCATAGTTATAATTTTATAATGGATGAAATTTTTTCTTTCCTATAAGTTTTACATATTTATTTAATAAATAATTAATTTTAAATATTATTGTTTATATTTGCATTAGTGATAAGAGATATGTAATTGAACTTTTTCGATAGAATATATTTTTTATTTTATGAAAAAACAGTTCGAACCGCAAACCCAACCGTACCGGACCTTTTTTTTTTTCGGATCGAAAAAATTACCAACCGAACCGTATAGTTGGTTCGAATTTAAAAGAAAAACTGAACCGTAAATTATGGTGCGGTTCGGTTCGAGATGCAAACTGAACCGAACCGTACCGTGCACACCCCTAGTTAATTCTAATATGATAGAAGCAAAGTAAGGAATCATTAGATTAGACTCGTTTACTTATGAAGCCTGCAAAATAGAATATGGTAAATGACCCGTCAAAGTTGGATTCAGCACAACCAATCTTCTAATTAAGTCAGCAATCATGTAGATATGAGGGTAGATAGTGAGTATGAGAGAGAATCTAAGCGACATTATCATTCTTATGGAGCGGAAGGGAATATTTGTAGTGAGAGAATTTTTTGCGGTTGAGTGTGTCATAGAATCATTGGTGAGTGAGCGGTTGACTACAGTTACAACGGACATGGATACATTCACCCATGTCTTGCCTTAGTGAAGGGATCATTTTGAGTAACATCGAGTGTCGTTTGGATGCCATGGTGGTCGGTTTGTACTCTAAGGCAAGGTAACAAGCGCCCTAGTGAGACTTTGGGTTGTGTCAACATGAGCTAAGCCTAAGTCCAATGGGTCGGCTTATGTGGCCAATGGGTTGGACTGGACATAGAAGACCCATGAGCCATATTAAATCATCAACAGTGCTGATTGTCTTTTTCTATTTATTTTAAGGGATAGGTCGAGACGTATAATCAAACAATTCAAAGGAAAAAAAAAAACAGCCAATTTCTTAAATCGGGTCTAAAGAAATTCATGGGTATGAATTTTTGAATTTATACTAAAACTTTCCTATTTTGAAAATGAATTGTAGTTTTATCATAACGTTTGGATCTAATATACTTATTTTAAGAAGGAAATCGTTTTGGGGGCTATTAAATGGTTTAGAGTTAAAAAAAGGAAAAAAAAAAAAAAGAACGATGCAAGTCTAAAAAAGATAATGAATTCATAATTTTTACTAAAAATGACCAATTTTGATCGATTGAAGATCATGTTTTTTGGGCATCCAATATCATTTTTGTATGTTTACAATTTTTTGAAGGAAGCAGCATAAACCAACTGAAGGTGTGGAATTTTCTATTTTCGCCAAAAATCATCAGTTTTGCTTAGTTAAATGTCATGAAATTTTTAGGAAATCCGATCACCTTCCATTATTCCTTTCATTCGAAGACGACCGGCTCGAAAGGTGTCACCAACTCAATAATGATCTGGAGCGATAAATTAGCCAATCAAATTTCTGAATAACATACGAGTATAAAAACTTCAATTTTGTCAAAAATTAGTAGTTTCAACAAAAATCATGGATTTTGAGAATCTTTGATGGCCATTCAAAATTCCCAATTCGGAAGGGAGTGGTTCGTAACAAGAATTTGGAGGGAAAAACCATCTTAGTCTTGGAAAAGTTATAAATATCAATCTTTTGGTTTTGACTAAAAATCTCTAATTTTTACCAAAACACAAGTATAGTTTGAACTTTGGATTACTTATATATATATATATATATATATTATCGATTTATTTTTGTATCTTCTTGAAACTCTAGCATTTAGAAATTTTTTTTTTCCGTATTTTAACCGTGTCCGTTTTATGATTATAATGGTGGTGATGAACATGAAATAATTCAGTTTATATATGAAAATATAATTTTAAATTGTTATTAATAAATAAAATAAAGGATAGACAAGTCCAACTTTACAGAAATTAGTTAGGTACTTAATTTTAAAAAAGATATATATAATAAATTTTTATTTTTCTGATATTTTTTCTTAACACATACACGGCTTAAATGGATGTAAAAAATATATCTAACAAAAGGGAGATTTTAATCGATTTTAATTCATACAGCCAAACCCAAGTAAACCATCTAGTATGACTCCCCCCCCATGTTATCATCTCATGACCAAGAGCGGGTACGCCGGGTAGGTCACCGTAGGCGGGAGGGAATAAGGCCCAGGAGAACCCAGTCTCCAAATTCTTTTTTTTTTTTTTGAACTTTTTAAAGGAGCAAGAACTATACCTATTATATGAGCAATTAGTGATATATATAAGCATTAATTATGCTGTCATTTTACTCTTATGCTTTTCTTATGTTTTCATTTTTAATTTTTTTTATTTCATGATAATTACTCGCATTAAATTCACTCATGATAAAATTATATATGTAGCTATATAAATTCTTATGAAAATTATTTTTATTCATAGTACGCTGTAAATAATAATTATATGATTTGTGTTAAAAATCGCATAAAATAATCCTAAAAAATAACATTAATTGTATGACTTTTACAGTATTTTTTCAACTAATATTACAACAAAGAATGTAGATTATTAAACAACAGTACTATTTTGATATAATTTCACTAAAAACAAAACTATAAAGATTTTTCAGTAATATATATATACAATCTCTTACGCAATATACCAAATACCCTTAATTGTTTCTTTAAGGTTTCTTTTTTCCATATTTATAAAGTTTAAGAAAATACCATAATAAAATTTATTAACAAAATTATATACACACCCAATATAATTATAACCGCAAACAAATATGATTTTAATATTGACTTATTTAAAGTTCCTTCAAAGATCATATTATTCAATGTACGTCGCTGCTTATGTCTACTCATAATCGAGGATTGCGATTGCTCAAAGTTAACATCTTTGTTCAAACCATTATGTAAATCAGATTGGATGTTGGGAATTATTGTCGTTGTAGGATTAACAAGCATCAACTTTAGTAGAGAAAGTGACTGGGTATTACCCGTGGGGTATAGGGGAAGCATCTAATCAAACACAGTGCTTTCTTATAAAAAAAAGCACATTCGAGGTCGAGGTTGTTTATTCTTGGGACAGTCTATCCTCATATTATATTGGGATTTTTAAGTATTAATGGACACAAGGACAAGAAAGGGTCAGCTGCTAATATAATTAGAGAAAAAGGACAGGAAGTGTCTCCCTCTCCACGTAAGTCCCCACTACTGAAAACAAGATGGGGTTGGCCCAAACTTAACGTTTGTTTATTTATTGATAGAATATAAATATGGATATTTTTATTTAATTTTTTAATAAATTATTTATAAAGAATTAGATATATATATATAATTGATAATTCTCATTAAAAAATCAAATATAGATAAAATATAAATGTAAATCAGATATATTTATATATATTATTTTAAAAAAAATATAAACATAGATAAAAAATAGACCACCCAAACAAACCCTAAAATGGGTTATCATCTCTCTTTGCATTCAAATTTTCATTTTCCATCCAAATACAAGAAAATTCAAATAACTTTCTCTTCCATACATTCATTAGATTTTTTTTACTTTATAACTATCAAATATAAATATTATGAAGTTGATCGAAAGGAGATAATTCGTATGTAAACTAATGTTTATATAAATAATAGAAAAAACTTAGAAATATCATTTTGAATGTACCATGATATTTACATAAACATCATTTATAGTTTTTTTTCAACTTTGATAAATTTGGATTATGGGAAAGACTTTTTTGTTTTAAAAGAGCTCATCTTGTTTGGTAAACTTGATATAAGTCAATATTAAAATTAAAAGTTGTTATCTTGTCCCCTATTCAATGAATCTGACAATGCTAAAAGTTACACTTATTCTCGGATTGTTGCATTAAATGTTTTTTTTTTTTTTTTTTTTTGCCACTCCACTAAATGCAAGTTGACATAACTTGGTTGTGGGTATCAACGAGAGTTTTGTTTAATTTTGGGCCGGTAACCTTCTTTTTAATAGATTAAATTTACCAAGATTTAAGAAAATAATATGGAATCATTGTACATTTGGAATTTATTTGTAAATCTATTCTAGAGAAGTGTTAGGTAAATTATAGTTCAAATTCTAAAATTATTGATATGATGTTGAATGTAAAAAGGTATAATATTACCCATTTTATTGAATATTTTTCAAATTATAATCACATTTTTCTTTATATTTGGAAATATATCACATATAATTAATAATTTTTATATACTATCACTAATCCATTCGCGAATGCTATTAATAGTTAGGAGTGGGTAGGTATAGGATAGATAAGTATGAAGTATTATCCATACTCCACCTTATAAGATATAGAACATTGAATTTCATACTCGGGACCTACTTTGTAACATCATGTAACCATCTTGTAGCCTATAAAATTTATAGGGTGTAGGATACCTTAAGGAACCTATATATTTCTTTATGAAATCTCTATATTTTTTGTCCTTTCTTTCCAAAATTCAAGTTTATAGTCCTTGACATTTGTATAATACGTAACACAATTTTATTTTCATATATTCAATAGAAACAACATGTTACAACTCAAACATGTATGGGGAACAAGTACCAAATCAATCGTGTGTAAGGATAAAAAGGAAGCCAACAAGGACAACTGACTATTACGTACAAAATACTTGAATAAAATTGTATAGTAGTTAACGTAGTTGAAGTAACAACTAGATCAATTAGTTTTATAATAGAATGTAACCAGATTTGAGGATCTATAAATACATGAAAAGGGAACATAATTACATCCCAAAATCCAATCTTTGTAATTGAGTCTTAGAGATTAGCTATCTTGAATCCAGTCGTATATACTTATAGTAAGAAATACATTTAGGCAATATCACGTAGTTCAGAGAGTGAAACAACATAAAAGTTAGGGTTCTTACAGACGAAGAAGAGGCAAAGTGATTGTAAGCATTAGTGTGTTGTGCTTTATGGTTTGATAATCATGTGAAGTGGGGGTAGGGTGTTTGTGTGGGCTAAGAATTGTAGGCCGCTTCTAACATAACAGATGGAAAGATTTTTAAAAAAAATTTATTATAATCACAAGTTCTACAATATGCAAAATATGTTTTTGTATGAAAGTTGAAACATATAATAAAAACCTATGTAACATGTTCATGTGATAGTAAACAAAATTATAAAACCGATAACAAATTCCAAAATTAAAATTTTTAGAGCCACTTCTATATTAATTGGTTTTAAAAGATAAATAACATCTCTATAACCCTTAATACCAACTTAAACTCAACCTAGTTGAGTAGGGTATAGGTAGATACCTTGTATGGTAAGGTTATCCACTTACCCTTAGCTATTATGTCAATTGAATCAAATAATAAACCTTGACCGAATTATTGATGACAATAAGAGATCACTGGTATATATTGGCTAATGTAAGTGCTCTCTATTTATGGGTTATAAATTTGGTATAAATAATTATTATTTAGTTAGTGTTTTGTTAAATGCAAGTGTGTAAATCTTGTTAATTGTCTTATTGTAATTGCCACACATGAGACGCTCTTTTTCTCAGCATAAATAATTATTGTTTAATTGGTGCTTTTGAAATAACCTTACTATATATCGATTAAATTAGTAATGTGTTAACTAATTAGTATAAAAATATGGATAATTTTGAACTTAAATTTAAATTTAGACTAGTATTTAGACTTAGAAAATTTTTATTAAATGAAATTGGGTAAACTATAGAGTATGGTTATGTGATTTAGCATACTTTGATTAGTAAAGGATTTTAATTGAAAATAGAGATTCAACCACATCAGATTCCTTATTAGAGCAAATTGTTAATATTGTGTGTACTTGTGTTGTTGATTAGTAAATTATTTTAATTGAAATTAGGTAAACTATGTGCATGTGATCATATTGTGTGTACTTGTGTTGTTGTTGTACTATATTTCAGCTTATTTTTTTTCTTTTTCAGATGATGACGATTTCAACTTTGATGCTTATGTGTATCTCAGGTATGGTATAAATCTATATGAGCTTGTTAACAAGCAGAGTGGCTAGGTCACCATATTATTTATATTTGTTAATGGAAATTGGCATTTATCTTTTCAAAATTTGTATTTCACTTGAAGACTTGGTTTTATGCATGATGTTTATATAATCTTTTATTAGATACCTAATATTGATAATTATCTACCTTTGGTACTTTAATTCTTGCTTGGCTACAATATGAAATGTTTTTGAAACCTAATTACACGATTTTAGAAATTTGAAATCAGTTGGCAATGATCATAATACACAATAGTTTACAATAGTCTTTGCCATGGTTAAGTGTTATACATAGCAAAACCGAATACGCTTAACCCCATTTAGAGTGTGAAATACAAGATACCTTATATCCTACAAGTTTTATAGGAAATAGGTTTTCACGTAGTTTATGGGATTACAAGGTACTAAGATAGGTTCCAAGTTCAAAATTTAGAAAATGGTATATTACAACTACATTATTTGTAATGCCCTAAACTAGCACGAATACAACCCGCCACGTGCTCTTCTCTTAAAAAGACACGCAAAGGCTCTAAAACTAAAAACTACAATTAAAAACATATAAAATATAATCTTCATAAATCTCTCAGAAGATACAATAGAAGGTTCAAAACCTGTAAAACATGTAAATAATAATCTTTTCAAACATCCTGTTGATCAAAACTCAATTGGCATAAACCAAAGCCAATAAATCCAAAAATTCTTTCTAACTCCATAAATTCAAAAAAGTCTTAGGAAAACAATTAAAGATCTCAAAACATAAAAATCCAGAATCCTTTAAAACAAAATATGAATTCTAACATTATTCCAAAATTTGCAAAAGATCTAAAAGCTCTTTTCTCCAAATCATATCTGCATCTATTCCTCAGCAGGGTAGTCTATACCACTATCGTCATCCACATGATCAAAATACAAATCATAACCAGAAAGATCATAAACTATGTCTTCATCACCTGTACCTGAACAAGAAAGGAATGAGTGAAAATGCCCAGTACCTTAGTCCACAAAACAAATGCATATGCACACACAAATATATTATATATATATATATATATCTCAAATGCAACTTAATCTAATGCAAACAATCAAATTATTATCTTTATTAAGCCAGTAAAACAACACAGTTCAGAACTACTGTACATTAATCACAAACCTGGAGTAACTCAGACCCCATGAGAAATCAACCAACTCTTTGAAAATAGATAATTATATACATATATTGGTGAATCCGTACTCCCTAAACACCCACAGTCATATTGCCAAATCACCTAAATCTACCGGAATCATCTCTAAATGCAACTCCACTGGAGACAACGCCACACAAAGATCATCAGGGTGCCACATCAGTATCACTGTCTGCCAAGTCTTTACTGGTCATAGCTATACACACCCAGTAGAAAAATTAATTAGCTAAATAGATTTAGCTTCATTATTCATCCGTTCTTACAATAAAGCTTACAAAAAACTAATCCTGCAAACACATACAACAAAGAAGAAAATGTCATACCTTTTCAATTTCAGGAATAAATCTCCAAAACTACAATCTCCCTTAACAACAACCCACAATCTCCAAACCTCCTGATAATATAATATGAACAGTTTTTGGTTGTTTAAGGAGTTAAAAAGTTCATTTTGAAAATTTAGGGATGAATCTGCACTAGATAAAAGTTTACAATTTAATTTGCAATTTCTCCTATTTTTTAAACAATCGCATCATTACTATTAGATTGGTACTTTCTATTTTGTATAGGTCATGTCGCAATAATAATATCTATTTAATTGGAAATTTTTTGTTCAAATTCTGGGTTTTTTCTCTCTTTCAGGTTGGCAGATCTTTATGCTGTGCCTTTAATTCCCTGCCTTATATACTGTCTCTATTTTGGAGGTGTTCTTGTGCAAGTTTTAATTGAGAAGATGTGGATGATGGGCTCTATACCACCTCCCCATTGTGAGAGTTCTTCCACATGTTGCTTGTATTATATATATCTGGATTTTAGAGCTAGGCCGTTTCTGTGAGGTCAATCAATTAACTTGCTTGATTTAACCAGCAGTGTGACTATTCATAGCTGTTTTTCACATGATCCGTGGGAGTTTAATTCTAGCTCTTTTTTTTTTTTTTTTCCTTTTTTCCCTAATTATAATTTTGAGAACGGGTAGAACCCATTGTACAAAATTCAAGTTCCACAGTTAGCAACCCTTTTCAATTATACGACACAATGATAATTTAATAATGTATAATCTGGCCATTGTCAATTATCAGAAACTTCAAGTACGCCGAACATCTATAGATTACTTCATGGAAATTATGATAATGATCAATCATAACGTTTGTTGTGATTGCACGGTGTAGAATTTGGGCCATGCCCTATCTCTTTCCATGTACCCGCTCAGTTCTTCTGCTTGAAGTGATCTAGTCCGGTGGTTGAAAGAATAGGTCTCAACTCAGTGCAATCTTTTGTGCAACTCCTGGATCAGTGTGCTTGATTATGGTTGAGAGGGGTATAACTCTTATAAGTTGGTTGATTCTAAAACAAAAATTACATATGAAGATAAAGTAATGACTGATTGCTCTCTTCTTTTTGGTCGTTGTGTGAGCCCTTTCTTTGTTCTTAATATAAATGAACTCTGGAGATCTTTGTCCTTTTATTTGTGAGATTCTCCAAGTTATAAGTTGCACTTGTTTTCCTTTTATAAGTCGTGGTGTGCATGGAAAGTTCATAAAGAACCCAATTAGAACAAATGCATGCGTGGGTACAGTCCACACATGCTCTCAACATACATACAAGTTTATGTATGCGTAACATGTTAGTATAAGGACTTTGTATAAGCAATAAAATTTCACATTCTTACAGAAAAATTGTCTATATGTATATGTATATAATAGATCTAAATAAACAAAGATGGTGTTAGAACATACATCAATTGAAATAAATAGGGTATGACCCATTAAATTATAACCTATAAAAAAAAATGCAGAAATATTAAATTAGGTATTAGTGGAATTTTTATAATTAAATTACGTAGAAGCTCATAATTATTCTTATTGAAATAATAAATTTCAATGAACTCTAGTAGGTTGTAAATAAATTATAAAATTATGTCGGCTTAAAGTAAAGAAAAAACAATCGATATAGATTAAATATACCACTAAACTCATAAAGGGTAAATAGACATAGTAATAACAGCATGATAAGTTATGCTAAATTGTAGAGATATAATAGTTGTAAATGGAAAAGTTAATGCAGTTATAGAAAAACTACATATGATTTGCCCTTGTGATATTGTATGAATAGAAAGGTGTATGTTTGAAACGTGTATTGTGCAGCTGAACACTGCCTCTTTGGGTATAATAGTTTGGTATTATTTTCTAATCAAACCGATATTGAATCAATACAGATCTACAACCGATGAAAAAATGATAGTTTTTATAAATTGACTAAATCAAACTAATACTGAATCGATATTAATCCGATACCAATAAGTTACCGATAAAAATCAGATACAGATAAAAATTTAATAATCCAAATAAGCTTAACAATATACAAGAAAAGTTAATTAACATTATTATTTTTATATATATTACAAAAATACCACTAAAATAAAAATAATATAATTTATGTCTCGTCTCTTTCAAAAACGAAAATCATATAATTTTGTAAGTTTGTCTCTTCAAGTGATGCGTCTCTTTCATTTCCTCCTCCTCATTTCAAATCCATGCTCCCCCTCTTCGCTTTTTATTTTCCCAATGCCCCTCATCCTTTTTTAGGGATGCAACCGGGGCGGGTCATTATAGGGTACCCGGCCCGCCCGAACCGTTAAAAACCCTATAGGGTCAGACCCTATAGGGTCGCGGGACGGGTTTGGAAAATTACTTGCTGACCCTATAGGGTTTAGGGGCGGGTTCGGGTCATTACAAAAACCCGATAGGTAACCCGAACCCGTCATAATATAAATAATTTAAAAAAATTAAATTATTATTCTTATTATGATCTACATATAACTGTCTACCATTATTTTTTTTCCTTTTTTGAGGGGAAGAAGTTAATTTAGTTTTCTATGTATTACCCCGAGCCTCACACTTTTCCTTTGGCAAATATGTACTCGTAACTTCAATTCATGGATCCAACCTTTTGCTATATATTGGTTCTAATTACAGATACAAATACATTATATTTAGAGGTTAACTTATGTAATCATTATGAATGTTATGAGACGCTTTATTTGTAAAAAATAAAATAAAAGTTAGAATACACGTATTATCATTATAAAAGGAAAAAAAAAAAAAAAACCTCCGTAAAAGGATTTCCTACTCAGCACGCATTAAAATGACTATATAGATATTTTAAGAGATGCCATCAAAAACCCCCAGTTATAATTGTTAGACATTTCATGGATATTATTTATGTTTATAGGCACGGTTCCTACTTCCTACATATGTATTATTTTTATTTATGTAAGTGAAGTAATGTCTTTTCATCTACATTTGAAAATCTTCTTGATAGTTTTAAACCTTTATATTTCTTAATAAAGTTATGGCATATCTTGTAAAATTCATTCAAGCATAGTTGTAACTAACTATTATGCTCCTATAGGATAAAATTATCATTAAATTTTGTAATTTAACTAAGTGTTGAGAAGAGGAAAAAAAAATTAAGCGGGTCGCAGGACGGGGCGGGTCAGGGTCAAAACCCTACAGGGGCGGGTTTGGGTATTGAATAGAAAACCCTGTAGGGTCACGGGACGGGTTTGGGAAACCTTATTAGGAAGCGGGGCGGGTTCGGGTCTTATACGACCCGTCCCAAACCCACCCCGGTTGCATCCCTATCCTTTTTCATAAATCACCCTCCCCACCCTTTCTGTTTCTTTTTCCCAGTGCCTTCTCTCTCTCTCTCTCTTCATGTAAATTCACGCCCACCTCTCTATTGTTTTTATCCTGAAAATTTTTATATGGATATCATTTGTTTAAGAAACAACATCAATACATTTATTTATTTATTTCTCGTATCCGAGGACACCAAATTTATTAATGAATGATTTATTTCTTTAAAAGATGAGTTCAAATTATCTACAATTAAAATTATTTTTGTCCCATTCATATTTTTATAATTATTTTATTAAATGTTAACTTAAAACAAACTCCTTATACATAACATTCATATGGCCTTACATTAAATGGAGCGGTGTTGCTGCTCAAAAGGCCTTCCCTGGCTAAGTGGTGACATCTTGTAGATATCCATTCCCTGGTACATGCAAACTATTTGCATTCAAAAGCAAATACGATATATATTTTGGAAGTACAAAAACAAGCTTTTCCTCCTCGTTCATTCTTCCTTCCCTTCTAGCTAGCTAGTATGGTATTTTGTTTTGATTTCTGGTATAAAGGACTTGCACATCCTAAGAGACAAAAGCTTTTCCCTGCAAGCATTCAAAACATGCTAATATTTAGTTGGGATAATGTAACAAATAGTATTTAAACTTTGGTAAAATATATGAATAAGTATTTAAAACTTTGAAATTAATTGATACATAAAAAATTTTAAAATTAATTAATTTAATATCTGAAAGCACTTGGCGAAAGTACTATTGATGTACATGAAAAGTTCTTTCAAATATTAATTTAATCAATTTTAAAGTTCATGTACTAAATTTATCAATTTCAAAGTTCAGATATCTGATTACATATTTTATCAAAGTTCAAATACCGTTCGTGACATTAACCTTATTTATTTAAGCATTCATATTCTTTATCATTTCTTAGCTGCAAGAAGTGAATCTAAGTGTGCTGCTAAATTCGTTATTTTCATCCTCTCATACAGCCTTAGTCCCGACAGCTCTACACTAAAAATATCCATATGTCCAATTGTTTTTGCAAACTTTAGGATCCATTTACCATCTTTATCTCGTATCACTCCACCAACAGATGCAACATTGTATTCTGTCTCCTTGGCTGATAATCGATATCGTCAAGCTTGTTTTTCCTAGAGGGCTTCTTATACTCCTTTTCCACATATACACTAAGAATTCGTGAGCTTGCCATCTAGCCTTTATTATTACATTCATTTCTTATTGCTTCCTTCCAAAGGCTTTGTCATTTCTAGAGTTCCATAGATTCCATGGTACAAATGCGAATTTTGTCGATTGGATTCCTAGATTGAATGTAATCAACTTGTTCTTTTATGTTTATTGCTTGATTTCTTTATTGAGATGTAATTAATATTTTTGCGAATACTGTATTGATGAATTGAATTATTTGTTATGTTTTGATGTTGAATTTTTTATTAATTGGATATTTAACTATTGTTATTTGTAATCTATTAAATTTGTGCTTGGCCAACACTAATTAAATAAATAGGATTAGAGATAATCGGAAAGGATTATCCATACAAGCGCAACTTGATTTTTTGGTAAAAATTCGTCATAGGGATATGCGGATATTAACAAAACTCATAAACTCACACACTTAATGTGATTAGAATTGGGAATTTTGGTCACTTGGCAATGCTCGATTCATAATTTTAACTAGAGTAGCAATTTTTGTATGAGCAAATCACTGTCTCAACTAATAATTATAGATAAATTTAATGGGATGATTTATGCTATGATTTTGCTATTCTGAGCGGTGGGCAAGTTCTAGTGAGTTTAGTCAAAACCCATTTAATCAATGTCAATATCGATTCAATGCATCAATTCGATTCAAATAAAAATATAAGTGCGATGTCACTAATTCAATTTTAGAATCTCCTAAACTCTGTACACTCAATTTGTTGCTAGGACAATTTGTTGAAGTGTACAATTAGTTCATTTCTTTAGTTTTTAATTAAATCCAATTTCAATAGCTTAACTTCAGAAAGAATGCCAATATCTAGTATTAAGCAAAAAGCTCCCTGCGGAGTACAACTTGGACTCACCATTTATACCGTTAGCATGATTCGGTGCACTTGGTTGTTTTTACTCTCTTGAAATTGATTTTTCACAAAACCTTGTAGACGTATTTAAGTTTTAAGTCCTATTATAAGGCGAGTCAAAGTGCTAGAAGTTGCACATCAATTTTTTGCCAAATAGCCCTATCAATTTTGCGAATCTCTTCTGTATATTTAGTGAGATGATTCAACTAACCCTACCCTCCACCACCCCCAATAACCAAACTTTGACAGTTGTGAACCATGAAGCATAATCCTTCCACTTAATTTCTCGGTAGTGATCAACATAGACCTTAAGAGAGATGAAATTATTGTCCTAGCAGATGTTGCAGAGGTGGTTGGCATATCGGTATTATCCGAAAGAGACATTACAATAATTCACTAACAATATTGTAAATATACCTCACGATCAATAACTAGAAAAGTTTTCCCAAAATAAATAGGCTAAAAATCTATAAAGATAAATCCATTTTATTGAGAAGCAAACAAATTTATATGGTGAAGCCATGGATAACTGAAGATAAGAAAGAATTGATGAGAAGTACAAGAAATATCTAACCCAAAAAACAATGGTGAGTACAACCAAAGACATGTAGAATGTACCACACTTTGTACTAAACTAACGAGAACAAAATCAAGAACCAAGGGGAGAGTAAAAGGCATTAAAGTTGTACCTAAGTAATGTGAGATTGATAGATAACGAAGAGAGAGAGATTGAAGAAGGTCACCAAGTGAAGAAGGTAAGAAAGTGGCATATAATGAAAATTTAGGGTTTTATTAAGGTTTGAAAACGAAGGTAGGGTTTAATTAGGGGTTTAAGTAAGTTTGTGCTCTGATAACATGTTAGCATGAGGGAAGAAGTTATATTATGATGAGCCTTCACACCTTTATATATTAGTTGACAATGTACACATACTATACAAATGCCCCATATACTATTCATGTTTACACTAACATCCTTAACACCTATCATGCACTACATTAACTACATATATTACAGGGAGACACCAATAGTGTGCAATGGTACAAAGAAGTCGTAGAGATATGACTCCCCTATGTTATACAGCCTGATCTTGAAATGTCTTTGAAAACTAGATTTCTTAACTATTGGCATGCATATATTTTAAGAGCATGAATGATTAGGTGGATAGTCTATAAGGACAATGGTTGAGTATAGTTTGATTAACACCCGAATTAGGTGTGCATGAGAAGATCCTTGAGCCCGTCGTATTAAAGGGCATAAACGTAACCATATATGGTTATTAAGGCTGCAAATAAGTCAAATTGTTCAGGTGCGGCTCAATTTAAGCTCAACTCAGCTCACTTAAGTTCATTTAATAAACAAATTAAGTTTGAGTCGAGCTTAAATTCAAAGTAAAATTCATTTACCCAGACAAATCAAGCTTGATCTTCCATTTAGCTCGCGAGCAATCTCATAATTATACCTGATAAATAAGCTCATTTATTTAAATAAAAAATAATAATTTATAAATAATACACATACATAAATGACTTAATATTTATACATTATCTACCATCTATTTATTTATATATTTGTTTTGTATTTAGTACATTAGTTTGCATCATCTTTAAAATCTGTGAGCTACTCGAGCTCCATAAACAAATTTATTTATCTAAACGAGTCAAGTTTGAGCTTAAATTCATACTCTATAAATAAATTAGCTCGTCCAGCTTGACTCGTTTACAATCTTAATGGCTTTTGGCTATGTATACTATTTCATTTGCACATGTCTACTATTTGCAATGAAACCTATTTGATAGATAACTTTGTCTTTGTCTCAAGAAACAATTTTAAATAGATTTAGAAGGAACTCTACAGATGATATGTAGCACAGTATTGTTTGTGAGTTTATTGTGTTAGCCTAATGCTTTGTAGTTGTTAAGCAATGGGAGAAAGACATGAAGAACTAGGATCGATGCTTAATTCCATGTATTTATTTAGCTATCTTGTAAACTTTTACAGACAATTTTACCAAAACTCTACAATTAATATCCCTTAGTGGACAATGTGTTTATGCAATTTTATGTTTTATTCTCTTGTCTGCACTTACTTTTTAATGGTAGATGAACTTTTACCATCCTTGTTGAATATCCTACAATAACGGTGCCTTGTGCATTGCACAAAAGTTCTTAAAGAATAAAGTGAATGACAATTACTTCAAAGCAAGTACAGTGTATGACAACCTGTTGTGTCACCCTTTACGACATAAAAAGATAAACTACTATTCTCATGGTTAAGGTCTTAGGAAATGTTAGAGAAGCAAAAAGAGAGGTTGTAATTGAAATGGGATTTAGGATTATGTTGCACACGAGTCGCAAAAAATTAGATAGGGAGCTTTAGTGTATCTAGAACATCAACCTTGAGAGTTACGTTTTATAATAAATTAGGATGAGTCTCAATGTAATTCCTCTTGATGTCGAGGATGTTTTAGGCTTAAAGCAAAGAGGCATCCCAACATCTATTTTAGAAGAGATTTTGGATGAAGTTCGCTATAATAGTGGTTTAAATGAAGATAAGACCCTCACTATTGTCCATAATAAAATTATAAACAATGGAATTGAAGTTCATGATAAATTCAGCGAAAAAATTTTGTCGCATGGATTCCCAATCCCTTGCATACACCCCATTTGGAGTTGAACATCCAAAGTCACTATCTTGTCATAGTTGCTGATCCAGCAAGAATTCCAAGGCTAAAGTAGACTAAGCATGTGTTTAAAAAGTTGTGAGATGGTGTAAAGATATTTAAAGCTATATAAAGAAAATATATTTTGGATTGCCTTCTATTCTTGATCCATATGAATTCATCTTGAAATCATCGTATTTTCCGACTGTTGTATACTCTTTAATTTAAGGCAATATTGTAAATATTATACATTAATATGCATTTGATATATTGCACCATAGTATTCTAACATAGATTTCGTGGGCATGGCATGGGCTGTAAAGTTTAACCGGATAATCATAGAGCAAAAAAAATTTCATGAAACCATTCCATGCATAGTTGCTACCATCCCTAATGCAATGTCTTTATAGTTGAAGATTTTGCAAGTATTGAACAGAGTCAATAAGAGTGAAGAAAGACTTTTTGACACTATAAACAATCAATATGACTAAAGAAATCCCTTGTGTGGATAAATCATTAATAGACCATTTTTTCTAGAGGTTTTTTTTTTTTTTTTTTTTTTTACACTAGGTAATTATCATATTTGGTATTTGAATTTTGTTCGTTTTTACAATTAACTATCCAGAGGTTTTTTTTTTTTTTTTTTGGCTAGAATTATCTAGAGTTTAAGAACGTCAATTTAATAAATAAACTTTACTTATTTTTACGATTAACTATGAACTTTCATAGATAGTAAGTTAATACTTTATTTTAGGTAATTAATTATAAATAAGTAAAAAGTAAAAAGTAAATATTGATGACAACATTGCATCAACAAATCACATAGAATGATCCATTACTGTAGCCTGTGTGCGGGCCCCACAACATAAAGTAAGATGTGTTATTTTTTGTCCTTAAAGTTTTTCATGGTTGCCTGTGTTCCAGGCTAGTATTAATCCTTAATTAACTTGTAATATTTTTAAAAATTTTCTTTTAAAAAGATGAATGTATTAAGAGCATTGAGCATAAACAGTATCAAGATTCCACCATTAACATCTCGTTTGATACAAGGGATGGGTCAAAGAAAACTTTAGGGAACAATGTACAATCGAAAGAGCACAGCACAGCCGTATAGTACATTTCTCAGAGAAATTTTAGTTTAAATATAAATCAAGAAAAACATGCTTCTTACAATTTTCAGTCTATATTGCATGAAGAAGTTACAAATTTATAACTTAATGAAGTGCTTAAATCGCATGTAATATACATAACCTTTTTTTGTTTTAAATAAATCGCATAACTCATGCGACCTTATAATGGTATTTAGATAGTTATTTAGGTAATTAAAATTATGCTATTTGTATTGATGTAATTTTATTCTATAAGATTATTAGACATGTATTACACTCAGAAGTAACTATGCTATCCCAACTCGGAAAATATAAGAAAGCAAAAATGCTTCCACACGCTAACATAAATTCTAAGCAAAGATCAGTTCCTAAACATTTAGACACTTGAAAGAACTATAATGAGATCGCTCTCTTTCAAACACAATACTTATGTATCACAAATGTTTAAGAACATCTAACCTAGCTAAGGTCATCAAAGCGATGGTGCTGCTAACTTGTACTGACTCACTAAAAGAGATTAACAGACATCTTTAGTTTGTTCTGTCTCCATTTTGGAAGCTGGTAGAAGGATTTTTTCGTCATTTTAAATTTCTCTTCAAACTCTTCTTCAGATAAATATGCCTGCAAAACAATAAGAAGCATATAGTGTTTCAGCTTCTATATGATATAATAAAAAAGCACTAACCCTTAGGATCAATACAAGGCGAGTTTTAACAGTTAAAACAATTGACAAAACCGGTTATTATCTAGTGAAGGGAATTTTTTATAAAACAATATCTATCCATGTTTTGCCTTGAAGTTACTAAATGAAATTGGTTTTTCAATCTGCTAGAGCAGGGAGCTTGAGAAACATTTATGAGCTTTTTGCAAAGGTACTCCTCCAAGAAAGATGAGAACGTATAGGAGCTAGATAAAATAATCTGTAATTCAAGGATGGCTTCCCTGGTAATGAGATCATAAAACTTTATATGAAAGGTCTGTCCTTGCATTGCCTCCTAACATAGCAGGCCATAGCATATATTACTGTGAGAATGCTGGAGAGATTACCTCTCTTTTTGTTACATCTATATCTGTCACAGGGTCCTCAGATGTAACTTTCAATCGTTCAAAGGAATATACTGGCAAATTCATGTTAACTTCAGCTCCATTGACAGGAGGGACATTATCATTATCAAGGGATGTCTTCGACAATTGTGCAGGAGACTCTGCAAATATTAACAATCATAGCACAAACAATTAATGCAGAGAAACATCATTCCTGCTAAGTAAGGATTATAAAGTACACGTGGTATCTACAAAATTAAAGTTTTAGATCAGTTGAATGGGCTGTGGTTCAGCAATAAATTAAGGTACTGACTGCCAAAGCATACCAACCTGTTCTAATCCTAATAATCTCATTTAACTTCTGGTCCTCCACAACCAGGATAGAAAAATTAATAATTACCAGAACTTCCATTTTGAGGAGAACCAGAGAAGAGCTTCCTGACAAGCGATGATGGACTGGAGCCAAGCTGATTGTCTATATCATGGTTATTTGATCCTTGGACCCATGTAGATGGTGATGCACTTCTTCCACTCCCATATGAATTAACTGACGTGCCTCTTATACTATCAGGAGTTCCCCCTCTAGAGTGTGTTTTCCATGAGCTTCTCACAGGTGCCTAATGATAAACAGATAAAATGACTTGAAACTTTCCTTGTTAACATTGAATAGTTTAAGAAAGACATAATTCCACAATCATTTTGATTGCTGCATTTGATATGAATTATAATAAGGGTGGAATTATCCTTTCTTATATTCACGCACTTTAAGTTACAGTTAACCTCACATATATTAATGATACTTTGTACAGGGTACTAAATCTAGAAATTTAAGGAAAATAGAACAATCGAAAAAATCCTAATGAAATACACCAACAAACACCTTTGTCACCTTGCTGGTGACTGGTGAAGTCACAACCACCATGACCACCACTGATTGACGACAGCACCACCACCAAGCACAAACGTAACCAAACCCACCATTATCAACCTGACCTAACATATCAGCCACTACTCCCCACTCAGCACCACCCTCGACTGCCACACAGCCACTACCCCTTCAACTGTCCTACACACTATAGCTTCCTTAACCCCAGCCATCCACATCAACAAACTCAGGAACCCACCACCCTCCACTCACATCTCGCAAAACCAAGCGACCCACCACTGCAGCACCCATATGACTGAAAAAGAACCATCCCTTGCCTCTCACAAACCCTGCCAATCACCACAGACAGTACTACCTCTGTGATGTAAAACCAATCTCCACTCAATTTTTTCAAACTCCAACCAGCTAATGACCCAATTTGACTTAAACCATTCACAGTATCTACCCACCACCTCGCCTACGAACCTAGCAACACCAGCATCTACCCACCCATACCATCTCTACTCAATTAACTCTCAAATCAACACTATCTTCAGCACCATGTCAACTTGTCACTCTCTTTCCTAGCCCATGAATCCACTTCTTGCCCTTATCACAACTACTATACCTACCACTGGATAGTCATTACATGAATGTGGTGTCACCCATGACTTTCTCATATCAATATGTTAATGGTGCCGCCAATGTGTTATAGTTGAACAGCTTATCTCAATGGGTCAACCACTCAGCACATTTGACCCAACCTCATCATCCTTGCATTCTCTCTTTCCCCAAGATTACCATACTGACCCACTCCTCTTTTGAGCAAGTCCATGCTAAACTCATCAGCTAGGAACAATGGATTAAATGCTATAATGAGGACGATACCCTTACCTCCACTCCTGCATTTAACACCCAAACTGCCTAATTTGCCTCTTGGGGTCAAGCATGTAGTCAAGATCAATCAGGAAGCAGCGGCAGTAGTTGTTCCTACTTCCTCCAACTCATATTCAGCACTCATCCTAAAGTCAATACTCATCCAAAGATTTTGTTAGGGTCATAAACCCTCTCCTATTATCTTTTTGGAAATTAATGAAAAATCTGATCTTACCCCAAAAAGGATCTATCCCAAAGACTCCATCAAATATCCACTAGTTTCAAATTTCAAACGTAGCTGAAATGTAATTGCATATAACAAGCATCCATACCCATATCTTATGCAGATGATCTCAGCATTTGCGCTGATCATCATCCCTTACACTTAAAGAATGTCCTACATGTTCCTTCTCTTACAACCTCACAACTGCCGTAAACGGTGTCATGATAATAAACACGTTGTTGGTTTTGACAATCACCTTTTTTCTGTTAAGGATTCCACCATGAGCAAAATCATTCTCCAATAAAAAACTAGGTATCCTCATCAATCTCTCTCCACCCAGGTTCCACAATTGCTTCTTGTCCATTGTTCTTAAAAGCGATCTGAGATCCTTAACAAACTTCCTCAATCGTAGCACAAGTCATCTCCTAGTAGTTATTAGATAGATAGTTGCAAGAAAAAATTGCGTTTAAAATACAATCAAATATTAATGCATAAGATGAACAGCAAGAAGCATTAAGCATTTATTTCTGTACATGTGAAGCATAGCCAAGATTCTTTCAAGAGCCCCTGCATTCCTAGATGGAGAAGAAAATCTCAAAGGAAGGAAACTCTGTACGGCATGGTTTATCTTTTATTTTTAGAAGGCTTTAGTTCGCTTTTGTAAGCATAACTTACAAATACCTATTTATTCCAAGAAAACAACTGAAAGAGAGATTATATCCAGGTTTGGAGGAAAATAGCATGACCCATGAGATTCACTTGCCTGCAAGAGTTGTGTTCTTCCCTTCAAAGCAGCAAGCTTTCGTTCAAAGGAATTCCCATGCAGCTATCAAAAGCAAGCAGCAATATCACAAACAAAACTTCAATGCAATTCACACATTTGGACTATAAGACAGACAGCATGCTAGTATAGAGATGGATAAATATGCAAAGTGGGGAAGGAGAGAGAGAGAGTACAGGAAGAGAGATTATATACTAACATTTGCCTTGGATGGATCCCATGAAAAGAAACATGTGAAAAAAGGAGGTTCGTTCCCTTCTGTTATAACATATATTGGTGTTTGCAAAGAAAGTCCTTCAGCCAAAACATCCATCTCAATGAATTTCTGCAGATTTGAAGTAAATGCTACTAAGATAAATACAAAAGAAGAGCAATAATGGACACAACACATCATGGAAATGAAATTGCAGATAAATTTTGAACCATCAGTTGTGCTTTCCCCATTTCCATAGAGGGCATTGTCCAACAGTTGAGCATCTACTAACATGATATGGGACTTACATGATAGTTTAGGGAGGAATAATGAAATATACATGTCATTAACAGAAATTCAACTGGCAATTTGACCTGACCAAAAGTGAAAGCATCTTCCTTTGATGTAATGTTTGAGTGGCTTCCAACCCAGACATGTAGTTCTTTTTGGCAGTCCAGTATAAGAATGTCCTCAGTAGCCAGATCTCCTTGTGTATAGTTGTATATCTCTTTCACCTGAAGTTACAATAAACAGAATCACTAAATGGTATATTAAAAGACCTCTGATGGTGAGCACATTAGCATTCTGTTTTTAAAAGAGATGCTACTTTACATAAATATCATGAAAGAAAGATTCCAAATAACAAATCCAATACTTGTCAGAAAGGGCAAGCCACCTAAGCAGTGCGACAGATAGCAATTCCTTTCAATATAAAAAAGGTAATGCAGTAGAAATTTTTCAGTAGTAATATCATGCAAAGGCATTTTATGCATCTCAAAAGATACATCATGCAGTTTTATGCTTGTATACCTTCTTATGTGGATCATAAACTTTCCATTTTAATCCAATATTTCAAGAAGAAAAGGACAAACTCCCTATAGATATGTAACCAAAGTATTAGGTACATGTTGATTATGGTATCACTATTTTACGGGTTAGAATAGGACTTAAACCATACAACAATACTGCTGCACATCAAGTGGAACAACTGATGGGGTATGACTTTCCAACTCAAATGTATTGCGACTCAGGACTTCCTGCTATAACTTTTACTAAAATTTTACAAAAATCCAAGCTTAGTGAGTTTGAATCACCTCCATCTCCTCTAGTGATACTTGGTAGTGTGTAGAAAAGAAAAATAACTCAATAAATTCATCACGTCCAGAAAATGACACAAGCTTGCAACAGATACTTGTAAATCTAAGAAACACTTCTACAATTGCAAAAATAACATAAAAAACATACTCATGCAGAACTCTAGGAATGAGAATTTTTTAGTAATAAAAAAATGAATATCACCAAACTATTAACATAAAAATTATGTAATATGAGATTAAAATAGGTAATGTACCTTAAGATCACCTGAATGGGGATGGATGAGGAACAAAGAACCAGAACTGTCATTAGCCATATAAAGCCTGTAGTACCAAATTTAAGCAAAGCCAGGGTGCTTTTGATAGGATAAAGTAAATATTTGTGTACCCTTGTTAATAGACAGGGAAAATAAGCGTGGGTCTTCCATGTAATGTTCTGTCCTTTTCTCCCTGGGATATTCTGTTTTCCCTCCAAGTGCTTCCAGAAAACCCCTGGCTCACTCCCTTCCCTCAGAGATACATGTTGCCATGTTGGCTGCAAATAACAGATTGTAAAGGAATTTCTTTGGAAAAAAGGATATTTAGTATGTATAATAATTTATAACAGAAACCGAATTGGAAAATATTGATGCCCATTAATTGGAATATCTGCTCAATACAGAAGAAGTTGCATACATTTATGAGTTCAAGCATTCTGTCAAGAAGTTCATGGTCTTTACTTGAAGAGACATTTCCGATCCAAGTGAAGACTGATGTACCAGTCTGGAGAATGAAACAGTAAGACGAGTTCAGGGATGCAGAAACCTGCAGCAGTTCCATAATATTGGTTGTTAAACTATGAGCAGATAGTTTCCATTGGGAAAATAGAGGTTCGTATTTATTTTTCCAGAGTACTAAAAGCAAGTATGGCATTGAAACTTTGGATGTTCATAATCAATCCAGAAGAAAATGAACAGAAACTTTTTATTAAGCGCAAATGCTGTTACTTTTAGAAATCTAGAATCAAGACATACTGACCTCAGAATATGCCATTTTAATGATTCTTAATTATAAAGTCAGGGGATATGCCAAGACAGTGTACATAAATTGACAGCAGAAAGAAATTTAATTGTCTTCTTGAACTGGAAATAGGATGCAGACATGATTTCATGTTGCCCAAAAAAAGAAAAAAAATTTCTTGGTAAGTGAGGGGAAAAAAGAGAAATAGTACTGCTAGATATGATGATGACCAGGAATTGTGTTTACATGTCCTACAAAAAAATTTACATAAATAGAACTTCTGCATATAGTTCACAAAATTACTTATATATTATATATAAACCATACATAACTAACAGACTTAAATTTTATATATTTTATATAAACCATACGTGACTAACAGACTTCAATTTTCACATTAGTTTGATATGGTTCTAAAGTTAACATAATATCAGAATAAGAACTCTTGAGTTTAAATATTTTCCCGAATATAGTCAGTAATTTCATTAATAGGAGATACAAAGAAGTCTACTAAAAAGAGAGATTGTAAAAGGGATCATTAAAACCATTGAAGCTTTTACATATGCACTATGTAAGATGAAAGTAAAGATTGACTGAATACCCATTCACTTTGTTGTGATAACAATTTCATTATAGTCTTAATTCCTTATGGAGAAACTATAATGACGTTTAATTGCATTTTAATCCTATAATAGCAATTGTATAAAGAATCCCTATTATAGAAAATATTGATAATCATTCATTACTCAAACCTAGACAACAATAAACAATTATATACTGACATTAATTTTTTCCCCCCAAAATACCTTCTTTAAAATAAATAATCAACATATAATAATCTTACTACAATTTTATTTCATTATTCAATATCATAACCTTATTACATTTAGTTAAAATGAATTGACTATGAATCTCAATCTAAACAAGAGCAATTACAAAACTTCCTAAATTCGAACATTGTACAATCATGTTACCCCTTCTTAACATATCTACTTGATAGGCTTCAAATTTAAAGCCTCAAACCACAAGCAAGGAGAAGTGTTAGCCAAGTAACATAAAACCACACCAAATCTTATTAACTTAAGCTTTTAGATCAGCCAATTGTAGTGTTAAAGTTAACAAAAGTTTCATGTACATGTTCTTATCATGAGATATAAAAGTAACAATTTGGAATATATAGACTACAGTATTTGCTACTTTTTCAAAGTCAATTTTCTTGAAATCTTTAAGAGTAATCGCAATTTTCATATAAAATGTCAAATGAGAAAAGCATTTGTTTAGTTTTATTACAAATTGGTATTTCCTGTGTTTAGGATGGAATCTGATGCCCTGGAGACTAGATTGAGAACACCATCTGCAGTACTTAGAAATTCAATCTCGACTTGCCTCATCGACTTGGACTGCCTGCATGTTTCTAGTGCTTCTTCCTTGGATTCGAAATAGAGCAATCTTTTTTTCATCATATGTCTCATCTTGGACTCCGTTTTCAGCAATGAACTTCTTATACCTGAACTTTGACCACCCTAACCAGAAGAACCCAACAGTATATAAGCATTAGCTCTTCAATGCAAAGTAGGTGAGCAGTATACTGACCTTGAAAAAAATTAGTGTCTGAAAGATTGGCAGAAATTGATCAGGCTCTTTTCCCTCGAAAATTTGCGCCTGAAATATTATATGCAGCACAAGCTTAGAGACAAAATATCTAAAAATTGCACCAATGACTTCACAAGCCATATCCTGTCACAGAAAAATCTATTTACTGTTGCCTTGGAAGAGGAAAGAAAATTTCTCAATAGATTAAGGTCAAAAACTGTCCTAGAACCATGAAATTGAATGCCTGAAAATAAAGAAAAGCAAAAAAAAAAAAAAATCCTCATATCCTTCTTCTGTTGCTCTTCAAAATACAATGACACAACATTGTACCACTAGCAAAATGAAAATACATCTGGAACCCTCCAAATTGGCATCTATAATATAAAACATCATCACAGTAATGACCTAACTTCAAATTCTGAGGTTTAACCCTCCATCATATGTGGATGATAAGCACAGTTGTACAAATATCCAGTAGCTTCAACTTTTAGAGGGGTTAACAATGGAATTACAATTAGCATGGCATCACAGATGGAGGTCGCAAGTTGAAGTCCACCCATTATCTTGACTTCCCATTTAAACAATTTCAGCTAAACAGCTTTGGTCAATCTTTCAACTCAAAGGCATGGGGAAACATTATATATTTATGTAAAACCACACCCATTTGCGCTAACTTTCTAGATGAGTTACGTGTATCATCTAATTTAACAAAACATATTTGTTAAAAGAAGGTAATAATAGATTGAGCTAATGGCATGCAATCAGTTTGAGTTATAGCACGCCATTTGCAGTAAATTCTTATTATACTCATGATTGGTGGCAGTTAAATTGGACAAAGGAAAGAATAAAAGAGAATAGAAGAGGAAAGACCATCAAATAGATTGAGACAAAGAACAAGAGAAGGAATCAGAGGACAAAAATACATGGCAAGTGAATTTGAAAACATAATTTTTCCATTCTCCACCAAGATTGCTGCAGGTTCAAATATAGTGGTTATTTAGTAGTGAGCCTCCACAAATGGTAAAATTAGATGAAGGAACTGAGATAGAATCTTCTATGTTCAAAGATAGGTTTCAAGAGTAACTTCTAGCAACAAAATTACATTACATTGGAGAGAGACACCCAGAATCTTTATATGATCAACAAGATCCAGTCAGTCAACTACAGTTTGAAGTTCACCCTAGTTATCTGCAACATAGTGCTTTTTGTATGATCAATATTCCAGAAATATATTTTGCACGTATTATGAAAAAAGAAACTTACTAAAACTGGACTGCCCTTGAATGAATCTGCAAGATTAATCATATAAGCAATGGCATCAACTCTATCTTCCTGCATGTAAATAATATAATCCAATTTTAAGTGTACAAAATGAGAAGTCTTATAGAAAATGTGAAAGAAACCAATGAGGACACGCCCTGCTGACCATTAAACTAGCACTCCCAAACCATGTATAAATCAGAATTTCATCTCTTTCCATTCCAGGATATGTGTACTGCACAACATAGCAATCTCCACTAAAAAGCTTTGATTGCTCGGAAGTTGGAAGGAGGATGGTTTGACCACTATCTACACGCCAAACCTGTTAAGGTAAAGACCAAACTAAAATTAGTTCTTTGTCCAGAATTTGCTTCAGAGTCAAGCCATTTCTTCAAGATATTACTTTCAGTAGCCCTCTGCAATTTATTACTGGATCACAATCATCATCAGGTAGCTCCTTCACATCATAACCATTTTGCTTGAACATAGCTGATTAAACAACATACAAAAAATTAGATTTCTTGTTAAATTGAGCGAAAAAAATAGTCATATCACATGATTCTAGTATAAATGAAAACCTGCTACTTTCCCCCTTCCTTCTTCATACAGCTTCACTTCCTCTTTCTCTGGCCAGTTTCTGAAGTGTGACTTAAATGCAGTAGTTCAGTACCTTCTGTTAAGAAAGTAACACGGGTTCCATTGACCTGCCCTCATTTCTGAGATATCCTGTTAAAATCCATAAAGTCAGGAATAATTTATGGAGGAAAATAATGTGAAAGTCTCTAAAGGATGCTGTTCATATGAACTGAAACTAACGATTTTTCTTTCAGTTAGAAAATATGCATTTGTCAGATGCCTTATGTCAGTCTATGTTGCATATTAGTTCATGTTAAATTATAAACACTCATGTTTGCTTCATGCGTGCTTAGCCCCTTTATGTTAAAACTGAGTGTTTATAACCCAAATCTTAAACAAATGTGCTTTTGGGCCATATTCTACAATTTTGCCCCCAGATAAAGCAATGAAAAGAAACTAAAACTAAAAAAATGCAAAAATGTGAGGATAAAATGATCATTTAGGAGTCCAAAGGCACCTCTTTGAACACTTAGGGTTCTGAATGCTCAATTTCAGAGATAAGGGGCAGAGTGCACAAGAAGTAAGCATATAAGGGTTTGTCTATAATTTAGCCAGTAATTAAAGCATGTGCTAAGAGTGCTGCCTCCTATCAAGTATGCATAGACACACACACATACATATATATAGAGAGAGATTACCAAACCTAACACATCAAAGAGATAAGTGAAACTTATACAAGCAACCTTGTGAATGAATTAGGATAAGTAAGTGGCAGAGTCGTATAATGAAGACCAAAAAACCAGAAGCTTAAAATCCAGTCAGCACCCGAATAACTATATGTGCAAGGGTTTCACACCAAGTTATCCACAACTAGTTTGGAGAGGCTAAAGTTAATCTCAGTCCGAATTGTTCAAGCCATGAGAACATGTTCAATTTGGTTGTTACATGCAGAAAAGGGCATGGAGTATCATCAAACCTAGTGACTTACTTCTGTGGCTGAAATGGATGTCTTCCGCTCGGTAATTGTGGTGTTTCTTCCCATCCAAACAAAAATCTCGCTATTACAGTCCAACACATAACACTTGTCAGTGAGAAGCATCTCTCTGCTCAGTAAATCCATCTCACATTCATAGAGTAATCCCTGAGATGTTACCCTGTTCAGAAACTTGTAAGCATACAGTATGAAAATAATAGGCCAAAAGAATCACGTTTTTGAGAAGTGCATTTTTCAAAATTTTCCCCAAAAACAATGTCATTATTCATTATCAACCAATAGATGCTCATTTTGGTAATTCCAGTTTATCCTAACCTCTACTAGGCACTCTTTTATTGAAATACACATAGGCTAAGATAGGGAATTACAAACATCATAGCACAGATCCTTCTTTCTGTAGCATCTTGTCAGATTTGCAATAAAGCAATTGCTTGTGTCTTTGGACCATTAGCATATACTTACCTTGTAGAAGGATCGTCCTAGTTCTAATTGCCAGCATCATAAAAATTTTGCATTTAATTCATAGCATCTTACAAGAATTAACAATCTATCTATTTCTGCACAGTTTTCAGACACACTGCAATAGTCAACCTTAATAATTTAACAGATTGAAGAGGATTCTGCATCTGAAAGGAAGAAGGTGAGTCCCTAGGTATAGGAGCATAGCCACCAAAGAAGCTCCAGAATTCTCCAACATCAGCATCACCAACAAATTTACCATCCTCTGCAGCAGATGACAGCAAAGTAAATTTTGTTTTTGTCTGTGGTAATAATCACATGCTTATATTACACTCAAGTTCAGAAGGGAGAGAGACGTGCACATGCATGTGCAAGTGTGTGTGTAGAGAGAGAGAGAGTCAGAAAGAAATCTAACCAACAGTTGCAACCTCACAATTTCCATTATGCTTGTTTTCTTTGATGTAGTGTACAACTTCCAAGCTTTAGCTCTTTCCTGTATGCTAGAATTACAGCCACTGAAAAGGAAAATTTTTGAAGCAGTGTCTAGTATAAAAATGTCATGGTGGTTCAAGGATGATCGGCTGAATGGAACCTGCCAGTTCACATTACATATTAGATAATCCCTGCTTTTAGTCAAAGTTAAAGAAGACAAGAAATGCTCGAGGATGTGAAAACAGAGAAGAGTCACAGAGTATATCCCAAATACTAGTATAAATGCAAAATCAGATGGTAGCTAACTTGAAGTGGAAAAAATGCCTCATTTGGAAATAGTACAAGTATCATCACATCGCTTCTATATAATAAATGGGCATAACAAATGTCTACCACTACTAAAAAAAAAAAAGATAAAATATAGGTCATATAAAAAAATTACATATATAAATTGCAAAATTATAAAAACAAATTGCAATATTCATTTTCCATGAACAAGTCACAAGTATCAATTGCAATATCATTTATCAATACCATTGCTATGTCGCATTTTCAGAATGCAATACTTTGAATTGCATACATATCGCAATTTTTTCTTGTGATTTGAGTCTGCACTAAAACGGGTATGACACAGTGAAAGTGCAGGAATAATATGCGACATTTTATGTGCACAAAGCTAAATTGCATGAATCATGTGCGACATGTACTGGTCATCAATATCTTGTTCTGTAACTGCAATTGTGTGACTGCAATCTGGTGATTAATCTTGATGAAACCCTATATAAATAGTTATTTTTAATAGGAACTCTTTTAAAAAAAAAAAAAAAAGTCAATAATAAACAATGTTGGAAAAATGGTTAGTTTTTAAATCTTGCTGTTAGTGTGGCTGTCATGCTGTCATTATTTTATAATAATTTTTATGCATTTGGATCTGGTAATCAAACTGGTAGCTTTGTTCAAATCTAGTTCATTCCAGATTTCATGGTTTGGCTTAGATTGTTTCTTATCCTAAAGTCTTCTACTCTATTCATGTACTTCAACTAAGATGAATAAAATTAAGCTTCCAAATTCATTATTTGCCTCATAATATTTTAGCTTCAACTTAATCCAACTCTGCCATTCATGTGGAGCAGGAGAGGAGGAAAGGGAGAGGAAGAGTAGGGGGAAGAGAAGAGGGGGTGGGGTTGGGTGTTTGTTGGTGGTGGTGGTGGGGGGCGTGTTCCAGTTGGGGTTGTTTGATGCATATGTGGATGCTAAAATAACAAGTCCACGACTTGTATTGCACTAAGACTGGGGAAATCTAAAGGCAGGGGAAAAACCAGTCTGTAATAGCAAGGAATGCTGCAGAAGTTGCATTATCCCGAGGAAGCATCTGAGCTTGTTTGGTTGAAAAGGTCGATGTATGGTTGAAAGTGGAATATTCTGCTTCAACCCACTTATAAGGTGATTAAATCTGCCATCAGCTTTGTGAAAACATGATAAAATGAAGCAAGTGAGGATTGATCACACTTCATCAAGTCAGAAATGAGGATGGAAACTTAAACCTGACCTATATTCCATCAAGACAACAAAACCTCTGCTCCTATGGAGACACTTGAAAAATCTGGTCTTGAATCCATGTGCGATTTAGGAATGACCAGCATCTATTTCTTAGCTTGAGGGAAAGAGTTAGAAATATAGTTATTTTCGTGTCTAGCTGTTAGTTAGCATGGTCGTTATATATAATTTTATTTATTTGGCTTTGATAGTCAAATCTGATATCTTCCACATTTTTTGGAAAGGATAAGGCCATCTTATAAATCTTGTATTCTAGTCATGTACTTCAACTGAGATAACTAAAATTGAACTTCCAAAATCTACATTTTTCTCAAACAGTAGTACAGGATGTTTGTACCTAATAAACTTCGTGATAAAGGCAGCACAATTTAATATTAAAATAACTGGTAAAAGTTCAAGGAGACTTACTTCTTTTACATGAACAACATGGTCTCCTTTGCATGTTAACAGGCTGACTCTGTATGTGTCTCCCTGCAAATTTGCAAGATCTGATGAAAAATACACCTTCAATAGGTATGATACATGGCTTGAAGTACGATAAAAATCTCTCAGTTTCTTGGCCTTGAACTTCTCTGTACTGCACTGCACAGGAGCCAAGAACTTCATCCAATTCAAGGGCTTTGTCTGATGCTAAAGTGACATCCTCCTAAAATGAAAAAAAGGGATGATGTTATGAGTGACAAAAGATATCACATGCTATAAGCATAATAGATAATATTTGATGATCACATTCTGTCCTCTTTATTATTCTTGACAGAAGCATATCAGTAATTATATTAAGTATGATGAACATTGATGGTGGTCAGTCTAATTACCAATCATCGCCTACTAAATTTCAATATTTAATTTGCATATAGTCTATAGAGGTTTAGCTCCAAAAACCTCTAATA